>WOVY01011656.1:0-240772 GCA_013436015.1 Rhipicephalus annulatus | reverse complement strand
TAAGAGGTATGATGCGGACTCCGCATCTTATTGAAAGACGTATCATGCGGAAATTACTGAAATGTGTGCATGTTACGTCTGAATCTAGTGCAAAGCAATATAATGTGTAAATTGAATAGACGTCCACATCTTGAGTACATGCAATACTGTGTACAAATCACAATATTTCTTAAATGTGCATGATGGAGGATTGAATCATCGGCATCTTACTAATTGTCGTGATGCGGAAGCAAAATACCTTTTAAATAATAAAATAATTACAAAACTACTAAATTAACATGCTAGCGATCATAAATGGTGGTTACATTGCAACACATTAATGCAGTGTTCTATGCAAGACTTAAGAACTTAAAAGTTATTATTATCAATAGAGAAGCATTAATATACACATCAGCCCTGCTACAATCAATATGTTTTTTTATTTGTCTGTATGCTCCAGCTGTGAATAGTGACATTGCAGTGTTGATCGTACACAAATGAGGTGACTGCACCGCAATTTCACGAGCTCCACCTAAGCCACAGGATGGTGGCACACAATGTAACAGCAATTTTAGAACGAAATGTTTAAACATAAATAATAATCATAGCACTGTGAAAGTGTGGCGCTGTGTTTATCTCATGAATGCCTTGTGGAGATCGGCGAAATGCTGCTTGAGGCTCCGGCACCACTGTAAATTTCGAAGGTCACTGCGATAGAACTTATGTGTCCTTCATAGGCACCTGGAAATAAAATAATTGGCACAAATAATGTCAGAGACACATGTTAGCACAATAGTTTACATGCACAAGAAATATAACACACAGAATGAAACTGAAAATTTAATGGCACACAAATCCTTCATGTTATGCATATGTGAATAATAGAAGGAATGAGTGCATAAAATTAGTTCTGCCACATCAAAAAAACAGCATTGCTTCATCACAGTGAAACTAACTAGGTTGACATGATTTCAATGGTATAGATAATCGATTAATAGTGTCCTTATGAAATTATGATTTAACGCTTCCTGCACAGTAAAACTTTAGGAACTGCAAGTGAAAGCTCTCAATGTTCATTTAATAGTGTGTGCATGTACTATCTGCTGCCTTTATACTATACAGTTTGTGCACAAAATTGGCATCTTGAACAATTTTGAGAGTTAAACCTATGCAACTTATGAAGGTTAAAATCACCTATGAAAGCAAGCAGGACCAGGCAGGTGCCAATTAAAAATCTGTGCAAGCCAGATAACTATAACCGAACTGCACACATATAGGGGAGCAAGAGTAACAGAAAATCGGCCTGCTGACCCGCATGTCGCGGTATCGAACCCCAGCTCCATTTCCGATGGAGGCAGAAATGCTGTAGGCACGTGTGCTCAGATTTGGGTGTACGTTAAAGAACCCGAAGTGGTCGAAGTTTCCAGTGCCCTTCACTACGGCGTCTCTCATAATCTTATAGTGGTTTTCGGACTGTGAAACCCCACATTTAAATCAAGAATAACAGAAATAAACTGCCAACAGAAAAGTTGGGTGCATGTGCTATCTGTAAGTGCTTACACCTTACTACATACAGCATGCTCATTCCATTTTAAATACTGATATTGAAAATAACTGCTCTATTAGGAATGCAAAGGTAAGGTAGAACTGAACGACTCTACAAAAAGTGACCCTATTATGACATCACGTTTTCTTATAACAAAATTGACTAAGGACTCTCAAATATCATTATGCAAAGAAAAAATTCTTCAAAAGAACAATCAAGTTTGAAGTCATAATTATTTATATGGCTACTATGACTATTACCAAGAATCGACCTCAACATGGCTAATGTTAGTTTTTAAGGCCTATGTTCACTAGACATGAACTATACCACAAATAGCACAGCGTTCAGGCAAAGCACGCACATAAAAAAGAAAGCAGTTCCTTTTTGTTATTACCTACAATGCCTTTAAATTGGTATTTTTACCTCTACTTTCGCCTTTTTATCTAAGTAACTGGTGTGCAACAAGTTAGCTGAAAATGCACTGTGTCTTCAAAACCTGTTGGTTGAATCTGAATTTTTAAAGAATTGGCGAAGCTTGCACTAAATTAGGCCTCCACAAGCCTTGGAACAGTGAGACTACATGACTCTTACGACTACTTTAGTTACTTGTGTATTGTTTCTGGGCCTTAAGTATAAAGACAAGGGACTTAACTGAATTGCTGCTAACAAACAAATGCTTTCGAAATTGCCCGAGCAGTCAAAGGATGCTGAGCCATTTGTTGTGTTTGCACTGGGCTATTTTACACCAAACATACAAACCATGCTTCCTGGCGACCATCACAGATGTATAGTTTGAAAAAATGATGATCATTTACTCTTCTGAAAATAGTTAATTGCAGAAATGTTTGGAAGAGAAAAGAGTAGTGGTCACGTGGGTACCTTCAGAATTTCGCAGAATGTCATGCGGGTGTTATTTGTGAGAAAAATTTCAAAGTACCGCTTTTTCTTGCCATATCAAATTTGATCTACATATTAAGTAAGATGCTTCTTAATGTATTTGAAGTCAAGTAACATTAGTGCAATTTTTCCTGCTACATAGGCTTTGAAGCATTCAGCCAAACTGTTTATCGTTTGCATTTCTTGTATGGCAATACTGCATTTTGTGTGAATATTTGAGCCACAAATACTCACGGCACAGAAGTTATATTTTACGAAAAAAAATAATGTTAGGTCCAGATTACAATATCACTATATAATCGTTTTTGTCCACATTGAGATGCAATTTGAGCTGTGTGTTTGTCTAATTGAAAATTACCTTTATATGTAAGTTGAAAGCAAATAAACAGTTCTTGTTACATGGCAAGTACAGTTCTTGTACATGCATTACAATTTTTGTTTAAATGAGGAAAATGATTTTTGAAGTCTCCTATTGCAGGGTCCATGGGGAACTTCGGAACGGAAGCTGTCGTACATCAAATGCAGAAAACAGCCATCATAAGAAACTTCAAAAATTCATTTCTACTTTAAGACAAAGTGTAATAATATAACTTGCCATATAAAGAGAACTGCTTCCTTGTTTTGATGTGGCGAAAAAATGCACTAATATTACTGAGCTTCATGCACTATACACAATCACCTTTACTTAATACCAAGACCGAATTTGATGTAGAAGAGGCAGTATTTTGAAACACTTTACTTTTTACAAACAACACCCAGACGACATCCTGGGAAGTCCAGAAGGCACCAACGTGGCCTAATATTTTGTTCTCTGCGATATACTTTAGCATTTTGCTGTTTTCAAAAAATACAGTAAACGAGCACAATATTTTTTTTTCAAAACACATTTAGGACGGTTGGCAAAATGGCTGAGAATTTTGATGCGTAATTGCCTCACTGCCAGCATTTATTCTTCCGAAGCTCAAGCTATCACCTCTCTGTTACTGCCTCCCTCACATACAATGCCTGCATAGGAAAGAAAAAGAAAGACAGGTCCGACAAAGTTCACAAGGCAAGATATTTTCATGTTCGATAAATTCATTACCACAAACAGCAGCAAAATAACATTCATTTTGAGTAGTCCAAGACACAAGCTATATACCAGCATACTAAGAGCCAAGCACAAACTCTTCAATTGAACATGTGTGGTGATAGACAGGAAGCACTTATTGCAAGACTGATCAGTCTGTAATTAACTAAATGAAGTACAATGCACTGTTCAATCCAACACCACATAGGCATCTTTGCCATAGCAAAGCCATGTGTCATTGATTCATGCACTAGATGGGACAATGCAAATGTAACAAAAGTGAAAAAAGAAAACAAGGGAAAAAAAGAAGAAAAGGGGGGCTGCAAAGTAGGAGCAGTGTAGCACTACTTTTACTTTGCATTCCCCTTTTCTTTCTTTTTTTTTCTTCTTTTCTATCATTTATCTTTTTTTTTGCTTCCCTTACCCCCAATCTCCGACAGGAGAACACTTTGTATCAGCGCAACCTAACTTGAAAAGAAGCAAGGGCTGCACTCTTCTGCGTTATAGGTTTTTTTTTCAGACAAGCATTTCCAACAGGCACACACGCCTATACCAAAAGATTATGTCATTACTGACCCCATTTAAACTAACACGCCAAGGATGACAAGGTGACTTCTAAAATATAGGTCCTTCTATCGCAACATCGGCCAGCCTGTCTGAAGCACTTCTACTGTTCACCCTGATTACACAACTAGATGTTTCCCTCTGTCGACTCACATCTTCATTTTGGATAACACTAAGACGAGCTTACATTGATGAATACGCACGAAAGTTTAGTGATGTATCATGTATCAGATTAAGCAACTCTGTTAAAAATTATTGATAGCTTGCTTCCAGGCTTTTTATACTGTAGCCTGAAACTTCGTAATGTCTTCTATGCACATGAACCAGATTGACAACGCAATGCACAACATGCTTAAGAATACTGCGAGGAACATGATAACGACAAAACGACCAGCCACCCAAAATTTTCGCTGTACATGTTTATAAAATGTTCATGTACCCCAAACGAGGTGCTTTTGATACAAGCCGAAAAAACCTACAAGTAGGACCTTGGAGTCTTCTGGAAGTAGACGTGTTGCATTTTTTCTGTAGAAGGCTTCAGACCATAAGTGAGGAACAAAACTCCTGTATAATGAAGAATGTTGGCAGCTATCAGTTATAGAAAAACCTAATGCAGCTAATCTTCCCCGACACATCTGTACATTTAGAGAGGTGACGTAGCTTCTGTGATTGTGGCAGTAACACCGACAGGACCAGTGCAAAAATTGGCACTACTTGGCTAGACAAATGTCCAAACATGCCTGCCCGACTCCCTCTAGCCATCCTGGCTGAATCTGACACATGATTTCTTAACTGCTGGCTGGAAAAAAACAAAACCACTGAAGCACTCACAATACACAGCATGAAGTTCCTCTGGAGTGGTCAACTTCGTCTTCTGCGATGAAAGAGAAGCACAGTGTACTGATAAGGCACTCCTTGCAATGGTTTTCAATGCCACACAGTGACCTTGCTGTTCCTGTCGAAGAGAGCTTCAGGAGCTTGGAGGGTGCTTGCTCTTTTCTGGGGGCTGCTGCCGCTCCTCGTTTTCTGCTCAAGGCAAACCTGCATAAAGTTGTAGACGAGGCTTTAAGAGTTGTATATAATGATATACAAATTTTCGCTGAACACACGTTTCCTCGTGGCACACTGAGGAATTTCTTATAAAACTTAAGGCCTCGCATATGCAAACATTTACAATCGATCTGAAGATGCACTCGACCCTAAAGAAGCAAGTTTGTTATGTAGTGTATATAAAGAAAGGTCATTCAGCACAACCACAAGTACAGTTGCACACGAAAACGACATTTTACACGATCCTGTTTATTTACATGGTCCATTTTATTTTATTTACACGGTCCATTTTACACGGTCCTGTTTTACTCGATCTGGTCTGCATGAACTCTTGAACCGGGCACCATATAGGTTGAAAGACACACACAGAGTTTGAGGCAAACCTAGTTTCCCGTGGAGCATCCTCTTGCACTATAACAACACATCACAATCTAGTTAGTTGGCCAGAACGAGGTGAAAACAGCTCGCACTTGAGAAGCACGGGCAGAAGGAATGACGCCTGCACCCTGTGCTTTCTGTACATTCTCGTTGAGGGTGCAGTTTTCACCTTATCCGTCTGCGATTTCGCATTTTTAACATTGTTCGCTGCATAATCTTTGTGGCGTTAAAGTGTGTGATACCGTCATGTGTATCCCATGTAATTTATAAAAATAGAATACAAGATAGCTTGATTCAAAAATAACAAAGTGCATCCAGCGCCATGTCCTGTAGCCATTCTTTAGGCAAGTGGCAGAATGATTTATTCTTCAAAACATATCTTACTTGTAACCACTACAAGAGCTAACTCGTACACTGGCACATTCTGTTTGCCTCTTCAGATTATAAGGTGCCTTTTTTACACCAGAAAATGTTCAAGAAGAATAGAAGTGTTCTAATTGTGAAGAAAGAAAAGTAGAAGGAAAAAAGATATTGATTTGTGAATTTAACGTCCCAAAACCACCATATGATTATGAGAGACGCCGTAGTGGAGGGCTCCGGAAATTTTGACTACCTGGGGTTCTTTAACGTGCACCCAAATCTGAGTACACGGGCCTACAACATTTCCGCCTCTATCAGAAATGCAGCCGCCACAGCCGGGATTCGAACCCGCGACCTGCGGGTCAGCAGCCGAGTACCTTAGCCACTAGACCACCGTGGCGGGGCAGGGAAAAAAAAGATAACCTGCCCTGTACAGGGACCGAGCCTGCGAACTTCGAATAACATGTCCGATGCTCTATCAACTGAGCTACCATGGCGGCTATCCCTCTTCCATTTTGTACGGTATATATGTGCATTTATACATGGAAGAGTCAGTCAGCGCTGCCTGTTACCATTATGGCGAGTGTGGGACACCTTTTTTTGCCTACTAGCAATTACATTACGATTGCAATTACGTTACGATTACTTCCAATATCCCTATACTTCTTTGGCAGCATTATGCATCTGTCCGTTCTCAGAAAATCTGCTAGTCACAGGAGGAGGCAATAGTTCGCCCTCCCACCTAAATGCATGTACTTGAACACATGCACAACTGATTAAAAAAAAAACAAGTCACACACCGCTAAGATTATTGAGATTCACTGTTTCAGATTCATGAGTAAAGGAAAGAACTACAAATTTAAGGGTTTGTTGTCTTTGTTGAACACATTATAATGAGAACTAGCAGAAAATGATGCCAAACAAACTATAGGGGATGTATCAAAGGTAACTTTAACAAAATTATGAAAAGAAAAGTGAACAAAAACGTAACTTGGCAATGTTTTTTGACAATTGAATTGACATTACTTTTTATAACATCCCTTTATTTTACTGGGTAATGTTGTCGGGTAATTCTCATTATTAGAGTGGTGAGTAGGCTGACAAAGAAAGTATATGGCATTGATACTTCTTTTGAACACCTAAAAGTTTGAGGAACTTAAAAGAGTGGAAGGTACTTTGAGTAGACCAGAATATTGAGTTGGAGCGAAAAAAAAGCGTACACATATTTTTACCAGGCTTTTTAACCTATTTTGAGACATAAAAGTGTATGCTGCCAGTAATGTTAAGTACCATTACTTTTGTCACACTATGCACTGTAGCAGATGTAGTTAGAGTGGTGATAGTGAAGGATTAATCAAGCACGCCACCAACTGCGTTCACATCAATGGTCGCGTATTTTAAAAATAAACCTGCTGTATGGTAAAAAAAATTTTAGAGCATTTATGATTTTATCCAAATCAAGTTAAACCGACTGGGTAAGCAAATCATTTGCATAAAATCAAAAGGCATAAAGTGATTCATGTATTATAACTATGTGAACAATTTCAGCAATGCAGGGAAAAGTGACAACAGTTCTATTAAAAACCCCTCTCATTATAACATGCATGAAAAGCACCACACCAGAATATTTTATAGTGCATGTAATATTGAGACTACTAGACTGTCTATTGACCTTTTAGAAGAAGGGTATCTCCTTCACATTCAAGGGGCAACCACTTAGCCTTTTCCTGAGCTTTTCTGTGAATATTTCCTGAATTTCAGATATCATTAGGATTGATTTAGAGTAAACAGATTTTGCTTACGCATTGAAACCTAGTTCTGTATGTAACTGCGATTATGGGTGTCAAACCATCTCCAAATAATTTTCAACATGTAACTTATTTTTTAACTGCAGCAGCACAACTAGCTATGGGTGCCCAAAAAGTAGCTAGAAACAATACCTTTACCTCTTTGAGCCTTTTGGAAGTGTTCAACTTCTCAGTGCTCACCTTACAACATTTTTTTAAATACGTGTTTGTATGCCCACTGCTCTTGCTCCTTGTACAGTGAGGAGGAGCACATGGCAAGAAGAGACAAGAAAGACGCATAGCGAAAAAAAGTGAAATAAGCGATGACCTCTTTTGTATCGTACAATGTGTGTAACATTACTATTGCGACAACATATAGACAAATTATCATGGCTATGTATCCATTGTAGAGTCATACACAGCTGCAACACCACGACTAAATTTCAACCTTGTGTTGGTTTAGGATCCCTTTATAGTGGCAAGTTAATGATATCTGCATTTGTTTGGCACATACTAAGATGCAGTGAAATGTGATATGGTAATCTCATTTAGAATGCACGTCATGTGGCTTCATTGTATATGTGGCCACAAGTAACTCTCGTTGCACAGCAATATGGCAGAGCCTAAACAGACGTCACCAACCACTCCAATCTTAACTTGCCTTTGCTACTTGCCCATTATCATCCCAGCAAAAAATGAATAATTGAATCTGCTACAGATAAGTGCTAGCTCATGCTAAGGACCAAGTATGAAGGGTGTTTTGTCATTATTGAGATCAGTTATTTGTTCAAGAACACTTGCTGTTAAACACAAATACATTGCTGTCGAAGCATCAAGACTCAAATATAAAGCAAAAAGAAGTGTCTCTTTAAAAATTACAGGCCACAAGGCAAGATAAATATTTGATATACTTGGAATGTAAGGCACGCACAAGAGGTGCTGCCATATTATACTTTTCCTTGTGTTGAAACCTGCTTGCTTTACTCACCCAACACATCTGTAAAGATGCCGTGAAAACACCAAGGAGCTGATGCAGCAAGGTTGAACACATGTCCAGGGATTCCACCATTCCTAAGCAGCCCTACAGCCTCCACAGTCCTGCAACCATTCGTAAGATAAATATAGTTCTACCCAAAGTACTTGGTTTACAGACACACATGCAAGACACATAACCACTCTATAGGAAGTTTGCATGATAATGCGCTGGGTAGCAAAACGGATGCCAATATCAAGTATCCCGGCCTGCCGCTTCTTTCTTTCTGTTCTTAATTAATCAATCCATGGTTATTAAATGTTCCCCCAATGTGAAGTGTACTGGCAGTCCGGTGAAGAATTGCAATGTATTTAGAACACAGTCCAATTCATGGCAAGTAAGCATGCTATAGCGTTTTGTCAGCTCTTCGAGAAAAGAGCATGAAGTTTAGCTAAAACCCATGTTTTTTTTAAACACCATTCAATTTGATATAAAAGTTGTGAGCATTATGTAAAGGAACACGGATTCATGTTTAATCAATGATTTCTTATAATGTACTGATATGAATCACACTAACTGAATATGAAACGATAAATTTTGCTCGAGAATTTAGAGTTATGAACACTATCGCACTTGCCTGCTGCATCTTGTCCAGAACAGCGGCAAGATAGGCTAGTTTGTGTAGGTGAGTAGTAATGAGCAGTGCAAAGTAACAACAAGAAACACCAGTAACAACAGTATGGGGCAAGCACAGACTGCCAACTGTATAATTTATTACACAAAAGTTCGCCTGAATATCAGTCAGACAACTTGTGCAAAGGAAGGTCCAGTTGGGCTTGAACAAGTTACGAAATCAACAATGCCTGCTTTCACTAACAGGACCCTCATTCACATAAAGTATGCAGCGATAGGCCCCTACCGAGGTACGTCACAGCATGATGTCACTGGCACATGTAAAAGGTGTGGCTTAAAAACACTCCCGCTGGTGGCTCAGCCCGGTACAGCCGTGCGGTGTTTGGGGCAAGTTTTAATTTTTCAAAGCTTACACTTCACGTTACAATGTCGACATTAGCTGTAGTATGTGTCAGCAAACATCCAGCTGTGTGGTAAACTGTGTGGTAAAATATTTGCCACGCTGTCTGTTTATCTTGAAGAAGTGAACACACGTGGTGGCCTGTGCGAGCAACAGCGGCATAGTCTTCAAAAATGTGCACTGTTGATTGCGGCATGTAGTGTGCATTGAAAGGTATTGAGAATATCGGTTCAACTGAGAATACTGAGTGTGGTGTGTGCAGTGTCAATAACAATGTGTCTTGTTTGCGAAGACTAGCACTCATGGCAGGGACCGGTCGATGAAAAAACTTGATTCGACATTTTAGTCAAGGTAAATATGCACTTGACGTGACGATCTGCGAGTGGGAACATCTAGGTGTTTGCGCTGTGTGCAGAAAAAAATTGCAAGGTCACCGGGCTGGAAGATACCATTTGCTGAAGCTGCATGTATGAATCGCCCCGACGAGTACGCAAGCTCAATAAAGGTATAACTCGTCTATCGAAGGCCTCATATTTGTTCATGTAATAAGCAGAGATTCTTGTTTTACATATACTCAGTACCTTTACCGCTCGATATTCATGAAGTGACAATGCAAACAACAGGTTTGTGTGTTAGGTCCTAAGGGAGCAATGCAAATATGCAAATAAGTTGTAGGTGTCAGATGCAGCGATGTAACTGCACAAAAGATTACGTATATATTAGGCTACAGGTTTAGAATTGCATACATCTCAGTGGTCTATCAGGAACGTCACAAACAACTTTTTTGCCAACCAGCCCTCGCACAGAGGGAGGGAATGGCTGGCACGGTGCTCGAAGTGACGTCACACTATTTGCAAACATAGAGAGGTTTCTTACTTAGGCAACAATTTGCACAATATATTTTTTAGATGCAAGACTGTACTCATCCACATTGATCATACTGATGTCTTTTGTTTTTACTTTGTGCTGTGAGTTACTAGGCATTTAGTCACCATAATCTTTAAAAGCTAATTTCAGTGTTCTCTCTCATATTGCTGACAACTGTGTTGTTGCATAAATTGGGCAAAAAAGCAACACAGAAAGGCTGTCACAATAAATACACCAACATGGATATTCTCCCGCAAACAAAAGTCGGCACTGGTCCTGTCATTACCCGTCTTCCTTCTCTCTTTGCTTTGTTTGTGCTGAAACAGCCAAACACCTGATGAGTCAGATGAGAAATATTAACGCATCAAAACTATAAGTGCTTGCATCAGCAACTACACAACAGCGTGATAACCGCACCCCTGCCACACCACAGCGAAACATATTTCGAACATGCTGGCAGTGTATTATTTTATAAAAAGCAACTCCGGCAGATTACAAAATCTCACATTGTGCATGCAAGTTTTCTTCAAAGTCAGGCGTACAATGTAGGTGCTGGCCGGTACATTATTAGTTACAAGCAAAGGAAGGCATCTTGCAGGTACACATGCAGATTGCACGAACACCTCTCTCTCTCTCTACACTAGGCACACACATTATATCTTTCAACAAGCACACGCCACTGTTTAGGGGCATAATAACGCTCTACCGTGAACGTATGTTAATCAACCCACTTAGGCGGTTGGCTAGGTTAATCGAGCCAAGTTACAAATTGTATCGCCCGCGAACGTAAACAAAATGCTGCTTTGCATCAAATGGCACTGCAGGCTTCGTTTAATCAACAACGTAGCAAGCGCCGTGTGCGTCTTCCTCACTACATTGCACATATGAAAAAATCGATAACCATACACATGCATGTTGCCGCAGTTGTCTCGAATTAGCTCCAGTAAGGCCGTGCCGATGCGCCATGGCTCTGCTGGCGTTAGCGTTGTCAAAGCGAATCGGCAACCGCACTCGCAAAGGCGCGTAAGGTGGACGTTTCACGACGCCTCGTTCGAGTGCAGCAACACACACTTGCACTGAGTGGCATACTTGGTCTACATAAAAAAGTGTCCCCCTTACCTTTAGTTTCTTTCACACTGTCCTGAGGGAAGTGACCACAGGCGTCAGCCGTCACCTCGGAGTCCTTCGAGCGCCCGCCCAACCCACCGATTCCTTGGACGACTCGCACTTGATCCGCACTCGGACAACCGCGGGAATAGGGCGCAATCTTAGCACATCACACGAACGAGGAACGGCACTTCCATGCGTAAATTTAACATTTCGTGCTCTCGTGTGTAGCAGCGCGAACACATGAGACACGCACCGAAACGGCATGCCCACAGAAACAAAGAAGACAAACAACATGTGGCTTTAGCTGTGAATGGATTTGACTGGGATATCTGTGTGAGAAAAATAAAAAAAAACATCTGTCGCTGCTATAAACTGAAAAAAAATGTATGTTATCTGGCAAAATAACTTTAAAAGTGATAAACGGTTATTCAAAAAAACAAGTTACAACTTATGAATATTTTCGCAGGTCTTTGTTTTGTTTTTGTTCTAGCAGACGACAGCCTCCTACTGCTTGTACGACAGACGTAGGGCGGTTTCACGTTCGGTGCGTGTCGCCGACGCAAAGCTCTACAGTAGTGATATCAGAGTTATCAATTCTCAATGAATCATAGGATGGCTACAAAGCAGTAACATTTTGACATAGTGCAGTACGCAATCTTTCAAGGTATGACATTTCTTTGCTCTGAAGCAAATTGAAGCAAGCCGGCCGGCGCAATCAGCTGATGTCGCCGCTACGCGAGGCATGGTCGTGCGCAATAGCGTCGCGCCCCGCGCTCGATTTGTCATCAAGCGATAGAGCTACTAAGTGGAATACAGCTAGATGCAGGGATTAATGGCGTATCACTCTAATTCCCTGTGGTGGCTGACTCAATCGCAAGAGAGCCCCGGGAAACAACCTTTAACTGCTCAAGCTTGTGTGTGGGTGTAAAAATACTTGTTTTCATCCGCGGCGGGGCAGCAATCTATAGTTGAAAGACATGCGAAAAGCATGTGACGTATATACAATCCCAAAACATATGCACACAACAATAGATACGATCGCATATCGTACATAAATATGCCAACACATAGCGTGTAAAAAGCAAATTTATATAGATAACTTAAACTAACGTGTTCCCTTTAGCGCGAATAGCTTAGCAAGCTAACGCACTCAGCTTACGTGCGCGAGCACAACTAAGTGGCGCAGGTTCGAGTCCCGCCAAGTTAAATTTTTTTCTTGTTTTTTTTCAACGTTTTTATTGTACTGCTATCTTTTCTAATGCCTTGGGTTCTAAAACAAAATAAAAGCAATATTGCGTTCAAGTACGTATGTGGGACTGTGTTTTTTGCGCAACAGTTATTAGTAATTTTATTTTCATTATTCATTTTTTATTTATTTCATAATATAACAAAATTAAGGACTAAGGGGAACAATGGGTCTGCGTGATTGTGAAGGGACTCGAGAAGTGAGAAAACTCAAACCAAAAAATTTATTTGAGAAAAAACTGAGCATTTCACAGCCGGACCAGTTTCTTCAAGGGTAGGCCCTAGGTATGCGCGAGACTTGCTATATGACTCATCTCAAGCTGTGGCAGTTGAGGGAAGGCAATATCACCAAGAAGCAGTTCCAAAATATATTTTGGTTGATGTTTTTGATTCCTCCAAAATAAGGGCTGCACAATTGTAATCGAGCCAAACCAAGAATTTCGGGCACAAAGTCATCAGACAGAAGTTGAATAATGTTGATTGTTTGAAAAATTGCCCTTAATAATAGGAAGAGTTATGGAGTGCTACGTAGCTTAACTCGCAGTAGGAATTTTATATATACATATAGATAGTTTAAAATGGACAATGTTGCACACACAGACATTGGTTAAATTTCTTTGCAGCACAGTTGAAGCATCTATGTAGAACTGAAGCATCAAGAGAAGCTCATGCGTCCTCACTTTATTGCGCTTTACATAGCTTGTATGCGTCCATGCAGCCATGATATGATATATTTTAAAGCATTTGTTTAACCTATAATCTTCTTATTCATTAAAGCTGGCCCATAAGTTGTGTCTTATGTAGCACTACAATTGAAGCGTAATCTGCATGGTGGTCTGAAACAATGCTTTTGAAAATCTCAAAACAACCCAGCTCTATACACGACCATCCGTGCATCAGTGATAAGCACCATTATGTGTTTGTACATATCAGTTGTGCTCTCATGCTTAATTATTTTTCTGACCACTCTCTCTGCCCCTACCTCGTTTCTGTCGTGAAGCTGTGGCAAGTTGTGTATAGCTGTATTTATGCTGTAGAAGAACATACTATCAATAAAAAATTATTTTTAGGCTACTTGCAATTAGTTTTCATAGATTTTCATTTCTTTTGTCGGTGCTCAGGAGAGCTAAGCTCATGGTCGATATTTTAAAATGACATTTCTCTTTGCCAATGTTAATGAGAACAGTTTCATTAATATTGACATGTTCATTCACATTGAATTTAGTTCTCATTATTATTGTTTCTACCAAAAAACGAGCCCTTGAAGTTATGCTTTTTTTGCTTGATTTGTTTTCGTGTGACAGCATGCAAGTAAAATGACAGTTATTGTCATTCCTTGTGACTGAAACATTTTCCGTGTGACAGGATTTAGCACCTGGTCATCTGCAGATGTTGTATTCATTCTGGAAAAGGGTGAACAGCGGTGACTGACAACACAGGCTAGCCTGCGTTATTCTTTTGTACTAGATATGTCACTGTGCATTCATTTATAACTTTATAGAGTTCGGATTTCCTGCTTAAAATGTGACAACAACTGTAGAGTTTCCACATTTTTGCAACAATCCACATGCCTTTCATACACTATTGCACATTTTCGTAAGCACCTTACAAAATCTGTATATTTCCGTAAGACCTTACATTCTGCATTTTCCTTATGAAAGCTTCTGTACACTCCATACACTTTCCTTATCCCATATCTACCATCATGAACTCTCCGTATGCTCCATAAGTTTCCTTATCTTTCCTTATCCTTCCATATACTCCATAAAAAGCTTTCCATATATGCCATACATTTTCCTTATCTTTCCGTATACTCCATAAAAAGCTTTCCGTATGCGCCATACAATTTCCTTATCCTTCCTTATACTCCATAAGAAGCTTTCCGTAAATGCCATACAACTTCCGTATATTCCCATAAAACTCCATATTTTTTCCGTATGTAGCATAAGGAAATGTTACGGAGTTCATATATTTTCTGTAAGATTTCATACGGAACGTTTCAGTAGGGTAGGCCGCTTGGTGAGGCCGTTGGTCTGTAGGTGGTACGCTGTCGTGCGGCGGTGTATTGTCTGGCGGTATGCGAAGATCGCTTGAGTTAAGTAGGCAGTGAATGCCATTCCTCTGTCGGTGATAAGGACCTCCGGGGCGCCGTGACGTAGGACGATATTTTCGACGAAGAACTTAGCTACCTCAGATCCACTGCCTTTGGGAAGGTCTTTTGTCTCGGCGTAGCGGGTGAGGTGGTCGGTAGCTACCACGATCCACTTGTTTCCGAAAGAGGACGCCCGGAATGGCTTGAGTAGGTCCATACCAATCTGCTGGAAAGGTCGGCAAAGTGGTTCAATTGGCTGCAGAAGTCCCGCTGGCCTTGTCGGCGGTGTCTTGCGTCGCTGACAGTCCCGGCATGTCTTCACATAACGAGTGACGTCGGTGGCAAGACGTGGCCAGTAGTACTTTTTTGTATCCTCGCGAGCATGCGAGAAACACCGAGGCGCCCTGCTGTCGGATCGGCGTGCATGGCCTGCAGGAGTTCTGGTCCTGAAGGCACTACAAGCTGAAGGCACCACAAGGAGGTATTTGGCTCGGGGAAAACGTTTTTCTTTTGGAAAAGACCGTTTCGCAGGAAGAACGACGCAAGTGCGCGCTTGAATACCTTCAGGACTTCGGTGGTCCTGCCTTCGAGGTATTCTATTAGGGCCTTAAGTTCTGGGTCGGCCCGCTGACGTTCAGCGAAGTCGTCGGTAGTTATCCTTCCCAAGAAGTAGTCGTCATCCGTGTCGTCGGGAGGTGGTTGGTCGACAGGCGCACGAGAGAGACAGTCGGCGTCGGAGTGTTTCTTGCTGGACTTGTAAACGACAGTACACTCTAAGCCAACATTCGGCAAAGTTCGACTAACTGCAGTCGTTAAACCAACGAACGAACCGTTAGTCCAACAGGGACTAAATGCTTGACAGTGCGTGTCACGCGCAAACGCGCGGCAATGAAAGGACCAACGGGGAGGGCAACTGCACCATGAGAGACTCCTGTTGAGACGTCCGCACTACGCCACCGATCACCGAATAGAGGGAAGACACCTCAACCCACTTTTTATCTGGTTCCCTCTTGGCTACGTGTCTCAATCACTTTCCACATACAGTGATTCGTGCTGGGGCCGGGAAGTAAGAGACGCTACGACCTGTTTCTGTTTACTGATTCATTAAATTTAATACTAACTGCAAACATCGTATACTCGCCTACATCAACCACTACACAAAATTATAACACATGATTTAAACACTCGCGACATTCGACACAGAATACATAAGGGAAATAACTTTGACAATAAAATGATGCGACGATACAAAGTAGAAGAATCACGACACAAATGGTAAAGTCATTAAATAATAAAACCCCGCTATGTCTCAACACGCCACCTCCCTTTCCGTAAAGCTAATCTAAATAAGATGCATAAAGTCTGTCTCACGAAAGGTCCATGTTGACGGGGGCCTCGAAGCTGGCTGTTCGAGTAGGGGCTCATGGCTTCTTCCTGGGGTCATTGTCAGATTCGTCGGCGCCTTCATCGTCTTCGTCATCGTCGCCTTCGTCGTGCCTCTCAGTGATTTCCATCTTATTCCTCTTTCGTAGTGCTCCATTCACTCGTATCCTATCCCCAACTTTCATTCCTCATCACACCGTCCTCTCCCCAGTCATCATCTCATTGCCCCTCATCGCTATCTCTTCGCACCGTTATCTTTCTTTCCCACTAGGTCTCTCTACCATCTCAATCTCAACGCTCCGTTTCTCTGACTCTCGAGCTCATCGCATCGTATCTCCGACTCTCCTTCCTCGCATCGTATCTCTGACCTCTTCGCATCGTATCTCTGACCCCCTTCGCATCGTCTCGTAGTCCCTTTTTGTAGGACCCGACTCCAACCTACCGGGGCACCAAACCAATCGCCACCATCCACGCGGCATATTTCTCTGTCAGTCGTTGTGTGTCATCTTCGACGGCCGCTCCCGCGTACCGCACCAGTAGAAAACCCTCTCCCAAACAAAGCCGAACAAGTAACAATGTACAAACTCAAGCCTCAGGGAGAGTGATGAGCGAGCCATCCGAAGACACTTTAATTACGGGCGAACAATGGTCCCGATGCTTCCGGTACTTTGTGAGCCGATGTCTAGACCAAGTCTCAACGTTTCCATTTAGCTCGGTGTATCCCGCGAAATTCTCCGTAGCCACCGCTTCTTTGTCATTCACCACCGCACTCGGCCATCCGCCCAGAACGCAGTAATGAGCCCTGGAGCCACGGAGGCTGACGGAAAGCCATACTGGACCCGGCACAAGCGCCGCGGCAGCGTCGCATTCCCCGAACCAACAAACGGTGCTCTGCTGCTCCCACATGCCACAAATCTGAAGGGTGCACGCCGATTATCTCCACCGTACACTGTCACATGGTCTGTAGACGACAAGGCGCCGCCCGGTCCTCGTGTTTGCGCGGGGGAGCCCGTGAGAATAGTAGAAATAATCCTTCTGGTACTTCACTCCGGAATACCCATTCATTACACCGAAGGTTTTCTTTTCTTTTTTTATGCGTGGGTTTGAGAAACAAACGAAAACGTCTTGAAAGGAGCGGGGTTCAGTCCGTGTATGCGGGGACGCCACACTGTCAATGCTGCACTGCAATGCTCGGCGTGGTAGGCGATCATGAAAACAAGTTTTATAGGCTCTACCCCACTGTGAAAGTGAAGCATTATGAAACAAATAGAAGATGTTATGAGAGGCAAGTAGTACAACACGCAGTCAGTGCACAAAGCAACCGCCCTCGCTTTTCCACAATGCCAGCAGGGGCGGGCTGAAACCAAGTGAAAATTGCCGAACGCGGGCAATGCGGATAACTCGCTTCAATGTGCTGAATTAGTTTGAACTACGACGAAAACTGACAACGCTAATAAAAGTAAGCTGTTCATCAACGGTCGTGCACCCACACAGTGACCACAACTTCAAAGCGATATATAGAAAAAGTAGGCTTCGTACGTCATCGGTATCACGCTGGCTGCCGGTGTGAGTGCATTGCCGGCACAAGCGAAGAAAACGTCGCGTACAAATTCAAAGAAAATAAAGCTCAGACAAACTTATGTGTTTTTCTCCATGCGACAATTGTTATCAAAAATCCGGCGTGTAGGCGATCACGGATACGACTAATCGTGCGGCCGGCGGTACACAGGGAGTGACTTTCCAGCACGATGAAAGAACCGTGCATGCGAACGGTCTCGTCGCTGTAAGTATACAGATATCTACATCACTCGATAAGACACCGCGAACATGGGACACTTACATTTGTGACTATAAAATAACGACGACGAAAATTCCACGCGAGCCGCATGTTGCGATCGCCGGTGGTCGTTTAGCCGTACTTGTCGTAAGCCTAGCGACGCCGTCGGCAATCGGCGACACGATATGGCATCAGCGGGGCGCCTGCCTGCTTCGCCGGCTTTCCCGCATAAGCGCCGCTGCTACGTTTGTGTTTGCGGACTCGTGCGCCAGCACTGCGAACGCTGGTTCGGCCGACATGGTCGAATGCCAGCTGATAGTATTCTCGGGCTGGAGGCTTGTTGAAGATTAGATGGATCTATATTAAAAGATCGGTGCGCATCAGTGCTACGAATCAGCCCTTGTAAATTTTTGCATTACGGTGTAAATGTTTATTGTTTTTTTGAGCCAAGTAAGAGTCGCCCACTGGAACTAGATGGGAGGTTGAAATACTGTGCGATATATACCCGATAGTCTGTTCTCTTATGTATAGCGCGGGCCGTCAAAGTTTGCGGTGTTTTACTTTGAAATAATAGTGCGTATATATATGTGTGTGTGTGTGTGTGTGTGTGTGTGTGTGTGTCGCATGAATAACAACATACTATGTTCTTCACTGATAATTAAATTAAAATAAACAAAATATCTCCACAAACCCAGTGTCGCCAGTTTTTGCCACTGGTCCAGACGGTTCAACTGTTAGTCCCACTGGAGCATTCTACTGGGACCAATATTTAAACGAAGTGGACTAAGTGCTTGGGGTAACAGTTGAACCCTTGCAGTTACTTCCGCAGTTATTCCAAAATTGGTTCAAAATCTGTGGCAGCGCATTTAGCCCCCTGAAGGACCAGTGATATACCCCACTTTAGTCCTTTTCGGCTTAGAGTGTAATGTGATATTCTTGAAGTCTTAGGCTCCATCGTGCGAGGCGATCTGAATGGTCCTTCAAGGTGGCTAGTCAGCACAAGGCGTTGTGGTCGCTCACAACTTTGAAGGGCCTGCAGTAGAGGTAGGGGCGAAATTTCGACGTAACCCAGACGATGGCGAGACACTCCTTTTCTGTTGTGGAATAATTGGCTTCTGCTTTGGATAGCGATCGGCTGGCGTACATATAGCCCTTTCAAGTCCGTGAGCCCTCTGCACAAGAATGGCACAAAGAACTTCGCTGCTTGCGTCGGTGTTTATTTCTGTCTCGGCGAATTTGTCGAAATGGGCAAGTAACGGAGGCGTCTGTAGGCGATGTTTAAGCTCCTGGAAAGCGTGTTCCTGCGGCGTTTCCTACTTGAACTTCACGTCGGCCTTGGTAAGCTTAGTAGAGGATCGGCGATGCGGGCGAAGTTTTTCAAGAACCGCCTATAATAGGCGCACAGGCCCAGAAATCGGCGCACCGCCTACTTGTCAGTGGGCGGCGGGAAGTCGGCCATGGCGGCTGTTTTCCGTGGATCGGGACGAACTCCAGACTTGCTAATAACGTGCGCCAGAAACAAGAGCTCCTCGTACGCAAATCTGCACTTTTCTGGTTTCTATGTGAGTCCGGACGTCTTGATGGCTTGAAGTACATATTCAAGGCGCCGAAGATGCTCATCTAAACTTGAGGAAAACACGACGACGTCATCCAAGGACACAAGGCCAGTCTGCCAATTCAATCAGGCCAGTACTAGTATCCATAACGCGTTGAAAAGTTGCAGGCAGTGAGCAAAGACCGAAGGGCATCACCTTAAACTCAAAGAGGCCGTCCGTTGTTATAAACGCCGTATTCTCTCGGTCTCTTTCGTCGACTTAGATTTGCCAATAGCCAGTCATGAGGCTCATTGACGAAAGGTACTTGGCGTTACGGAGCCAATTAAGTGCGTCGTCTATTCGTGGGAGAGGATACACGTCCTTTCTTGTGATTTTGCTCAGGCGGTGATAATCAACGCAGAAACGTACGGTCCCATCTTTTTTCTTCGCTAACACCACGGGGGATACCCATGGACTCTTGGACGGCTGGATAATGTCATCCCGCAGCATTTAATCAATTTGTCTCTTCATGACTTCACGTTCTCACGTCGAAACCCTGCACGGACTCTGACGGAGTGGTCTGGCAATTTCTTCGGTTATGATGCGAAGTTTCGTGATTGGGGTGCGCCGAATTTTTGATGACGACGAAAAGCAATTTTCTTATTGCAGGAGCAGGGCCTTGAGCTGTTCTTGCTATAGTTCAGAAGTCAGGGATTGACATCGATAGCTATGGGAGGGACTTGGTTCCTCTGAGCAGGTTCCACAGAATCGGCGAGGGCGAAAGCACTGGTGGCTTCGACAGTTTCTTCGATGTATGCGACCATTGTTCCTTTGTTCACATGTTTGTACTCATTGCTGAAATTCGTGAGCATAGCCGTTGCTTTGCCTCCCCGCAGCTCTGCAATTCCTCTTGCGAGGCAAATATTTCGGGTGACCAACAGATGCTGACTTTCTTCAACGACGCCTTCCAAGTCAGGTGATTTAGGAGCGCCGACTGAAATAATGACGCTTGAGGGAGGAGGAATAGTGACTTGTTCTTCCAGCACATTCAAGGCATGGTTTCCTGACGGCGTGCGCAACGGTAGTGCTTCTTCTGTTGGTAACGTTATCGACTTTGTTTTTAAGTTGATGACAGCACCATGGAGGCATAAGAAGTCCATGCCAAGGATTACCTCTCTCGAGCAAAGCTATAGGATTACGAAGTCTGTAGAGTAAATACAACCATAAATGGTGACTCTTGCTGTGCAGATTCCTGCAGCCGTTACGAGATGACCTCCGGCTGTGCGGATTTCAGGGCCTTCCCAAGCTGTCCTAACTTTCTTTAACTTCGCCGCAAACGACCCACTGAATGCGGAGTAGTCGGCTCCTGTATCGACGAGAGTGGTCACACTGTGGCCGTCGATAAGAACGTCGAGGTTGCAAGTTCGCCGTCTCGCATTACAGTTAGGGCGTGGCATCCGATCACGGCTGCGTTGGTTCCGCTGCTTCCATGTTGCGTCGTCAGGCCACCTTCGGTAAGTGAGCTTTCGCCGTCAGGGCTTTGCCTGGTTGGCGTTGTGTTCAAACAGCTCTGTCGTGGCGTCGTCGTCGTCGGAGGATCTTCGGTAAGTCGTCGCACAGCAACCGCAACTGCATCGTTTGCTGCCCTTAGTTTCCCAGATACGGGCTAGGAGACCGGCCCCGCGTCTGGCCAGAAGACTGCTGGGGGTGCGGTGACATGTGGCGGCTGGGCGACGGCGAACGGCAAGGACTTCGTGGTGTCCATTGAGTTCCTGTCAGGTAGCCGGCGATGTCACGTGGCCGTTCCCCTGGCTGCGGACGCGGTGCATTGAAGGCAAAGCCACGCAGTCCCATCTGTCAGTACTGGCAACGGCGGTATGTGTGTGCAGCCTCGCCGCAGTGGTAGCAGAGCGGGTGGTGGTCAGGGTTGCGCCAGACGTCAGTCTTCTTCGGCGCACAGCACTGAGCCACTGGCGAACAGTAGGACGTTGGTGGGAGTGGTGGTGGCGGTGGCCTCTAGCGGCGGAAGTGCGATGGGGCAGCGTTTTGGCGAGCACGTGGAGGAGGGGCGTGGCGGCCGGCTGCAGCAGCATAGGTCATGGCTCGCAGCTGAGGCTCTTGAGGCTGAGAAACGCCCAGCGATTGCTGGATCTCCTGGCGTACGACGTCCGCGATGAATACCACGTGAGGCTGCGCTGAAGCAAGTAATTCACTCGGATTGTCTCACGCAAGTCAGTGGTTCCATGTGCTTGAATGCCGGCGTAGCTGGTCGACGATAAGCTACGGTTATATTGCCGCGTGCGCATCTGGAGCGTCTTCTCTATCGTAGATGTTTCGGAAATGAATTCGGCGACCGTCTTTGGCGGATTTCTGATCAGCCCGGCAAAGAGTTCCTGCTTTACTCCTCGCATGAGCAGATGGACCTTCTTCTCCTCGGACATATTGTAGTCAGCGTGTCGGAAACGTTTAATCATATCTTCAGTGAATGGCGCCACGTTTTCGTTTGGCATCTGCATGCGGGTTTCAAGAAGAACTGCGGCCCTCTCCTTCGCACCACGCTTGTGAAAGTGGTGAGAAACCTGGTGCGAAAGACGTCCCACGTTGTAAGGCTTCGCTCTTGATTCTCGAACCAGGACCGAGCAGCATCTTCTAAGGCGAAATACACATGCTGGAGCCTGTCATTGTATGTCCAGTCATTGAAGGCGGCGACGTGGTCGAACCTTTCGATCCAGCTTTCCGAGTCTTCCAGAGGCGAACTGCGGAATGTTGGTGGCTCTTTGGGTTGCCGGAGCAGGAGTGGTGCAGGCTGCATGGAGTGGTCATGGTTGCAGTAGTTGATGTCGGGATACAAGTCTGCCTGGCTGCTTCAGGAAGGGGGCCCGTACTCTGGTTGTAGTCCCCTCTCGCTGCGGCTTGTTTGCTGTTTAGGGTTAGTGTCCGTGTCTTCTTTGACGCTTGGGCTGGGTCGCGGCTTGAATGAGGCGCTCAGTACATGGAAGAAACAGCACCTCCACCAGATGTCACAGGGTCGTGACGGGGACGAATGGAGCACACTGCGAGTCGAATGATAAATTGTTTATTTGGGCAAACTTGCGCCCAGTAAACGGAAAGTTGGACTACAGTAGCAGTCTTGGACTGATACAAAGAGAAGTTTATTGGCTTCAAACTAAAAAAACTCTTTACATCATTTTATACATACAGTGCTCGTTTAGACACCCCTCTTCTGCACTATGGGGCATACAAACTCCATTATCCATAGAGGAAACTGGCGGCACACACATATATATATATATATATATATATATATATATATATATATATATATATATACAAGTGTGTGCTAAACTACACATACATTCGTAATAAAACACAAATATATATTTACAATCATATATACATATATATACAACAGATCGTGAACATGGGTAGGCATATTTACAATACTTCGACTTTCGCTATACATACACTTGTAACACAATGTTTTGGGGAGAAGGGGTTAGTAGGGGATGAAGGGGGTACGGAGTTTCGCACCTCTGAGGAAAAAAACTTTGTGTGCCCGCGGCGAAGGAACTGGTCTCCCCGCCAGCTTCCAGTTGCTTGTCCAATTACTGCACTATTTTCTGCCTGATCATGGCTAGTGCTGGTTAGGCCGCTCTCATTGGGGTGCTCTTTACCTCAGCAAAACACCGGCGTTTCCAAATCACAAGGAGTGTGATGGCAATCACCAGCCTTGCGAAGAAGCCCCTATTCCTTTCGAGGGCTGGGGGAGGGCGGATGCTGAAGCACCTCGCAACCAGGAGCCTTACCGACTTGGCCGCCCCGCATTCTAACAATGCGTGGGAGATCGTTTCCTCAGCGCGGCAATTAGGACACTGGCTATTCGGCGTGATGCCGAAACGGTGCTGGCGATGTCTCGTGGGCAAAATTTTCCACTTGCGCTTCCACTCGAAATTATGTACTTCGCGCGGTCGGTACTTATTGCTTTTTTGTTTGCACAGTCCTAGGCTTTTGCTCTGCTCCTTTTCTTCTTCGGACAACTGGTTTTTTGTTATCACTTCGACATTTCGGGTGGGTGGGTCCTTGTCAATGTCGCAGTTCGGGGCTTCTTTTTCTATGATCTTTGTCGTAGTTGCCACCATCCTGTAAAAGTGTCAGGGTGCTTCCGCGCGCGGGCCAGTGTTTTTGTGGGTTTCCAGATAGTGCGTGATGGTGCTTGTCCAGTAGTTGATTAGATTCTTCGCAACGTAACTCGCTGCGTAATAAAGCATGCGGGTAACCTTGAGGGCCAGTATCTGGCTGGTCATTTGTACGTGTGGGAGGTCGAGGCCACCTTTGTCCTTGGGTAGTTGAAGGAGGTGTCACTTGACTGGTGCCGGTTTCCCTTCCCATAGCAAATCGGTGATCACGGCGTTCAGTTGGCTTGCGATTTTCCTGGGGATCACCGCTACACTACTGGGGTAGAACGCAAACGGTGGTCCTTTCTGCCAGCGCTTTTTCACGTAACGTGAGGTTTATGAGGTGAGTGCGGTCGGCTGCCTGCTTTGCCCTCTCGAGGGCTCTCTGCCACCTGGCTGGTGCCACCTCTTCACTGGAGAAGTAGATTCCCAGTACTTTAACGAGGGACACCACTTCTATGTTTCTTAGGGATTCTCTGGGGAAAGTTCCAAATAGCATCGCCTTGCTCTTATCCGCATTTATCACCGCTCCGGATGCCTGCGCGTATCTTGTGAACGTCGCACTGAAGGCTTGGAGGCTGCTTTTATCCCGAACAAACAGGGAAATGTCGTCCGCGTATGCCAGCACTTTCACCTGCTCCTGGCCCGTCAGTGGGAAGCCCCGAATGCCTTCATGCGCAATAACACTTGTGATCAGCGGCTCACACAACATGACAAAAAGGTCGGGCCCAATGGGCATCCTTGCCTTATATAAGCCTCTGCTATAGTTGAATGCCGGCTGTAATGAAAATATTATTCTTTATCGGGGCTAAAGTTCGTCAACGCTTGTTTTACGTATCGTGTGAGGAGAAATGAAATTTGAGACGACGCGGTAACAATACACATGACGTTTATGACAGAAGACGGAAACTAAACATGGAAAACACTGAGTCAGGATTGATTGATTGATACGTAGGGTTTAACGTCCCAAAACCACTATGACTGAGTCAGGAAGGGTACATACAAAGCAACAGAGAGAACTAAGCTTGATTGAAAATTTACCAATTGGAGTTCAAGAAAGAGCGTTCAAAAACCTGAAAGCCAGATCGGCGGTACGACAGACGCCGATCAGGTGCAGGGCAGGAGGCGGTGGAAAAGCGCTATGGAGTGGGCTCACTTGCCGATGTGCGACGCTCTCGTGGCGACTGCACTTGACGGCGTGGGTGCGACTACGGAGCAGTCAATCCGCATCGGAGACTCGATGCTCCATCCGTGTAAATGGCCAGCCCGTCCAGCGTACAGCTTGCGTCGAGACGCGATGCTCGGCGCAACCGTCACCATTAGCCAGGCCCCGTACGTCGCTGTGCCGAACGTCTGACCACGGAGACGCCTCGCCGAGATACGCGATGCCCTCGGCAAGGAAGAGAACAGCAGGCCAGGCCGCGCCCCGAGATGCAGTACTCGTGCCGGCAATGCCGCCCCAGCTGGTGGTTGGACGGCAGCAGCGTGGATGGCCGCGTTCCCTGGCCGGAACCTGGATCGTCTGCGTCCGACGCTTCGGCCCGCTGTCTCCCGTCTGCCGCTGCTTCGGCTCGTCCCCAGCCGCAAAGCCTACCGCCACGTCAAGATGACACGCGGCCCAATCGTGGCACGCCACCTCTATGGGCCACCACAGGTCATCAGCTGATTGGCTGACCTCACGCGCACATTACACGCGCTTTGCCCCGCACTTCGTCGTTGTCGTTTTCTCCACTCATCACACCGGCGTTGTGACTCCGTTTATCACAACGGTGCAGGTTATGTCCTCGTACAAAGTTTTAGCCAGTTTTATGAAACTTGCCTGTAAGCCAAACTCCTGCATCACGTCAAAGAGGTAATGGTGTCGTACCCTGTTAAAAGCTTTAGCTTGGTCTAGGGAAATAAAAACAGCATTGAAACCTCTTGTCGTCGCGTATTCCAAAGAGACACGGATCACTGTGAGGTTCGCAAAAAGCAACCTTCCTGGAATTGCGCACGTTTGGTACGGGCTAATGATGTCCGGTAACAGGAGCTTGAGCCTGTTGTTCAGTATAGTGGCTACAAGCCTGTAATCGGTGTTCAAAAGCGTGATTGGACGCCACGCCATGGGCTCGTTTTGTTGTGCATCCTCTTTCTGTAGTAGGACAATTTTAGCCACCCCGAAGAAGTCGGGTTTCTTAAAGGATCTGAAGGTCGCATTCACCATCGCCAGCAAGGGTTCTTCGAGAACTTCGAGAAAAGTCACATAGAAGGCGGCAGTCAGACCATCAGCGCCTGGGGCAGAATCGGAGGTCATGCTTCTTACGGCTTCGCGAAGCTCTGCAGGGGAGACTACAGCGCTAAGGGTTGCTGGCACCTCCTTCTCCTTAATTCGCTGTAGATGTTTGCAAAATTTTTTGACATGTTCGGGTCCCCGATTGGTGTCTATTGGTTCGGTGTCTTGAAACTGTATGCTGAAGTACTGTATGCTGAAGTAGAGGTACTGTATGAAGTAGAGGTACTGTAGAGGAACTGTAGCTGAAGTAGAGGTACGGGTTGCTACGAAGCGGTCTTTATAGAGGTGTACCTATATATTCGAGAGGTTTAGGTGCCGAAGGGTTTTCACCAACTCTTTTGCATTGTAGGTTGATCTTTCTTGGCTTGTCCCCCTCACGTCCCGGTTAGAATCTACCACGCAATTAAAATCACCGACTAGTACGTGGGAAATGGGCTCTAGGAGCAGTTGGTGCATCTCTTGAAAGAACTTATTCGTATCTTTTCTTGTCACGGGGGCATAGACGTTCACAATGCGTATCTTTTTGCCTTCAATGAAAATGACAATCATTATGTACCGACCATTCGCCCCGAAAATACAATAGGATTTTGATCGAAATCTGCCTGATACGACTATTAATCCGACCCTGCATGCTCTCGTGGTCGCCAGAAAGAAAAAGGCGTCGGTCTGATGATCTCGGCGGAAATTACCCACATCCGGCGGCATTCAGAAATTCGCCTCTTGAATAAAGAGGAGGTCTATGTTCTGGTTCCTAGCGAAACCTAGGATGGCTGCTTGTTTCGCCCTATCTCTAAACCCGCGGATATTCTACGTAGCCAATTTCAAAAAGGCCATCAAAAACCTTAAAAAAAAGAAAACAAAACGCGGGAAGTATCAAGGCTGGCAAGCAGCGTGGCCGTCATCCGCCGATTGGGCGCGATGCCAAGCGCTGGAGGGGAGAAGAAAAGAAGGGTGAGCGAATGCACCGAGCAAGATAGGCGACAGCCGCGTGCCGACAGAAAGGGGCGAGGAGGGTCCTGCACCAGAAGGAGAAGGGAAGGCAAGTGGGACATAGTGCGGCCAAAGCGAACGAGAGGAAGGGAAAAGGGCCGTGAAGCCGACAGGGTAGATGCACCGTTTCAGTGACGTGCGTCTCGAGGCTTGGGGGTGGTTCCCCTTTGTCTACACCGTCTTTCTCGAGCTTCTGAGCCTTCGCGTGTGGTGGAGCGTCGCTATCACTGCTTTGGCCTGCTGGCCCGGGTCTACGCTGCTGGGCCTCCTTGCTGGCTGCCCTTTCACCCAGATACCGCTTATTGTCATCAGGGCGTCTTCGTGAGCGCAAGCAAGCTCTCTGCTCTAGCCCAGTGGCCATCTGTCCAGTTTTCGCGTCCGATTTCCGTCTTGGGCATGCCGAATGGGAGGCGGGGAAGGAAGTGGATGCGGCATGGTCACATTCGCTGTCGCCGGGTAAAAAGTAATACCCTTTACTTTTTATGGGGGCGTCGTCGCCGGCTGGGTCTTGGGTGCCGGCCTCCAAGGCCAGGCTGGTCACTGGGGCCCGGACGTTGACGGAATGGGGCCCGGACGTTGGCGGGTGTGTGGGATAAAGCGAGGAGGGCCTCTCCCTGCTCGTTGGACTCGGGGGTCACTCCAGCCGCGGTCAGCGAATTCCTGCATTCATCCCGGCTCACCGAGGGTAGAGGCGGCTTAGGGGGGCACGATTGCGCCGAACTCGTCTCGATATCGCTCGACTCTGTTTCGGTCGACCTGGTGGTAGTCTCGTCAAAACTCCCGGGCCTCTTCCCCTCACTGGCGGACGGATCGCCCATGCCACTGCCTGAAGTCAGATCGGAGTCTAAGTCGCGGTCCCCGGAAGGGGATCCTCTCTCGGTTATGCTGGATGTGGACCTGGACGTAAGGACCTGCATACTCGGCGAGTTAGTTGCTCGGGCAGAGGCGGGGCCGCTTGCCTGAGAGTGCGACGAAGCGGATTCAGATAGCGAGGGGAAGCCGCGGGCGGCCGAAGCGTATGAGCGCTTACGAAAGCACTCGCGTGTTCCGTGGTGACCCCCGCAACGTTTACAGTCTCACGAGCAGTTCTCAGTATCGTGGCCGAAGGTGCCACACCGCTTACAGTACGCCATGAGGCACGCAGTCGCCATATGCGCGACTTCACCACAACGCGCGCACACCTGGCGCATTCCTCTGTACTCGCACATGAGTTTGTGCCCCGCAGTAGTGATGAAGTTGGGGACTGGGCGGCACATGTCAATTTCAACCGCACGTACCCCGTTTAACTTGGTCTGGCGAGTGGCTAGGGTGGCAAACGAAATGCCCTTCACTTTACCAAACTGGGCTAAGGCGTTCCTAAGGGCCTTGTGTGATAGAAAAGCGGGGTAACGGTAAACGTTCACATATGTAACCGGCGGCTTGACTGCCTCTACTGGCACCCTCACCCCGTTCACTTGAAATCCTTCCGCCACCATTAGCCTCGTCGCCTGGCCAGCATTGCGGGTGCATACAAGAAATTTTGCGCCCCCCATATGTTGCAGTACTAATACGCTATCGTCACCAGCTGTCTCTTCAATTGCGTCAATTAACTCATTGACAGAAATATCGCCCTCGGGTGTGGAAAACATGAAACAATTCTCCCTCACCGGGAGTTCAAATGGCATGGCCATTTCGGTGGGCGGACCCCGCAAGCCGCCGGTTGGGCGTGGCTCGTGGGTGACTTGTAACGTGCAGTCGAGCTGCACTCTGGTAGGAAGCGGCTCAGCTAAGGCGGGCGCCGAGCAGGTCTTGGTGGTGCCAGGTGGACCGCAGGGGGACTCCGGGACGGCGGGCGTGAACCGGGGACCTTGTACCTCCTCCTGGAATGGGGTAGGCGGGCTCCAGGCAGCAAGGCCGGAGACCCAGGGGCGGCGGTCGCGCGTACAAGACGCCGGTGCCGCGTAGACTTCTTTTGTCCACTTGAACCCCTGGGTTCGACGTCCGCGTGACGTGACCCCGGGTCTCACGCGAGGCCTGGAGAAGAGGCAGCTAGATCAGCGAACGGAGCGTCGGCCGTCGATCAACAACTGGCAAGCGGCGAAATGCGTCGGCATTTATACTCTTGCCATAGAAGGTTGTAGCGTTATCGCTGGTGGTGGCGTAGGTTCCAGAATAATCTGTACAGTTCGCAGAGTGGTGTGATCTTATCAACATGATCTACTAAGGTCCGGAAGCTTCTCGAAAACTACACGCGCGTTTTGCGCTGAGAATTGTGCAGTGTTTTGGGGCGATAATAAAACTTGAGAAATGGAACGTGGCAATATTGTCCGTGCACAAAAACTGTTTCCGAACAGCACTTTATCAACACATTCGTACATGCATAAAGAAGGGACATTGGAACAGCCAAGCAATAAAAATGTCAAAACACAATTTTGCATTTCCCTAAGACTAGAAACACACTTTTCAAACTCGAAAGCTTCAAACACATGTGATTTACATACTGCAATAATTAGAGCATTGAAAATGTGGTATTGCTCTGTGTAAGCATTGACTACAATAAGTGAGCGTGTGTTCAGGGTGCAGTATTTTTATATGCAGAATTGCAGCAACCATGAGGATATGTTGTCTTGCAGCTTAGGAGCGCAAGAACTTTCCGAAGTGCCTGAGTCACATATGAAAAAAAAACGTTTATTTACAAAGATTACTTACTTCTTATTTATTTCTCATTGTCACGAAGCAAGAAATGAATGGGAGTGATAGAAAACGCATTTTAAGCATTAAGTAATAAGTATGAACAAGGTACGTTGCAAGTTTCTTTTATACTATGTCAACAGCTGGGTCGTAAAAAACAAACACAGGTGCAAAATGAAAACACAACTTCTTTAAACAATTTTAGCAAAAGTTTGGCGAAAACAGCTTTTATCTATAGTATTTACAATATCATTGGGAAGTGAATAGGCAAGGAAGAAGACACTGGCGAAACTTGTATGTGTTAAATACATAGGAGGACACGAATATCATAGCCAGCCATTGCCTTGTCGGCAATTTTCCAACAGTGATACATGCATTGTATACAATGATGATTGCCACTGCTGTTGACTGCCTATGTCATAATTTCATGAACAGAGACGATATAGCAGCATCGAAAAACTGGCACATACCACTCAGGTACAGCTTGTTTTGACGGATCTTAAAAAGGTTCAAAACAAGAACTTGCTTTCAACAAAACAGAATAACCTGCTAATATCTGTGTAGCAAAACATGTTGAATATCAAAAGAAGCTTATCGATTTGAAATCAACTGAACTTCATGATTACTACCTCACACGCATTCAGTGAAAAGGAGCTCAATAAATGCGACCGATTAATCAATCGGTCGCATTTAAAAGCGTATTTTAAAAAAAATACGCTTTTGAAAGTTAGGGTAGCTGACACCTGGTCAGAAAAAGCCAAACGCGATCAGTGGAGCAACTGCTCAGTGTAATTCGTGCAAAACAGTGACCTCCCAGCCACAAGCAAGTGAGAAATATTAATCACTAAACAAATACACAAGGCATGCAACTATTTTTTGTTCAGTTCATTAACAGGTTGTTGTCTTTTTATCCATTTGATGATTAAACTGCCTTGACACAGTCACTCTTGTTCGTTCAGTCGAGGTTTTAATATTTGTATCTAGAGGTGAGCTCAAGTTGTCTTTAGATTGTTATGTACTGCTCTGCATCACTGTCTAGTATTTTTCATTTATACATTTCTTGCGTTGTGTGGGCCACTAATTTCAGCATTTCAACTTTTTTGACTTTGCAGTGAATGTAGCTTCCAAGTTGATACTTTGTAGTGAGTTGTTATGCGCATCTTCGGAAAAGTGGCAAGGTACTCTCACTTGTTTGCGGAAGTCGTTAGGAAGGAAATTGATTTTTCGAAGTTATTCAGAATGAGTTTAATGTCCGAGTACCATATTTTTCACAAAAATATAACACCATAAATGTCAACTACGGATACACATACAATCATACTTGTGGGTACAGAAACAGCAGCAGGCACAGGAAATGCAATCTTTGAGAGTAGATTGACACATGAACACCAACCTGCATCATCATCAGAGAAGCAAGAACCATACCGCCACAACAGTTCACATGCCCAGTGGAGTTCACATATGCAAACCGAGCAGCATGTTCAAGTTGCCAGTCTTTGTTTGGGACTTTGTCAATGTGGTTCGGCTTGAGTGAACAAGCTCGCCAGCTCAGGGTACGTCCAAGAGGGGTACACTGTTGACGATGTCGGCAAACAGCAATTGCAGGGTGATGGCTGTGACGACCGTGGAACAAGCCATGATGCGAGGCAATCGGTTTGCAATGAGGGTCTGCATTATGAAGAGAAAATGATTAGACCCATACTAGTAGCTTATCAAGCAAACAAGATATTAAATGTGAAACTTCTCTAAATAAATGCAGAGAATTGGCTGACAAAGTCTGTCTGCAACATCCAATGAAAGCTGTGCTAGGACTGACAGAAAGCTATGTAACAATCCAGCAGTGAGGAAACTGAAATAGCGCAGAGATGAAATTTGTGAAGCTTTATTGAGCTGAATGATTGACCCCTTACTCGTTATGCTGACAAAGAATCAACATTTCGAGCTTATTTATGGTTTTATTTCAGTTCTTCAGCTGAAACATATTGAGTCTACCTAGTTATTTTCAGGGCGGCAATGCTCGTTGAGTTAATATACATGATGCACAAATAAAAGTGTTAGTATTTTAAAATTGCATTTATTATGAGTCTTATCAAACAGAGTGACAGAAAGGAATACTACGCGGTGAGTGCACCGCGTAGTATTCCTTTCTGTCACTCCTCATCAGCTGCATCGGTTACAAAGTAAGATAAAAGTCTGGAGCTTAATTTCTCAATTAAAATAAAATAAAAAAATTCTTAATAAAAATAAAATAAAAAATCTTAAATAAAAATAAAATTATCAGCATGTTTTTTGGTACACCTCAGTATAAAGCAGAGTTATTACTAAGGAGCACATTTAAAAATGTTCCAAAAGACAGGCCAGTTCATATTAAAAAATATAGAATCATACTTAACACAGCAAAATATAGCAAATACTACATGGACGTTTCGCCAAATATGCAGCTGGCATCCTCAGTATGCCCTGACACCAAATGAGGGGAGGTTACGCACTTCGCTGCTTGTCGTGTATGTCGATTAGTATGCGGCCGCGGTTGTCGCGCACCAACTTGCCACACCAATGAATCGCGACTCGAGAAGATTTCTCTTGCCCCACTTTTGTTCCCGAGCTAGAATTGTCTCATTACTAAAGTCGAAGGCATGTCCCGTCGTCGAGCAGTGTTCGACGATTTTTGTCTTACATTGCGTGGCATGGGTGGCTTTTGCAATGTCTCCTTTGCGCTCTTTGAGCCCTTTTGGTCACTTCTTGCCTATTTCACTCATGCATGTGATTTCGCATACATCACTGATCTGCACTTGCAGTCATATAGATGAAAAACGTGGTTGGTTAATCGTAACGAGGTCATTATCTGAGCAGGTTTATCAATGACACACAGAAACACATGCAAAAGGGAACAACGAGTGTGCCGCGAGAAAACACAAAACCCATTGTTTCTGTACCTTACGTTGAAAGTTTTTTCGACTCTGTTCGAATAGTACTTTGTCTACTGGGAATCAAAACAATTTTCTAGCCTCATTGTACCTTGGTAAACGTGTTCTCTAAGCCCAAAGACAGCACCCCTGCGAATGATCAAAACAGGGTTGTTTACAAATTCCTATGCAGTGGCTGCGACACTACTTATATTGGCAAAACTGGCAGGAAGTGGTAAACGAGTTTCAATGAACAGAAAGGGTACATCACGAAAACCACGCATTCTAGGACAAAACTCATCAAACACTGCTTGAAAATAAGGCATGCCTTGGAATTTCGTAATTCGATGACGCTAGCTCAGGAACAAAAAAAGAGAAAAGAGGAAGCTTTTCGAGTCGTGGTTAGACCGTCGTGACCAGCCAGCGTGCAACAACAATCATGGCATTATTCGGGATGAGTAGACACATACGAGACAATCGGTGAATTCGGTCACCTCCACACATTTGGTGCCAGTGCACACTAAGGATGCCCCTCGTTTAGGAGGCGAAATGTCACAGTAGATTTGTTAAATTTTGTTGTGTAAAGTCGGAGTAAATATTAAAATCACTAAGGAGCAGAGTTTTATTTCCGTGTTATTTTGGCATATGTTCAATTATTTCCAGAGTAAAAAATTGTTTATTCAAACAAAAAATAAATATTTGAAGACTTGCTTTCTACCTTTGCGTACATAATTTCCTCCTGAAACGAAATAAACATTACTACTCAGCATTCATGCAATGCGTCGACTACCGGTAATCTACCATCCCATATTTATGCTATTGCCAGTGAACTGTTTTCTTTGATTATCTGTGCGTCTCTTCCGTTTGGCTACACCACCAGTGTTAATTCAAGAAGTGAAACAGTTGACTACCAAATTTTTGGTTATTAGTTAGCTCAATGAGTGCTGCTCACTCTATCAGACTGCTTCTTCTAAATTTAAAGCATCGAAACAAACTTTATCCAATTTCATGCATTTGCCTTAAGTGAACTTTTTCAATTTTTTTCGAATGGGCCAAGCTTAGTTTTTTGCTCAACACTTTGTCGTATGAGATCAAAGATTTTTGTACTTCCTCGTCATGAAGACACTGTATCAGTGGCCTCGCAGAAGCATTTCCTTGAATATCATGTTAAGCTGCAAATTCAACACAAAACATGGCTAACTCACGTAAAATGCCTAGCCTTCATTATACTGGTATAACTTATGTTAGCAACATCTTGCCTCGTGCAAAGCACCCGAATACCTGTACTTCACGATATTTCGTTTACAAAATAGCGTCTTTCTCACACTAAAAAAATCTAATATGCGTCACTCTATAATGCCTCCTCTATAATGCGGAGCTGAAAGCACACTGAACGACAACAACAACAAAAAAAAGACGAAAGCATCAAAATTTCCCTTGAGAGCAGCTTCTGTTCCAATAAACCATTTACTTTCATTTCAAAGGTTAATTAGAGCGCGAAAACTAGACACAATCACTCACACACGCACACACCCATGCATAAAACACACAGCGCTCACTTCCAACTGATTTATTCATGGCTCGGAGGCTTGAATATATACATGACACCTTGTGCGCACACACACCAAAAAAGGCCAACAGCAACATTATCAAAACGTACAGTTAATCAATGTCATCGCCTTAGAGCGATAAACTGAAGTTCGCTTGGTATCAACGAAATTGAAGGGGCGCTTACACAGTTATCTTTATTTTTGTCAATGAAAAAGGCTTCTAACACTTCACGTGCAGTTTTACTTGCGCTTCTGCCCAGAATCTTTGTTTCAGAAAATCGTGCGTCACATCCACATGAGATGACATGCGCAACCAGGTGCGCATACTTGTCATCTCTTTTCGTTAATTTTTGGGCGTGTTCCCTTAATCGGTCATTAATACTCCGTGAGGTGGAAGCAGGTCCTGAACCCACTGCTCAAGGTGTTTGACAAGCAAAGAAGGGATGAACAGAAGCGCATTGTGGTGCTACAGGACGCAGACATTCCGGTAGAAATCGAGAGATGGCTTCGGAAGGGACCAAAGTTTGCCGTCCCGCCTCGTATTTCTGCCCATGAACTTGTCGGACTAAACAGGGACTTGTCTGTGAAGGCCAACCAAGACCGGGACAGATGCCTACAGGATGGTATGAACTGTTTATCAAAATGTGCACCGCATAATCAAGATAGACTTAAAGTTACAGGCTTGAATAACATTGTGTCGTTCTTTAAAAAGCACACATTAACATTAATGCTAGCCGACAAAGAAGGTTGCTTTGTTGTCATGCCTGAGGGAGCTTACAAAGAAAAAGCTTTAGAGGCTATCGAGAAGAACTTCCGCCCAGTTAAGTTGGGAGCGACTCGCGTTAAGTCTAAGTTCGCTGATTTTTGCAAGAATGTTGGGCTTACATTGTTAGCTAAGAACATACAGAACTGCAAAGGGAGCAACCTGAACGTTTTTTTCTCGGCCAAGACACACAAACCGGATGTACCTTTTCGCACTATTGTTAGTGAAGGAGGGTCTTGGCAGATTAACGTTAGCAGGTTTCTTCAGAGTAAGCTAAAGAATCTCGTGGTGAATGACCCTTTTCGTACGAAGGGCTCATGTGATGTGTGCGACTTTTTGCGATCTCGCGTTACCACAGGCAACGCCTTTTCAGTACATGTTGTAGATCTGTATTATTCCGTGCCGCATGACAAGCTTCTAGCCTCCGTAAAACCCTGCATAGAAGAGAATGGTGACGTCGATTTTATCAATGACGCGGGCGTTAATGTAGACAATTTTTTATCGCTTTCAGAATTTTATCTGAATGCAACTTTTATTATGTTTAACGAAAAACCCTTTCTTCAGCGGCAAGGAATCTGCATTGGTTCCTGTGTCGCCCCGGTCCTTTGCGATATTTTTTAGCGGATGTAGATAGAAATTTGGACAACGCTTTTAAAGGGGGGAAGGTTTTAAAGGTTTTTAGGTACGTTGACGATTTTTTAATTCTTTTAAATAAACAGGGTGACCTTACATCCCCTGATTTTATTTTAAACGTTTTTATAAGACTAGGACGAGGGCTTTCCTTTACTGTCGAACTGCCTGAAGAAGCTTGTCTGCAGTTTTTAGACTTAAGCCTCACGTGGAACGATGAGCATATGTGTTGGTCTTATCATCCTAGTGTTGAGAAGCAGCTGTTGCCGTACGATTCTGCCCACTCAAAGATTGTGAATAGAGGCGTTGCGTCTCTTTGCTTAGAATCGGCGCTAAAGAGATCGTGCCCACACAGCATGAAACTTAGTTTCCTTAATCAGGTGAGCCGACTAGAGGCAGCTGGGTTCCCTCGATCGGTCATTACGGCCGTTGCTGAATCACTTCTGCAGAAGTTTAAACGTGGAACACGGGAAGCGATGACTGCTACCGAGCCCTCAAGGATTAGGCCACAAGTTGTGCCATATATCTATAAGGTCTCGCACAACCTTAAGAAAGTCGCGGCCAGGCACGGCATACCGATGGTGTTTTCCGCACCAGAAAAACTTGGAAGACTGTGCCAAAGTGTTTGCGATAGAAAGAAGCGCGGCTGCCAGAAGAAACATGAGAGGGCCTTTGTTAAGTGTTCCATGGGGGTTGTGTACTCCATACCCTTATCCTGCGGAAAAGTGAATATTGGCCAAACCGAACGGTGTATTAATGAGAACACGCCCAAAAATTAACGAAAAGAGATGACAAGTATGCGCACCTGGTTGCGCATGTCATCTCATGTGGATGTGACGCACGATTTTCTGAAACAAAGATTCTGGGCAGAAGCGCAAGTAAAACTGCACATGAAGTGTTAGAAGCCTTTTTCATTGACAAAGATAAAGATAACTCTGTAAGCGCCCCTTCAATTTCGTTGATACCAAGCGAACTTCAGTTTATCGCTCTAAGGCGATGACATTGATTAACTGTACGTTTTGATAATGTTGCTGTTGGCCTTTTTTGGTGTGTGTGCGCACAAGGTGTCATGTATATATTCAAGCCTCCGAGCCATGAATAAATCAGTTGGAAGTGAGCGCTGTGTGTTTGATGCATGGGTGTGTGCGTGTGTGAGTGATTGTGTCTAGTTTTCGCGCTCTAATTAACTTTTGAAATGATCTACCAACTAGCCCAACAACAAGTTCTCTTAGAATTCATTTACTTTCAGTGTTTCTCAAGATCTGCCTGTATATTTGAAACTTTTCTAGCAGGCCACTGCTGCACACAAGTATTTGTGAGGCAGCACCTTGATGAGCATGATGTCAGACGTCCCTGAGGCACGATGTCAGACGTCCTGTCCTGCTACTTCGCTTTCTGCACTTCTGCTTTACATCGTGCACTCTTCCTTCAACAGAAGTGCTAAGATGTCCCCCTTTTCGGGGCTTTACTCTGCAGCAGGTAGCATTATTTACTGCCGGTGCTATTCATATTCATTCTAGGAACCCTACAGGGGGAATGTAGTGAGTTGAGAGACACGAGCGATAGCTGGCGAGGTTGGCGAACCCATTTCAGGGGACGTTAAATGTCACCTCCTCTACTTGATCATGTGGCCACTAGATGTGGCAGTTTGTAAAAAACACCAAAGCTGATGACAGGTGCTCCGGCGTTCCTTTCACAGTGGACCCCTCTGCACATATAATGCGGGTGTTGCACATGGTCTGCTTGATACTTATGTCGCTACAAACAGAACCTACTCAGAAACTATCTTTTACAACTTCCCGGCTGTCATTACACAAAGCCCCTTTTTCATGCCTTGCAGTTAGCGAAAAAATGGTGATCTCGTGGACATGAACGGCGGAAGAATTTTGCCAGTCAGAACATCACTAGCCTCATGCATCGCTAAACAGATATATTGGTTGCCACTTTATTTTTCTTTCTCACATAGCTACTTGAAAGCTTCAAGAATATGAATGGGGATCGGGGTGACATCGGTCATGATGTGGTGCAAGCGTGCTGAGCCGACAGAAAGAAAGATGAGGCCAAGCAGCGCAACATTCATACTTAGACGGCGGTCTCAACCATACACGAATGCAGTGCTCAGAATTTGTGAAAAATATGAGTCAATTCTTTCAGCTATAAAACGAGTTCTGCTCGAGCCTCAATTAATTTGTAAAACAGATGCAAATTGCACCCACTGAACTTTGAACAACGAATCTAATGATATCACATTAACGCAGATTTCTAATCCAAAAAGTTGGTACTTATTTGATGTGCCTTAGGCATTATTCAATTCAGCATGAAAAGTTAATATTAATCGCGCGCTCCTACAAAATAAACTGCAGAGCACACATGCTCGGGAAATTTTAAAGGCCTTATCAAGCGCAAAAATTGCCTGTCGCTGTCTACACAAGTGCTAAATAAAATCATTGGTTGACATCATAGATCACCAAAAATTTTGAAATTATGACATCATCAAGTGACATCGCCGCTTGGTCTAAATTGGGCCGATCCCTGAGAAACTGAAAAACCGCATGAGGTGCAGAAAGCTTTTGATGAGGAAATGCAGTCGACCGAGAAGCAGAAAAGGATGGCTGCTTCGGCATTCAAATCCTCCAAGACAAACGCAATGGTACCTTGGGAGTCTTTTCGGGACACAAATTTCACACACCCCTGCGCACTTACTGGGCTTTCATGAATGCGACGGTAGACCTGTCAGAATCTGATCAGTTTGTGCACTTGGTACTGCAGATATTTTCATTCCAGATTCAGGACAGCAGCACCGTGGAGTGGTATACGAAGTGATGACACGAAACGATTGCTTCATTAGTGCTCTCCTATGTGAATACTCATAGCACTTGCATGCTTTATGGATATCACGAAAACTCACGCACAGTCTTTTTTTCAAGGTTCTGATTCTTTTGTTTCAAACTTGAAATTGCCTCCTCTCTCCCACCCCCTTCGTGCTTTTATCATCTTGAGTGTCTGGACAGCACGCTAGCTGATTGGAACCCTTGGCTTAGCGAGTCGAAGCTGCAAAACCAGTCCGGGTGTTGCATTTGTCAATTGGGAGGTGCGGGGGAATAAGCGGCTCACTCATTTGTGTCTGCACCCAGTGAGCACTCGAAGTCATTCATTGGATTGATGGACTCTCTCCTGCGTGTATACAAATGGTCCACATGCCTGTTCTATCTCGATGACGTCATCATATTTTCACCTACATTTGAAAGCCACCTTAGCCGCCTATCGGCTATTCTTGAAATTTTCCGGACAGCAGGACTTCAGCTCAACTCTTCCAAATGTCGCTTTGGCCGTCAGGAAATCACTGTGCTGGGCCACCTTCGAGGCGTGCAACCTGATTCTGACACAATTCGAGCTGTCAAAGATTTCGCCGTACCACGTTCCGCAAAAGATGTACGCAGTTTTATCGGCCTCTGTTCATACTTTCGGCGTTTCGTGAAGAATTTCGCTCACATTGCCCGACCACTTAGGGAGGTACTGTACAAGGACATTAATTTTAATAGGGTACTGACCAAGCAACTTCCTTCAGCACCTATACAAAATTACTTATTTCCCCACTCATCTTGGCCCATTTCGACCCGTCAGCCCATACTGAAGTTCGTACTGATGCCAGCAAACCTTCGGTGCTGTTCTCGGTGCTGTTCTCGCACAATGGCAACGAGGACAGAATCGTGCTGTTCGGTGCTGTTCTGGTCCTGTGGCAACGAGGACAGGATCGCGTAATCGCTTATGCCAGTCACCTCTTTTCTCCTTAGAAAAGCAAGTTTTACATTTAAGAGCGTGAGTGCCTCGCACTAGTCTGGGCAGTCAGAATATTATGACCATACATGTTTGGCCGCACCATCATGGTAATTACGAATCACCATGTCTTTTGCTGGCTGTCGTTCCTTAAATATTCAACTGGACGACTTGGCCGTTGGGCCTTAAAACTTCAAGAATACAGCTTTGACGCGGCATACAAATCTCGCTATTGCACCAGGATGCCGACTGTCTATTCAGTCGCTTCGTGGACCCACCCGACCTTTGAGCACATTATTCTGACCCTTGTGTCTTCGTCATGTCTGCTTTCACCAAAATACGCAAGGAACAGCTCAAATATGTCCACTTGCAGTCGATCATGCAGAGTCTACGTTTGCCCCAGTAGACCCGTCGCTACATTTGTTCGTTTTACGCAATTGCATTCTTTACCGACGCAACACCAGTGCCGAGGGACCAGAACTGCTACTCGTAGTTCCTGCGACACTCCGTTCCGCTGTTCTTGTATAGCTTCATGACGCCCCAACGCTGGACATCTCGGCGTCACGCGCACGCATGATCGCGTGCGGCGTAGATTATTCTGGCCAGGCCTTTACCGTTCTGTGCGCCGATACGTTGCTGCATGTGAGTCCTGCCAGCGCTCCAAACATTCCACTTTGCCACCAGCTGGTCCGCTCCAACCAATAGACATACCTACCGTTGCTTTCTATACCGCGTAGGTCTTGATCTCGTTGGGCCATTTTCTACTTCTCTCACTGGAAACAAGTGGAGAGCCGTAGCCACTGATTACGCCACAAGATACGCTATCACGCGAGCACTACCGACAAGCTGTGCCACTGACGTCGCGGACTTCTTGCTTCATGACGTAATTCTTCACCATGGCGCTCCTCGACAGCTGCTGACTGATCGTGGTCACTCATTTCTTTCAAAAGTAGAAAGTGACATCCTTCACTCGTGTTCGACGCGTCACAAGCTCACTACAGCCTATAACCCACACACGAATGGTCTTACCGAGCGCCTAAATCGAACATTGACAACAATGCTCTCCATGTACGTTTCCAAAGATCACCTTGATTGGGATAGTACTTTGCCTTATGTGACATTCGCGTACAGTTCGTCACGCCGCGACACTTCTGGCTTCTCCCCCTTCTATTTATTGTTCGGCCGCCATCCAGCGTTACCCTTCGAGACTCTTCTCCCATAAACTACGCAAACGGTTACAGAGTACGCCCGGGATTCCACTGCTCGGGCTCAAGTGGCCCGCCAAATCGCACGGGAACGTCTTTTTGGCTCGCAGCTCTCTCAGAAGGCCCGCTACGATAGCCATCACAGAGTAGTTTCCTACTCTCCAGGTTCATTGGTCCTCCTCTGGACACCATGCCGCCACGTTGGCCTCTCTTCGAAGCTTGTGTCTTACTACTCGAGGCCTTACAAGGTTTTACGCCGGCTTACCGATGTCACATACGAGATTGCTCCATTGGACAGTCGGTCGTCGTTGTCCGCACATGCCACTGACGTCGTCCACGTGTACCGCCTGAAACCATACATCTCCGCAAATGATGCTTCTCCCCTTTAGGCGTCCAGACGGCGTTACCGGCGGCGGGGGATTATATGTTAGACGACATTGGCAACGAGAGAGCATCAGGTAGACGACGAAGACGATGAATGCGATCGCGCTCGTGTTGTTGCTGCTGTTGTACCTTCATCTTGGCTGCAGCTGCCTCTGACTCTTTCTGTATATTTTGTCGATATATTTGTTTTATTCATTCTCTCACCCCCGTGACAATATCCATAGCACTAAAGCACTTTTTTGTGCTTTTCTCTATCATACACGTCATGATCGATCTGGCTACGCCCACTACAGGGCAATGGCTTGTTCTATGATCTACCAATCAACACACTCTTGTGCTTTCCTCTGTCACGTTATATCTGTCAACTCTTTATTCTCATCGGCCCACCTAAACTTCGGTCTAAGTGCGTTTGCCTTTTCTGAGAATCTAGTCAGTTCTTCTAATGACCAGTGGTTATACTATGTGCTACGTGCCCGGCCCTTGTCCATTTCTTGTTGATTTCAACTGGGATATCCTTGATCCCAGTTTTTTTCCGTGAGCCGCTCTGCTCTCTTGTTGTTCCTTAAGGTTACACCTATCATTTTCTTTTCCATCGCTCGCTGCGTCTTCAATGTAAGCTGCACCCTCTTTTTAAGCCTCCAGGGTTCTGCTCCTTAGGTAAGTACCGGCAAGATAGAGCAGTTATATACCTTCCTATTGAGAGTTAGTGGCGAATTACCATTATTACTTGAAAATGCTTGCTGAATGTGATCCATCCCATCCTTATTCTTCTTTCATTCTCATGTTTTGGTTCCGCAGATATTACCTATCAAAGCGCCAAGTAGGCATACTCTTTTATAACTTGCAGCATCTCTCCACTTATCGCAATGAGCTGTTTTCTGCCGAGACGGTTGGTCATTAGTTTTGTGCATAATTGTTTTCACACCTTTTTTTGCTTTCAGTGTCCAGTTCTGTAATCATGAGCTGCAATTCGTGCCGGAGTTACTTATCAAGGCAACGTCATCAGCGAACTGCAGGTTACTAAGATATTCTTCATTAAGTCTTATTATAACGCTTCGCAATTTAGGGTCCCTAAGCGTCCTGTAAACAAGTGACGAATAGCATTGGAAAGATTGTGTCTGACTGATTTATACCCTTGTTTATTGGGTTCCTGTAGGTCCACTGCAGATTTGTTCCCGTACGTTTATTTATGTTTCTTCTATGCCCTGATTCCGTTGTACCTGGATTACTGTTGATGTCTCTACTGAATCGAACAGCTTCTTATAAGCTATGAAGACTATATAATGTGATTGGTTGTATTTTACGCATTTCTCTCTATTACCTGAGTGATAGTATGAATATGGTCTTTTGTGCAGTTGCCTGTACAAAATTTTGCTTGTCCTTTCATTTACTGAACTCTAATGTCGCCTTAATTCTAATAGCTATTATTTTGTGAATAGGTTGTACAGAACGCGAAGTAAGATAACCGGTTTGCAACTTTTGAAGCCCTTGGCGTCTCTTTCCTTATCGGTTAAGATGATGTTACCCTTTCCGTCAAGATACACTTCGAATATAAGCTGGCCAGTTGTTCTAACGTAATTGATTGGCGATCATTTAGGAGGTCTGTTGTTATCCTCACCAGCGGTATTGCCTCTTTGAATTCCTTCTACGGCTTTCCTTACATCCATTGTTTCGCACGATATCATCCTGGTGTTTTGGCTTCTGTATAGCTCTCTGTGGAATCTATCCACCACCTCGACTATCCTATCTATAATGGTTATGACACTTCCTTTGTTATTCCTTAATGTATACATCCGATTTTTGTGTGTGCACAAGTTCGCCTTTGCATCTGTTAGGCATCTGCCCAGTTTTAACCCCTGCTAAATTCTCTCCAAGTTTTACCTACTGGCGTCGGCTACCATACGTCTCATGGATAACTTCGAAAGCTCCACTAGCTCTATTTTGTCGGTTGCATTGGAGGCTTTCATGATTTTGTATTTAATATTAAGAGTTTTTGCCTCATGAGATAGTTTGCCAGTGTTAAATCTAGTGGCTTTACCTCCGACTTCCAGTGCACACTCTGTGATGATACTAGTTCGACAATGGTTCGTGGTGTCAACGCTAAGATCAGTTACCTCGTTTAGTGCCTGGAATCCATTCTGAAGCGAAACTCTAATTCCTTCATTTTCGCTCTCACCACTGGGTAAATATTTGACTTCTGGCGTACCAGTTTTCATCCTTGCTTTTTTAAACCTATGTGAAAAAGAGCTCTTACCATTTCATGGCCATGGCATCATATCTTGCCAACTATTTCCACATCCTGTACAATTCCTGGGTGTGCACACATAACGAAGTTTATTTAATTTTATATATCACCTTAAAGACTTCGACACGTCCACTTACTCTTAGTTTTTTTGAAAAAGGTATAAAAGATCCCTAAGCTATTATGTTCTCCGAACTCTACTGAAAACTGGCCTCGGGCGTTTGTGGAGTCGACTGCGTATTCCCCTACTGCATAGTGTCCAGTTTGTTTCTAGCCTACTTTGGCATAAAGTCGCCGGATAAAGTACAGTGATTTCACTTTATAATGTCTAACTCTACACCTTCATGGAAGTTCTCAATCAAATGATCATCGTGGCTTGACGTAGGCATGACATGGTGGTTTTTTATGTGAGGTACAAATGCTCATTTCTTGTCTAGAATTATGCGTATAATTTTCTCTTCACCTTTCACAACTAGTCGCTACCCATGAAGGTCAATTATTGCATTGGGATGAAAACCTCTCTTTCCTGTGAATAAAATACATGTGATTTTTGCCGCCTAAGGGTGCACCTTAGCAGAGAGTGATGTCGAGTGAGTTGGTGCGTTTTCGTTCGCCCAATCGCTAACCTTGCTCAAACCAAGTTAGAGTTGCCGCTCGCACATCGCGAGATTGCAGGACCGAAATTCGTCTGGCATGTAGTCAATATATGTGCAAAAAACATATTGTGTGGAATGGTTGAATGCTAGGTATTCATTTTTATAAGTAAAAGTGTGCAACTCAAGGCAGCATCTTGCGACACTGCGGTCTCTTAGACAAATATTTGTGACAAGATATTTCCAACTGGGACTAAAAAATACCTTTCGATCAAGGCAAGTATATCATCTTGGACACCTAATTGTGACAGATCTCCTAGTATGCCAAAGCGCCATGTGGTATCGTGCGCCTTTTCCAAATATAAGAATGCTGAAAGAAAAAAAATGGCCCTGAATCTGCAAGTTACACTGCATATGTCGTCGAAAGACGATAGTCTTGCATCTGGAGAGAGTGAACAAAACGTTTATTTAGAGCTATGCGCAAGAACATTGGTGAATGTAATTCTAAAGGCGCTGCGTTAGTGCTTCGAGCGTGTAGCGGAGGCGAACGAAAGCACCGAGGCACCTTAGACACGAGCGCCATCTGGCAGTTCGAAAACGAAGGAAGGCGTGCGCACCCGCGGAGAAAGATGCGCGCTTGTCTTGGAGGTGATAAGGTGTAGAACGCAAAGTGACGGGCAGGTGCCACCACGATGTCATCTTATGAAAGCGTTGGAAGCACTTACATTTTTGAGCATCGCGTTGCACTGTCAGCGCAGCGTGATAAACACTACAGTCCTTAGAATTCCTCTTGTGTGCCTTCTCTAGTATAAAGGCACATATGCAAAACATCGTGTTGTTATGCTGCCTCAGATATGCGCAATAATTGCTTTTTAATTGACAATCACACAAGTGTGAACGCTGAACCTTGAGCAACATTGGTGGGCGCTGCAGATGGGGTTGGCTGTTTGATGCCGTTTGAGTTATCGGTAAGGGCGGACAAACAAACAAATGTACAGGTAGACAGACAGATTAACATTTTTCCGTCGAAGGTCCGCAAGAAAGCTTGTCTTTAAAAAAGTGGTTATGAGTGAAGGCTTAGTGGATTTGCGAATCGATGCTTGACAGGTGGTCAGTGGTGGATTGACCGACTCGAAATTCACTCTTGTGTTGGTGCAGTATGTTTTTAGGAAGTGTAGTAGTTGGTCATTAGTCCTCCTTTCGAAAAGCTTACACGGACGAGTTCTTAGTTCTATTGGCCTATAACTCGATACAAATGATTGATCCTTGCCCGGTTTCAGAATTGGAATGATAATAACCTCTCTTCAAGAAACTCCACCTTACCGAAAAACTATATCGCATTGTAGAGTGAAAGCGAAATTTCTCGCTTTTCTTGGTAAATGTTTTTCAACATCTCGCACACAATTACCAGGGACCGAATTACTGCATCAGCTTAGCGATGTCTGCTGCTCACCCAAGCTGAAAGGTTGGTTTTACACTCAAATTTCGCACATTCGTGTTCCTGTTTCTGCTTTTCTCTTCTTGTTTTGTATCCTTAAAAAGCTTCAGTATAGTGTGACGAGCTGGACAACTGTTTGAAGTAATAATGAGTACTAGCAAACAATGCCATTAAGTGTATATGCGTAGGATTCTATGAGAGGTAATTGGAGTGTACTTGGGAAGAAAAAAAGGGGGAAAATGTAACATGCCATGGACAGTACCAAAACCTGCGACCTCTGCATAACGCGTCCGATGCTCTGCCAACGATGGCAACTACGATGGCTATTCCTATTTTCAATTTGTACGTTATATATGCTCAATTAATCGTCAGAGAGTCATCAAGCGCTGCCTGTTGCCATTATGACGAGTGTAGGACACTTTTTTGCCTATTGCCATTGCTTAACACGTGATTCAAGTACGAGCTAAGAGCTGACCAATTATCCCTCGTATACAGCCTCATAGCACCAAGACTGCCAAAACAAGGTCATCGCTAAGAATAAATGGCGAAAGTGTACGTTTAGAGGCTCTTTTTCTTTTGTTAGGCGCATTATTACTGAGAACTAACAGACAATGCTGCCAAGAAAACCATAGGGTGGCTATTTTCCCGTCCACTTTATGGGGTATGTATGTGCATTAAACCATTAAACGTGGGAGCAACAGTCATGCTGCCAGATTATACTATTATCACGTGCTACATGACGCCGATAGGCAAAAGAAAGGTGTCTCACACTCTCCATAATGTCAACAGGCGGCGCTGACTGACTCGGCATGATTTCTGTTCTGTTCATGCTTTAGGTATAGGGCATGCTTTGAACTGCTGTAACCGTTCATTGTGTGAGGTTTGCGAGGAGACCAGGCAAAAAAGCTGTTCAGTGCAGCGTTTTCGCCTGGTCTTCTCGCAAATTTGTTGCGCAATAAACTCAACTCAATTCAGTTCAATTACGTTCTCCTACATACCGTACAATGTGAAGAAGAGCAAAGCTGTTGTGGTAGCTTAGTTGGATGTGCACCGGACGCTTTATTTGAAGGTCGCAGGTTCAGGCTCTGTCCAAGGTAAGTTACCTTTCTTCCACTTTTTATTCCTCACAATTACATGAAAGATACTTCCAGTAATATCCCCTATACTTCCTTAGCAGCATTGTCTGTTAGTTCTCATTACATCTGCAAGTCACACGAGGTGGCAATGGTATGTCCTTCCTCCTACCAAAACACGAGTACGCGAACACACACGCACATCTGATTAAAAACAGAAAAAAAATCGCGCACCGTTAAGATGAATGATATTCACGATTCCAAAGTGGTGAGTAGGGGGAAGAAGTGTGAATTAAAGGACTCGTTGTCTTCGTTAAACACATTATAATGAGAAGTAACAGACAATACCAGGCAATCCATAGGTAAAGCTATAAAAAGTAAGTGTATTTAGTTTTGAAGAAAAATTAACGAAAATATAACGTGCCGCCGGCAAGTGTTGGCTGTCGACAAAATATTATTACGTTCACTTTTCTCGACCATTGTTTTTATTCTTTCAAACCGTATACTTTTCTGGGCAGTGTCGCCTGTTAATTCTCAAAATTAGAGTGGCCAGTAGAAAGAAAAAGGAAGGATATGTCATGGATACTTCTTTTCACCACCGTATAATGTGAGGCCCCTGGAAGAATGGAAGCTGCTTTGTGTTGGCCTGAATATTTAGTTGGACCTAAACCAAAACTACAGTCATTTAAGCAGACTTTCTAACACATTTCGAGACATGTAAGTGTATATAGCCTGCAAAACTAGGTACTAATAATTTTGCCTCAGGGTTTCTTTTGGAGAGATGGTCCTCACTTTTTGTCGCACCATGGCACGTAGCAGATCTACAGCCACGGCCACGTCTGTGTAGAGCACGCGAGAAACCAGTTTTTGCTCCGCGGCTTGAAACCTTGTGACAGTTTTAGGCTCTGAAGTGGTGTATCAGGAGCAGTGTTCTAGTTGTGAGGCTGACCACATCAAAGCCCAATACTGCTTCAAGGATTCGCCCCACAGAGCAAAAAGCGACTGCTTGTGTTCTGTACACAGACGTCACCGCAGCTGGTGTTAGGATGAAATGGCGATGAATTATTCAAGCACGGCACCGATTGCATTCACGTCTATTGTGAGATATTTTCAAAATACACCTACTGTATTGTGAAAAAAAAGCTTTGGAGCATTTATGCTTTTATTGAAAACAAATATCGACTGGGCAAGCCCACCATTTGCACAAAATCAAGAGCCATAGAGGGATTACTGCATTGCACCTATTTTAGGCAGTTTATTGTTTGTTTAAAAAATTATTATGACATGCATAGAAAACACCTTTCGTGAATATCCTTTATTGCTTTTGTTATCGATGCAACTAAATTACGTCCAGTGCTGAGAAGCAAAATATCTCCTTCACATTTAAGGGGCCACCTCTTAGCCTTTTTTTTTCGCTTTACTGTGAATGTTCTCTGAATTTCCCAAATTGTAGCGCACTGGAAAAGGGCACACTTTAATGAAACCTGGTGGTTGGGACGAATGTGTGCTAAAAAAACGGACAACTCAAAGAAAGCCCATGTAGCCGTTCCAATCAACAGTCCATTTTAAATCACCCAGCTCGTCTTCTTCTTTGCTTTTTCTTGAGGTTTTTGTGTGACTGCTGTTGTACTGCTCGTGCTAGGATGTGCTACTTGCTGAATCTACGGTCTGTTTTCGCAGTACGCCATGCACTACCGGGAGGGCGTAAAGATTGGAGACGCGCGTATTTCGAGTATTGCTTGTGCCATTGTCCCCTTCCAAAACTGCATCTTCCTGATGCTTCATACATGATGGTTTGCAGACTTCTTCATGTAGCTTTTTTGTCAAACGTTATTTTCGCGAAGGGGAGTTGTACTCTATAGATATTTGATTGTCTATCATGGTAAGGTTTCATCCTTATGACGTACACCGTGTTTGTGCATTGACGCCGCGGCGATGAGGTTTTTTGTCCGTCCGGAACAACTTCATAGTTCAGAAAACCAGTTCCTCAAAGAACGTTGTAGGAACCGAAACAGCAGTGGATCAGCTTTTTGGGCCGGTCACGTACTCTTGCGAAGCCACACCCGAATTCGCTTGCCCAGTGCGTACTGGACGTCTCTTCGTAGCTGCATGTATCTATGCGTGTCGACTTGTTGTTGCTGGTAAAAACAATGTCGTGCAAGCTGTCTTGCTTCTTTTGCCCTTTGTACAAAGTCAATGATATAATGGCTGGGCTCTGACAATTCCTATTCTCTTCAGGCAGCATTGCATCCAAAGTTGTGGTGACTGTCCGGCCAAAATGAAGTTGAAACAGCGTCATTCAAGTCGTCTCTTTCAGTGTAGTATTATAAGCGTAAGTTTCATACAACAATATTTGGTCCTATGCTCTGTGCTTTACATCCACATACACCAATAACATATCAGCCAAAGTCGTTTACTCGTTTGGTTTGGGAATTTGTTTGTGGGTGATGCGCTCTCGTTTCTTTATGGCTGCTGTGCGTCAATTTCATTATAGAATTCGTCAAGTAAACCGTAAATGTGGTCACTTTATTCGTAATCAGCACTGTAGGGACTGCATGACTCAATATTATGTTGATGACAAAGATTATATGGCTTCAACAGCTGTTCCCCGAACTAGAAACGCCATCTCAACATATCTGGTCAGTGAGCCAGTTGCCACAACAATCCACCACTTCCCAGATGACGAAGTAGGAAATGGGCCAAGTAAATCCATTCCAACCTATGCGAATAGTGCCCTGGTGGCTGTATAGGCTGAAGAAGCCAAGCAGGTTTCAATGGGGGCGTCTTTTGTCTCTATAAGTTTCGTCAAGTCCAAGCGTAGTGTTGCATAGAAGTCAACAACTTTGGCCAGTAATGCTTAGTACGAATGCGTGCTACCATTCTGCTTACTCCCTAATGTCCCCATGAATGATCGTCGTGGCAAGCCTGCAAGATCTCAGCACGGAATGCTGAAGCGAAGATGAGCAGCAATGTCGTTGTACTGTGCTCAAAGTTTCTTTTACGTTATTCCGCGAGATAAACATCTCCAAACTGCACCGAAACACTCGTGGAACGTACCCACAATTCTCTCTTTCACTCTTGAAAAAGTAGTAAAAAGGTAGCAACGGGACCCGTGACTACTGTTGCGGATGATCGCTGTCGCGTGACAACAAGCAGGAGAACTGAGTAGAAAGAAGTAGGTGTGGGCACGAGATGATCGCCGTCGCGTGACAACAAGCAGGAGAACTGAGTAGAAGGAAGTAGGTGTGGGCACGAGTGGTAGAAATTAATATGGACGTTCTTGGTGTAAGGCCTGGTTCTTGAATACGCGACATCATTCTGGGGCCGAAAATCCTCCGGTCATGCCCTTCCAAGACTTCTACTTCTGATAACGTGGTTGTAGTCGCTGCGCAAGAACCGTGGCGTTGTCAGCGCCAGTGTCACACGAACCATCACGCTTCTGACCGACGAGCTGCAGGCCTCCGTTCCCGATGCCAGTCAGGTCGACTCCGACGTTACCTACCTCACTCAGAAGAACGTCGAGCTTGTCACCTTAAATAATGAAGTGTTCAATGCGACTGACGACGACGTCGACTACAAGAAATAGCTCGAGGTCACGGAAGAGTACGACCGAAGGGTCTCTTACGTCGTGTCCCGAGCGCGTTTCTTTCTCAGAGAGGCCGCCAATAAGACGAAAGTAACGAGTGCTGCAAGGTCGGTGGCTTCATCACCAAATGTCGACACCAGCTGTTCCAGGACTCCAGGCAAAAGCCAGGTCAGTGACTCTTCTCGAGTAGCCAATGCAATTAGCAGTCAAGGACCAATGCCGTGTCATCGCAAAGTGGTCTTGCCAAAACTACAGGTCTCCACGTTTTCCGGTACACTTCGCGATTGGCAGTCCTTATGCGACCATTTCAGTGCCACGATTCACATGAATGAAGACCTTTTACAGATCGAGAAGCTCAAATATTTTCAGCCCTATTTGAGTGGTGCAGCAAAGAGAAGAATCGAAGGCATCCGACTAACCGAAGACAATTACAAAATCACGATCAAGGCCTTGACGGAGTGGTTTGGACGGCGCGATATGCTTGTCAACGAACAGGTTCACTACTGCTCGCCTTATCACCTGTCAAGCTGTTGGCAGACGTGGAGAAGCTTTGCTGCTCTACGACAAGGTCAACTTTCGAGTCTCCACCTTGACTGAATTTGGGCGTCCCACCTGACTAGTACAACGTGGTCCTCAACGACGTCTTGAGGAAGTGTCTGTCAGTCTATCTCGCAATTATCTACCGCCAGAAGGCGCAGGAAGCGCCACGAGAAACGTTTAGCGTCGCAACACCTGAACAGAGAGCTCGCCAGGCTGCCGCATTTCTCAATTTTCTGTGCATTAAGATTGAGGTTCGAGAGGAAATCAGGCCAGAACAAATGACGTCTGGTTTCTGGCGGTCGCAGCCTGAAGAGGTCAAACCTCCGCGGCACCGATGAGACATTTGTCTACGGCGTCTGCACTTGCTGCCAAATTTAGTTATCGAAGGGGTGTGCTCTTTGTGTAGCAGTTGTCAACACACCATCGCGGACTGCAACGTTCAACTTTCGGCTAAAGAAAAACAGGCTCGGTTGAACACTGCTCACTGCTGCTACCATTGCGGCTTGCAAAAGCAGATGGCGCGTTTTTGCCGACGTGCACGCACGTGGAACCGACGACACTTCACTATATATGTTCTGTGATTTGTTCGCACCGGCAGCCCCAACCCATAAAAACGTGACGAGAGTTAACCAGGACAACCCACGCATTGCCGGGCGAGGTACTAACACGCCTTCAGTGACATTGGCCCCAAGCGACTTCAGCGGAATCACCACCGTTCGTTTTCAAACAGGACGAGTCTAGATCGAGCGTGGGTCCCGAAAGCGTCTCGTGCGCATTCTTCTTGACAGAGCCAGTCAGCGCGCATTCATTTGAGCGGATGTCTCAAGGAACCTCACATGTTCGGTTATCGGAACCAAAGAACTTTCTTTGGTTACGTTCGGGCACTCGAAGCCCTGTGAAGTAACACGCAGTCGACGGGGAGCTTCGACTCTACGAGGCCAACGAAGGGACATGACGATAACCGCAAGGCCTTGGAAGCACCCCAAGTGCATGCAGTTCAGAGCCAGCTGCACAGTACTGATGTTTTGCAGCTTTTGTGCGACAAGAACTATGATTCTGCAGACAACTTTCATCCCGACGCCTGGCACCAACAGGAAGTAAGCGTTTCATTTGGTTCCGACGTCCACTGGAAGGTAGCATCAGGAAGGATAGATCGCTTGTCCAGTGATATTATGGCTGAGGAAACCAAGTTCGGCTGGGCCGTTCAGGTTACCACTGAACGCAAAAGAAGTTCAGCATCCACGAGCGCTCTATTCCTGTACTGTAGCACGAAGTTTTTTCCTGATGGTGATCTTTCTGCAATGTAGCGTCTCGGCGTCATGGGGATCGATGCGCCTCCTGAGCTCAAAATGGAGCTAGTCTCCACCTGATCTTGAGGCATCTGAACAGGGCATCATGAAGTTTGACGTCTGTTACAAAGTTCTGCTAAAAGTACAAGTTTTAGTAGACATTCAGGCAGCGATCATCTAAGATTGGGAGAAGGCTATCTGCAATTGCAGTTGAACTGGTTCAAGAAACGTTCTGAACTGTATAGACACCGTGGCGAGGCAATCAAAGCGTTATTTCGGAAAAAAGAGACAAGGCGATTAGAAATACCACAGCTACAAGGCAATAGCTGTTATGTGTCGTATCATGCAGTGATTCACAAAAATGATGTCACACCAAGGATTCGTGCTGTGTCTGACGCGTCAACACCGCGCCAGGTCATCCTTGCACAACGATGCCCTGCTGAATGCTTCAAAGCTCAACGCTGATGTTATGCAGCTGCTGCTCGTCGTCCAGAACCAACTAGTCGTCCAGTGGAAGTTCGAGGGAGTTCCTTGGCGGGAAGACCGGTCATACCGGATCACCCGCTCCACAGGAAACGCATCGAGTCAGCCAATTGTGCTACCGCTTGAACGCCGAAGGCCTCGCTGTTGGGAGCTGCGAAGTGTCTTCCAGTGTTGACAGTAGCGGACGTTCAGTGATACAAAGCTGAATGGGGTGCTCAGCGCTCGCAGGATAGAATGATATTGCGCGCATGCTTTTTGGTTACTAGCTTTTGGAAAGGCAAGGAAAGCGACTGGTTTAGTTAGCATATATTCGGGAAGTAAGTCAGCGAGACAAGTGACCTGCACTAGCGAGACTGCCTCGTGATCTTGTTGGCTCCTTGAGAGTATCTTGCGTATGATTGCAGCTGTGCGACACCAAGCAGGGAAATCGAGGAGAAAGAAGAATGGGCGGGCACGAGCGGTAGCAATAAACATGAACAATCTTGGTGTAGGGCTCGGTCTTGAATATGCTACATTTACCTTTATGACCCCGTTAATACACATTTCGGGCGTTTTACTACCTCAGAATTACACCAGAAGTAGGAAATGTATGTAGATAGTACCAACTGAGGGAGTAAACATTGCTACTTGCCTTTTTGCACATAAAGACGTGCCGTGGATTCCCCATCCAGCCGGGTTGGGGGAAGACTTCTTTTATTAACATCAACTTTTATCATTGATTTTCGGTAAAGCCCCCACACAACTATCAGAAATTCGCAGAAGGGCCTGTGCACTGCCCTCTACCGGTACGGGGCTGGAACGAAAGTTCAAAGGTGTGCCCCCTCTCGCCTAATATGTCATTGTATTGGGCACCTTACGCTCCCCTCTTTTAGATAACTAGAGAGGGAACCCCCCCTCATCCCCTTCGCAGCATGTATATGCATACACAAGGCGTCCGCTTCGGCTGCGTAAAGGGAGAGGGCGTGGCTGTATATACACCCAATGGACATTGAAGCTCTCTCAGTTTCGAGTGGTGGACCAGTCTTCATCAGGGTTTGCGAACAAGTGCGACGCTATGTGAACATGCCGCATCGACATGGTGGCGCAAAAAGGAAACGGGAGAGAGCGACAAATCAGTAGTGTTTTACATGGGTGACATATGCTGTATATAACAGTTCTCTTCGTGTCATGCGCTGGAGCAAGCAAAAAAGAGTATAGAGAGAAAGAGAGAAGGCTGCGAGAGACCTCATTCAGAGTGAGGCACGGGTCATATGTATTGGCGAAATATAACTTATTGAAAAAATGAAAGAAAGAAGGCGATAGGGCGGCTTAGGCAGCACGTCTTGGAGGGTCGTGGAGAGACAATGATGATGAGCTTAGGTGGCAGGCAATTACTTGTAGAGAAATGGGGTACTCCGGCAGACAGAGCCCCGATTCAGCTCATTCTGTGGTCAGTAAGGAAAAAGGAAAGGAGAAACAGGTGTTTCATTTTTGCTGAAACTTTACTGACACGTTCCATCAGTGGGTAGGGGGTAGCAGATTTTGGGGCAAAGATGGTGAAAGCACACAAGGTCGTTTGGGAAGTAAACGCTAAAATTAGACCTGCAAGACACATCTGATCAATATGACTGCGTGCATGTGTTCAGCCCCTTTGTACCACTCCCAGAAGCGCCTGTGAAGGAAACCGGCTGGCGCTGGTTGGGCTCTCCCACTTACAGATAACAAGGAACATAAGTTAAACGGTATGATCAAAAATATAAGGTGAAACGTGAAAATGGAAAACAATATAATAAACATAATACAATAGGCATGTATATATCGGATGTACAAAAAAACGTATAGTCGGCTCGTTCTAAAACGAGGCGCTATGGAAACAACCTCTCGTCAGAAGAGCGTAACTAACTGTAGTTCCAAAGCTGTCAAGCGGATTTATTAGTTAGGCCTGAGAATAAGTGTGGTGCGGTAGTAATAGTATATGTAACTGAGTACCTGAGGGAAGGCTTTCAGAAACTATAGGAGAAGAGCTTCTATGTGGAACTCGAAGAGGACCTCATTAAATTATTCGAATCACAATTAATTTATGAACTAAGTTCACTGCGTAAGAACGGTAAAATTATGGCTGGTATGCTCAAGGCGTTGCAATCGATTCAGTCTGCTCTGGACCAATTTTACTTGCTCCTTAAAATACACAATGCCAACCACCTCGGTCGCCTTATTGCTTAACGGCAAAGTAACAGAAAGATTGTCAAGCGCGCGAGACTTCATCATCAAGGATATTGTTCCAACTTTCCCCTCATACTTACAGTATGAAGGGATAGTTGGAACACTAACCACTTTCTCCGTGAAATCACCGGACTCATGTTTCCTAACGATAGCATCCTTGTGACAATGAACGTAGTGTCACTTTACACAAACATCCCACAGTCAGATGGCATTGATGCAACAGTCGCAGCATTCAAGAAGGCCAGTTTCCTGTGTGCTTAGATGAGAACACGCTATTGACTTTACTGCGCTTGGTACTCAGCCACGATAACTTTCAGTTTGATAATAAGCACTTTCTCCAGATAAACGACACAGGTGTGCGTACAAAGATGGATCTTATTTACGCGAATATTTTTGTGCCATATATTGAAGAACGTTTTCTTGCAAGCAGAACACTGAAGCATCTCGTTTACACAAGATTCTTAGACGATATATTCATTCTTTGGCACCACCGAGAGTAAAGTCTGCTGTCAATTAATGATGATTTTATTTCAACTTACTCATGAATCTCGTTTACCAACACCTACTTCCACTATAGACATTTTTGATGTTACTGTTCAAATTACTGAGAAATGAATTCACACGTACCTATACAAAAAACCAACGTATCGCCATCAGTACTTCCATTTTAGGAGTAGCCATCCACATCACTGCAAGACAGCCATCCCATACTCGCAAGCACACCGATACCGCCAAATTTGCTCGGACGTGTCAGATTTCGGAGGTCATGCCAATGATCCTAAAATGGCCCTTGGGAAAGCAGAGTACCCAGAGAGAATCATTGATGATGCTATAAGCCGGGCACGTAGTTAAGATAGGTACGAAATTCTGTCGAGCTCAAACCCACGCCATTGAAAAAAACCAAACTAACTTTGTCGTCACGTACATGCCCACACTATGGCACCTCAACATTATCCTTTGGAAACTTTAAACATTTTACAGCATAGTGCGCGTCTATCCTCAATTTTCACGGAGCCAACGCGAGTTGTCTACCGCCGTGGAAGGAACATAAAATACATCCTAGTTAGAGCTACGACGACCGAATCTGAAAGTAGTGAATCGGGTTGCAAGCCATGCAGGAACCCACGCTGCCAAGTCTGCAAACACAAGACCACAACCTGTGTTGCCAAGGCTTCGTCCTCAGACTTCATATTCAAAATTAAGGACTCGCTGAATTGTCACACCCAGAACGTGATATACATGCTGCTTTGCGATGTCTGTGGCCAGCAAAATATCGGTCAGACGGGTACGGCGTTCAGACTACGTTTCAATAACCGCCGAGCCCACGCACGCGCTCTGCCAAATCTTCCTTTTTCGAAGCATCTGAACGTGCCAGAGAACTCACTCGAAAAATTTGAGTCACCCTCCTCCAGTCAGGCTTCCGCGGGACTCGTGAACGAGAACAAAGGGAGTCCTACTTCATCCACAAATTTCAAACACTAACACACGGCATCATTGGAAGCATCGACAACCTATCCTTCCTTAGGGTGTGCAGAGATGAGATGAGGCAGGAATCAAGTCTGGCGTAATTTATTTTTGACTTTTTATTTTTAATTATTTTATTACATTTATTGTTATTCTTTCTTAATAAACTTGAAGGAAGTACCCAATAGGTTTAGGGGGAATAGACCAACCGAACAATTCTCCACGTTCTGTTCGTATATCTATTTTTGTTGTATTTATTTATTGATTGATTTATTTGTATTTTAAATATTATTTTAGCTTTCTGTTACCTTTTGTCTGTTTGCACTTCCCTAGTTTCCACACTTGTGCACATCTCTCGAACAATATCACCTATTTTCTCATGTTTGTTATTGTTTACATTTCCACGTTTCATATTTCCTTATACTTGTAGTCAATCCGTTTAACTTATGTGCCTTTATCTGGCCCCGCCGCGGTGGTCTAGAGGCTAAGGTACTCGGCTGCTTACCCACAGGTCGCGGAATCAAATCCCGGCTGCGGCGGCTGCATTTTCGATGGAGGTACTCATGTTTTAGGCCTGTGTGCTCAGATTTGGGTGCACGTTAAAGAACCCCAGGTGGTCGAAAGTTCCGGAGTCCTCCACTACGGCGTCTCTCATAATCATATGGTGGTTTTGTAATGTTAAACACCACATGTCAATCAATCAATGCCTTTATCGGTAACTCAGAGAGCCCAACCAGCGCCAGCCGGTTTCATTCACAGGTGCTTTGCGTTGTGATACAAAGGGGCTGGATACATGGACGCAGTCATACTGACAACATATGTCTTCTGGCTCTAGGTTTAGCCTTTACTTCTCAAACAGGCGTGTGTGCTTTCACTATCTTGGCCCCTAAATCTGCCCCCCTCACATATGAAACGTGTCAGTATAGTTTCAGCGAAAACGAAACACCTGTTTCGCCGTTCCTTTTTCCCAACTGACCACAGAAAGCGCAGATCGGGGCCCTCTCTGCCGGAGTCCCCCATTTCCCCACAAGTAATTGCCTGCCATCCAAGCTCATGAAGCATGTCCCTCCGCAACTTCAAAGACGTTCCGCGTAAGCTGACCTATCCCCCTCTTTCTTTCTCCTTCCTCCCCCATTTTTATTCTCAGTTGTTAATTAGTTTTAGTCTTTTGAGATTTAGTTTATTTATTTGCATTCTGCGGTGCCTATTATATGTTTTTCGCCCATACGTGCGACCCGTGCAGAACTGTAAATGAGGCCTCTCGCAGCCTTCTGTCTTTCTCTCTATTGCTATGCCTGCGAGTCCACAGCGAACGGCCTTGCCTCTTAAAAAGGCAATCTGTGTCAAGGCCAGTCCGCCTGACGCGAACAACTGAACGGCGTCAACAGGCGACGGCGCCTCTCTGGCGTGCACGTGCAGTGAGTCAGCCTCGGCAAGCGACCCGTCGAGTAAACAACTGGCGTCTTCATGTCTGGGGGTCTGACGCATTGCGCGGCGACCCCATTGGAGGAGTCTGCCCTGACGACCAGCGGCGCTTCTGATTGGACATTTTGGTTGGACCCGGTGCAAATAAAAGAAGCCCTGCGGCGCGTCGCGATCGGCGGTCTTAAGTGAAAGCTGACATGTGTGTCAGAATGGACCCCTTTGAGAGCAGACCTATGTGTTAGAGAGGAGAGCTCGGCTCTTCGAGTCTGTCGGCCCCAGTGCCGAATTTGCAACGCCTCTGTATATATGCTGTACATAAACCTTGTTTAACTCACCGTCGTCTCGTCCGCTCGTCTTATCAGCTCTGCGCAGAAGCAGTCGCGAGCTGAGAAACATACGCTACCAAACGGCTGGTGACCTTCCCGGCGGAGTTGGAAGCAGTGGCGCCTTCGGGACCGTGTTGGCGTCGCCGTCTTTCGACACAGTGGTTGCAGCGGTGAGATTTCGAGGTGCCCTTCGTAACGTCTCTCGGAGGCCGTCGTTCACAACAGTGGTTGGCAGCTGCGGGATCGGCCGGCGTCAGCGACATCGATGCGGTGAGTGCCTGATGTTTTCCCCTCAGTTCACCAGACTACTCTAGCTCAAGTTGTAGTAGTTTAGAGAAGGGCTGTGTGAAGCATTGAAGTGAGCTTTGATTGTTTCAAGCCAAGTCGAAGCGCTTTGAAACCAAAGGTAATGCGGAGGGGGTAAACACGGGAGTGTGAAAAATTGCTTGCGCGTCTTGCTAGTAGGCTTATAGTGGGTACGGCAAGTAGATTCTTAACAGGGGCAAACAGCAAGAGGCTAGTGTGAACGATGGAGAACCTTAAAGTGAAGGAACTCATCGAAATTTGTGAGGAACTCGGCATTACTTTGGGCCGTGCGAAACGAAAGCTAGCGATCCTTGAGATCATGAAGCATGAGGGAGTGACCGCTGAGGAAGTCGATGAGGCCTGGGTGGATATCAAAGCACGCCGCGAGGAGGCTGAAGGGCGAGAAGCTCGCGAACGTGAGGAGGCTGAAAGGCGAGAAGCTCGCGAAAAAGCTCAAAGGCGCGAAGCTCGCGAAGAAGCTGAAAGGCGCGAAGCTCGCGAACGTGAAGAAGCTGAAAGGCGCGAACGTCGCGAGGAGGCCGAGAGACAGGAGCGTCTCGAGTTGAAACGGCTAGAATTGGCAATCCTACAGTGTTCGCAGGCGCCTGGCGTAGCTTCTCCAACAGTTCAGGTCAGCGGTTTTAGAATTCGGGACCAACTGCCACCGTTCGTATTAGGCGAGGACATGGCGAAGTATCTCGTAAAGTTTGAACGTGTCTGTGAGCGAAACGCTTTGGAGCGGTCTCTTTGGGCGCAGAAACTGTTAGCTCTTCTTCCCGGCGAAGTGTCCGACGCGATACTTGCTTGTCGAGGGCAGCGTTTGGGAGCTATGACTAGGTTAAGGAAGTGCTCTTGAGATGTTATAAGTTGTCACCTGAGGCTTTCAGGCAAAGGTTCCGGTATGCTGAAAAGGGGAATGAGTCACACGTTCACTTCGCGTTTCGTCTTAAGGCCGATTTAATTGAATGGCTCAAGGGCGAAGGTGTTTGAGACGACTGCGATAGAGTGGTGGAATGCGTTGCATTGGAGCAATTCTACCGCTGCATCGAGGATAATGTCAGGCTTTGGCTGCAGGACAGACTTAGTGAAGTACAACTAAACAAGGCAGCAGAGTTAGCTGAGGAGTATTATACTCGCCGAAAGTTGCACAGCAGGGCAGTGCACGTTGAAAAGGATGAGAGAAGAGGGCTTTTCAAAGAAACCTGATCAACGGAGACCCGCTCCGCACCGTAATTTCAAGAAGGACCCGTCTCTTACGAAGGACAGTGTAGGGGAAGGGCAAACAGAAGCGGATAAATCGAGAGAGGTTTCTACCACACAGGCATTTGAATCGGAAAACAAACGGAAGCCGCTAATCTGCTACAACTGCAAAAAGGAAGGGCACATCGCGAGAAACTGTCAGGAAAAGTTTGCCTTCCCAACAATTCGAGAATCAGAAAAAAACGTGCGGTTGTTGGAGCCGTATCTCCAAGAATTTAGGGTGAATGAGAAAACGTGCCGAGCACTTAGAGACTCAGCGGCAACCATGGACGTTGTTCATCCTTCATTGGTGTCTCCGGATGACTTTACAGGAGAATGCGCGTGGATCAGGCAAGTCGTCGAGGAGCAGAGTGTTCGCTTACCAATCGCCACGGTTGTCATTGAAGGCCCGTTTGGTGAGCTTCGCACCGAAGCGGCTGTGTCTGCCGCGCTAAATGATCGTTTTCCTTATCTTTTCTCCAACAACTCGGAGCAGCTTCTCAAAGAGCAGGGCAAATCGTTCTTCCCCAACTTAGCGTGCATGGCCCTCACGCGATCGCAAGCGCGGAAGTTTGACCTTGTTCAATGCGGTGAACTCTCAAGTGACCTTGTCGGCGGGTCGACGGAACCCCAGAAGGGAAATTTTCCGCATGAGTCATGTGAGCAGTCACGCGAGCGGCCCGTCGCGGAAGCGGCCGGCGCGGTATGCGTTGGGGGAGACGACATGGCGCCATTGAATCAGAGCGAGAGGGCTGCAACGCTCTCGCCTGTAGCGAAAAGTTGGAGCGAGCTGCCGAGAGTTGATCGAGAGACGCTCATTCGAGAGCAGCGTGAGGACCTCTCGATTGAAGCGCTAGTGGAAAGCCACAAAAACGCGGCACAAGTGCTGTCGAAGGAGCGCTACGAGAAATCGGTGAAGAAGCGTGCTTTTGAAGTTGATAATCAGGTAATGCTGCTGCAGCCGTCCAAAAAGAACAAGCTTGAGGTTGATTGGGAAGGGCCTGCCAATGTAATATCGAAGCTTCCCGATACGAATTATGAGGTGAAATTAGGAAGGCGGCCGAACAAAATTTATCACTGTAACTTGAAAGCAGTCGTAAATTTACTTTCAAGTGCGTCAGAGGAAGAGGGAGCGGAAGTTTTGAGTTCTAGTGAGGTAATCGAAGGGGGACCGAACGTAATCTGGGAGCAGATAAACCTAGAGCCTAGGTTAAGTTAAGTCCGGAAGGAGGACCTGAGAAGGATTGTTTCCGAGTTTGGAGACGTGTTTTCGGACCGTCCCGGAAACACGAGGGTGATCAAACACGATATCGAGCTAAGTGGTGAGGAGTCAATCCGTAGCAAGCCGTATCGTTGTTCTTCTGTGCAACGTCGAAAGTGTGAGCCGCTCTTGGTGCCGCATAGGTATCGTCGCCTAAAAGTGGCCGGTTACTGAGATGGAGCATGTTGCTCCACAGCGCAACTTTGACGTTCGCTATCAAAAAAAAGGAAAGCTAAACGCTAATGCAGGTGCATTGAGCAGTGCGTTCTAGCTAGTACCTTCTCAACCTTTCGGTTTCTCGCTGGCGATTCGGGGCAAAATTTTTACCTCATCACGACCTGGGCTGAGCGCTCTCGTTCAATGTGATCTCAAGGGGCCAACTTTATGTGGTATTCTAATTCGTTACGTTGTTGTACGTGGGAAAAAAATTTGAGTTGCCATTTTAAGGGTCTTTTGTCCCACATGTGCCTCTTGATGTAGAGGGAACGAAATTCCGATAGACACTTAGCTAGGTATATGTTGTACTATACATTGTCTGGTGTTCTGTCGGGTGACCGAGGGCACTTGCGTGTGTCGTGTGTTGGCTGTTGTCGATCCGTTCTTGACAAGTTGCAGAACTATCGACAAGTGCTGAGACCAAAGATCGTCAGAGACGAGCGAAGCTGGCCGGCAAGTTGTGACAACAAGCCAGTGGAGCTAGGATCCGTCGTCAAGAATGGGATGTGTTCCCGGAATAGAGTCTGGAGCTGCATTCTCCCCATGGCTCTGGAGGCGAACCTGGAGGGACATGGTGAACGAGCGCGCCTGTCATCCGAGCCCCGTGGAAGCAGCTCGTCTTTTCGGCGCATTGTCTGGAGGCGGGGGTGCTGTTATGTCTGCGGGTCCACAGCGAACGGCCGTGCCTCTGAAAAAGGCAATCTGTGTCAAGGCCAGTCCGCCTGACGCGAACAACTGAACGGCGTCAACAGGCGACGGCGCCTCTCTGGCGTGCACGTGCAGTGAGTCAGCCTCGGCAAGCGACCCGTCGAGTAAACAACTGGCGTCTTCATGTCTGGGGGTCTGACGCATTGCGCGGCGACCCCATTGGAGGAGTCTGCCCTGACGACCAGCGGCGCTTCTGATTGGACATTTTGGTTGGACCCGGTGCAAATAAAAGAAGCCCTGAGGCGCGTCGCGATCGGCGGTCTTAAGTGAAAGCTGACATGTGTGTCAGAACGGACCCGTTTGAGAGCAGACCTATGTGTTAGAGAGGAGAGCTCGGCTCTTCGAGTCTCTGTCGGCCCCAGTGCCGAATTTGCAACGCCTCTGTATATATGCTGTACATAAACCTTGGTTAACTCACCGTCGTCTCGTCCGCTTGTCTTATCAGATCTGCGCAGAAGCAGTCGCGAGCAGAGAAACATACGCTATTAAACGGCTGGTAACGTTCCCGGCGGAGTTGGAAGCAGTGGCGCCTTCGGGACCGTGTTGGCGTCGCCGTTTTTCGAAACAGTGGTTGCAGCGGTGAGATTTCGAGGCGCCCTTCGTAACGTCTCTCGGAGGCCGTCGTTCACAACACTATCCTTTTTTGCCTGCTCCAGCGAATGAGACAAAGAGAACTGTTGGACCCAGCATATGTCTTCGATGTAAAACACCACTAGTTTGTCGCTTTCTCTAGTTTCTTTCTTGCACCACCATGTCGATGTGGCATGTTAGTATAGCGTAGCACTTGTTCGCAAACCCTCACGAAGACCGGTCCACCAGTCGAAACCTTTGGATATAAAAATAAGGCAACTGGTAAGCTGTGTCTCTTCTCTTCCCAACTACGTTTGGCCCATCAAAAAAATTTCTCCAGTATGAATATATATATATATATATATATATATATATATATATATATATATATATATATATATATATATATATATATATATATATATATATATATATATGTAATGCTGCGTCCGGCTAAAAATATCTGCAGTGAAGAAGACGCACGTACGAAGTGATCATGTTGACGTTTCGGCCGCGGGTCCGGCCTTCACCAGAACACTGTGTATGGCATGAGTGCTGTTTATAACCTTGTGCATATCAATAAAATAACATTATGAAAACTGACATGAAAGGCGATTTATGGGCATATATAAATGCAAGTCACACGATTTGACAGGCACCTGATACACGTGTAAAAAGATATCGCTTCCATGCACGAGCACGTGGCAAGAACATTGTTTACAAATAAAAGATAAAACACATAAAAGATAAAGCGCATAACATGAAGGGTCCGACCAGTAATAACAAGGTGAAAAAAATAAAAAATATTACAATACTAACAGAGAAAAAACACAAAGAGCTATATGGAAGACGTTACAAAGCTGCTACACAATCAACCGCTACAGGCAATGTAGCGTGACTTGCTGAGCAAGGTAGAGAACAGATGGACAGGGTGATACGTGTTATACAGATAGGCAACTGAGTTTTCCTACGTTTTCGTTTAGACCAGACGCGACGGTGTCGAACTTATACATGAGGAATGATTGGCGGGCTTCTGTATCATAATTTGTGCGGAAACCAGATTGGAGTAATGTGACCTGTAGATTTTCAAAACAGTGGTTAGGAAGGTGCACGTTTCGTGAAATGGGCAAGTGGGGCAAGGTGTTAGCATAAGATTTAAGGTTTCTAAAACGCAGTCTAGAAGGCCCTACTGTTTGACCATTGTATTGTATTTAGCATAGCACACATTCTATCAAGTATATCACGTTCTTTCGGTCGCAGTCAAGATTGCCTTTAATTTTTAAGAAAAAGTTGGAAGCAGTGCTGGTGACTTGCTGGTATGTGCGCATGTACCGGCACATTTTGCATTGCGGTTTTCAGCAAGAATGGCAACTGATCATGTCAGGATAGTCTGTTTTTGACGACGATGATGATGAGAGTATGTCTCGAATATTTTTAGCTTTGCGATACACTGCTTTAGGTTGCTAGGTGAAAATGGTTCTTAAGCGTTCACATTGCACAAGAATATTGTGGTGCTTTCTCAGCACATTCAAAACACGTGGAACTGACGCAGAATGGGTAAGGTTTAAGTTTGTCTGCCATGAGGTCGTCGAGTTTTTAGCAGCGCACAACAGCATTCTACGATTATGCATGTCGACACGTTTTATTGCGTCATCAATTAGTTACGGCGGATATTTTTGTTTGACTAGAGCATCCTTTATTGTTCTGCAGTTTTTTGAAACTCTGATTGCTCTGAGCAGATCCTTATAATACGTAAGGCCTGGCTGTAAGGGATGCAAGTTTTGCAGTGTTTCACGTGGCTACTCCTAGAAAAATTGTCCAGCTATGTCGATTCTTTGATCAGTACTATCCCAGCATCACTTCCATCTTACGTAAGTGACACTACCGACTTTGTGTCTGGTATAATTGATCTGATTATTCCTAAATGAATTCAAACCAACTAGCCCAAATCGCCATTCTTCTTTATTCCTAAAGGTTCTATTTTGGTCACACAAGACGTAGCGTCCTTATACACCAATATTCCGCATGCAGGCGGAATAGCGGCAGTCGCCAGGTCCTATGAAGCAGCATCGCCAGATAAACTTATCGACTGCAACACATTATCAGTATTGCTCAGGCTCATTTTAGAGCTATATATCTTTCAATTCAAAGGGCAACACTATGTCCAGGTTAGCGGCACGTCAATTGGTACGCGTATCGGACCCAACTACGCCAATATATTTATGGGCCAGTTCGAAAGTGAATTTTTGAAAAAGGCGTGATGAAACCTTTTTATTACAAATGTTATATCGATGATATTTTTTTTATTTGGCCGCATGGTGAACAGAAATTGCTTTTCTTTATATCTGACTTTAATGATGTCCATCCATCAATATCATTTTCTCACAGCTATTCCACATCCACGCTTAGTTTTCTTGATGTAAGCATTTCGGTTGTGAATAATAAACTATCCACTGCTCTCTATAGGAAGCCTACAGACCGGCAACAGTATTTGCAATTTGACAGTAGCCACGTGAAACAAAGCAAAACTAGCATCCCTTAAAGCCAGGCCTTACGCTTTAAAAGAATAAGCTCAGAGCAATCAGAGTTTCAAAAAAATTGCAGAAAACAAATAGATGCTCTAGTGAAACAAAATACCCGCCGCAATTAATTGATGACGCAATAAAACGTGACTGCATGCATAATGATAGAACGCTGTTGTGAGCTGCTAAAAACTCGACTCACTCACCGCAGACAAACTTAGTCCTTACCCGTTCTGCCTCAGTTCCACGTGTTTCGAATGTGCTGAGAAAGTACCAAAGTATTCTGATGCAAAAGGAACGCTTAAGAACCATTTTCACCGAACCACCTAAAGCAGTGTATCGCAAAGCTAAAAATATTCGAGACATGCTCTCATCATCATCATCATCAAAACAGACTGTCCTGACACGATCGGTTGCCATTCTTCCCGAAGACCGCGATGCAAAGTATGCCCGTACATGCGCACATGCCAACAGATCACCAGTACTGCTTCCAACTTTTCCTTAAAGATCAAAGGCAATCTTGACAGCGACTCCAAGAACGTGACATACTTGATAGAATGTGTGCTATGCGAAATAAAATACATTGGCCAAACAGAACGGCATTTTAGACTGCGTTTTAACAACCATAAATCTCATGCTAACACCTTGCCCCCCTTGCCCGATTCAAGACACGTGCACCTCCCTGAGAACACTTTTGAAATTCTACAGGTCACATTACTCGAATCTTGTTTCCGCACCAAATATGATAGAGAACTCCGCGAATCATTCCTCATGTATAAGTTCGACACCATCGCGTCTGGTCTAAATGAAAAGGTAGGAAAACTTAGTTGCCTATCTGTATAACACGTATCACCCTGTCCATCTGTTCTCTACCTTGCTCAGCAAGTCACGCTACATTGCCTGTAGCGGTTAATTATGTAGCAGCTTCGTAACGTCTTTTATATAGCTCTTTAGATTTTTTCTTTGTTAGTATTGTAATAATTTTTTTATTTTTTTCACCTTGCTATTACTGGTCGGACCCTTCATGTTATGCACTTTATCGTTTATGTGTTCTATCTTTTATTTGTAAACAACGTTCTTGCCATGTGCTCGTGCATGGAAACGATATCTTTTTACACGTGTATCAGGTGCCTGTCGAATCGTGTGACTTGCAATCATATATGCCCATATATCTCCTTTCATCTCAGTTTTCATACCTTTATCTCATTGATATGCACATGTATAAAAACAGCACTCGTGCCATACACTGTATTCTGATGAAAGCCGCAGCCGTGGCCGAAACGTCAATAAGATCACTTCGTATGTGCGTCTTCTTCACTACGGACACACACACACACACACACACACACACACACACACATATATATATATATATATATATATATGTGTGTGTGTGTGTGTGTGTGTGTTGTCATGACCAGGAAAGACGCTGGGGCTTCGGCGCGCGGTTAGCTAGGAAGAAGAAGAGAAAAACGAAGTCAGAATAAGAACAACTGGCCCACGATCGAGTGTTGTCTCTTGTTCTTTGTCTCGCTCATCACAATATATATATGTATATATATAGTTCACACATCGTGGACAACTCTAGTTTTGCACGCGCACAGTGAACGACGGCAAGATGAGCGCAGAGGAAGTCGCAGCCTAAGATTATATCATGCGAAAATGGGAAAACACAACGAATTCGACTACGTACAAAATATTTTGGATGACCACTCGAGTTGTGCACGTCGCAGAATGTTAGATGTGATGCGCAGTAAGCGTGCGGAGAGAGACATCGAAAAGTGGGAGTGTAAGCTTCTTCAACTTGCGGCACAGTTCACCACTTAGCACAGACACGTCTGCACCACTACCGGTACACCATCAATATGCACAGTTATTTCATTAGCAGGTAGAAACGGAGGCCTTGAATGTTTCGATATGTGCGCAGCTCCTGCCTCGAGAACTGTGATGGTCAGTTTTCCGTTTGGGTGAGTGCTGATCGAGGAAGCATAGGAAAAATCGAACGGCGCTGTGGTGAGGGCGACCGATCCCTGTCGAAGCCGGGGCGACGTGGCGGCGGCTGTTCCGACGAGGGGGGGGGGGGGGAACGAAGACGACCGTGGTGGCTCTGGACGATAGCCGTAAGTCGCCTCACCAGCAATTGGGTTTTAATCCCGACGACAGCAGTAGCGAGCTACATGACCGGGAAGATAGCAGAAATAGCAAATTGGCCTGTTCGGAGTGCGCCAAGGGTTAGTTGATGGTAGTATTAACAAGAGATATATGTTTTCAGCGTATTCCCCTAGAAATAGTGCCATCGATTAAAACGTTAGGAGTTATGATAAATCAAAAACTGTCCTAGGACGACCATGTAACCTATCTTTGTAGCAAGCTGTCACAGATAATAGGCATTGTTTACAGAAAACGTGAGATGCTGCCGCTGAACGTGATGATCCTAATCTATCAGTCTTTATTTTATTCTAATCTAAACTACTGTCACTTAGTCTGGGGTACCACGACACAAGAAAACCTAAACAAATTACACGTCCTACAAAAAAGCTTCTTACGCGTAATGGAAAACCTCCCTCGCCGGCACACAACAGCCGAACTTTTTACCAAACACAAAATTGTGCGTTGTAACTAAGTTATATGAGTATCGTCTTTGTCATTCCTTCAAGCGTGAAATCAAGTATAGTACATTTCTACTTCGTAAGATTGCTCTGCTAGAGCCGCGAAAACATATATGCCGAACAAGAAATACAGTTATATGGCACGTTCAAACATACAAAACAACTTACGGCACGCAAACCCTGAAAAAGCAGCTTCCGCGACTGCTCAATAGCTTCGCAGCTAAAAACGCACCCTTCGAAACATTGACAAATAAAGAGTTATCATTTTTTCTTTCATAATTCCTGTTATCTGTTTGCTCGCGATTTCTGTGCCTCAAAAGTGTACTTCCTTGTATTGTGTCTTTCATTTTTCTTTTTCTGTTATATTATGCACATTTGGTTGTGTTATATTATGCACATTTGGTGAATCCTTGCTGTTCGCCAAGTTAGGGGTCAGCAGCTCAGTCAAGCTGTACGATCCTCGGATTTTGCAGCTTTTACTGCGGGCCCCTGTCATCATGTACACAATAATGATGAAATAAACGTATTATTATTATTATTATTATTATTATAGTGCGGGGTGGCGAACAGGTGGTGGGTGGGGACGGACAGAGGGACTTGCTGCGTAGATGGGACGGGGCTGTCTAGCAAGATCTTTGGCGTTTGGTAGCGACGGCGGCGATCGTCTGGTGGCCTCAGCGTAAATTAGAGGAGCGGAGATAGGCGAAGGATGGTATGTAGGAGACAGGGTATCAGAAACTTGCTATTCGATTGTCTTGCGGAGCGTTGGGGTCAGCGCGTGCGCACTGGCTGGAACGTGCCGCACAAAAGACAATTGGTGGGCCACTTCTTCTCGGACGAACTGCTGAATTTGCTGCATAAAGGTGCTTTGTTCGGATGAAACAGCGCCAATGGTTAACGCAGATGTAGAGCTCGTGTCGAGGTTTGGACGTCGAGTAGAAATGCGCTCTCTCCGGAGCTCGTCGAAAATCTGACAGTGCTGAATAAGCTGGGCGACAGTTGGCGGGTTTTATGCAACGAGCACGTGGAAGGCATCGTCCTCGATACCTTTGATGATGTGCCGTATTTTGTCAGTGTCAGACATGTGGAAATCGATACGGCGGCAGAGGTCCAGGATATCCTCAATATACGAGGTAAAAATCTCGCCAGAGCGCTGTGCACGGCCGCGCAAGCGCTGTTTGGCGCGAAGCTTGCGAACAGCGAGTCGGCCAAAGACCTCTGCAAAGCGCGTCTTGAAGGTTGACCAAGAGGGTATTTCCGCTTTGTGGTTGTTAAACCACAGTTCTGCCGCACCCGCCAGATAGAAATGAAGGTAAGCGAGCTTGTCGGTGCCATCCAACTTATTGTGGCCGCTTACCGCTTCATACTGGGACAGCCAGCCTTCGGTGTCTTGGTGGTCGGTCGCGTTGAAAATCACTGGATCTCGCTTTCGTGGCATTCCGGAACAGGTGACAGATAAGATTATGACTGCAGGTGGCTGGGTCATGTCATCAGGCAAGGGTGATGCGGGGGGTGGAAGTAGAGTCTGAGAACGGAGTTCCAGTTTGAGACAACCAGTACTCTCCTCCAAATGTAAGAATACTGTTAGATGCCACGCCGGGGTGATGCAACCATTTAATGCACCGAACAGCAGCGAGACAGCAGCAGGTGGTTTCAGCAGCTGCTGCAGCAGCACGAGCATCTGCCACAACAAACGTCTTCTTCATCGTCTCTAGCAAGCCCGTATTTTTATCACTACAATATATATATATTGTCGCTTGGTGAAAATAACAGAATACAAAATGACGGTGCAACCAGGAAAAACGAGGTCTGTGTTAACAGAACAAAAAGAGCAGCCGCTTACACGTCGTCTTCATTGGAAGTATCATGGGCGCTGTCCACGCTCATCACTTCGTCGTTCTTTGTATTCTGCCCGGCCTTTTGCCGTGACTTTAGCCTCCCGTTCAAGAAAGCATCATCCCGATGCTTTATAATCCAAGTGGTTTTTACTCGTTGGAAGCGCATGAGTTCATTCGGAGAAATAAGGCTTCATCTGTATCACGTGCACAACTTCTGGAGCACACCTTCGACGCCTTAAAGAGTGCGCAGTAATAGGAACACCCTCATAATTATGTCTCTTAGACGTCGCAGAACTTTATAGGGACCGAAGTACCATCTTAACAGTTTTTCGTAGACGCCACGGCGCAGAATAGGAGTCCGTATCCAAACTTTCTCTCCTGGCTCGTAGAGACTGGTCGGATAAGAAGGTTGTACATCTTGAATCCTAGTCCTGCTGGTGACTAATACGTAGACGTGCAAGTGGTCGGGCTTCTTCGGCAGGCTGAGTGATATAATCGGAATCCGTTTTGGCGTCTTCGCACTCGTGAAGCAGCATAGCATGCAGCATAGTGGTGACTTCGGGAAAATGAAGAAGGCAGAATGGCGTTGTTCTTGTTGTTTTTTGATGAGCCGTGTTATAGGCGAACGTAACGTATTGCCACGTTCCATTTCCCAAGTTTTTGTTATCGTCCCAAAACACCGCACGATTCTCGGCGCAAACCGCGCCTGCAGTTTTCTAGAAGGTTCCGGACTGTAGTAGATCATTTCGATAAGATCACGCCCACTGTGCGAATGGTACAGATTGTTCTGGAACCAACGCCACCGCCAGCGATAACGCTAGAACATTCGACGGCAAGAGTATAAATGCCGACGCGCTTCGCCGCTTGTCATTTGTTGATCGAAGGCCGACGCTCCGTTCGCCGCTATCATTCCGAGACTGCTATCTGTGCAAGACTGCTGCTGTAATTAGACTTTCCGTTTACCGGGCACAGGTTCGCCCAAATAAACAGTTCAATCCCAACACGAAGTCTCCTGTCTTCGGCCACGTCACGACTCTGTGACATCTGGTGGAGGTGCTGCTTCGTTCATGTACCGGACGCCCCCGTCAAGCCGTGAACCCAGCCCACGTCGCGGAGAAGACACCGACGCCAACCAGGAGCAGCGAACAAGCCGCCGACATCAAGGGCTACCACCGGAGTACGGGCTTCTACCAGACAAGGCGCGGAAGACGAAGGCCATGACCGCGACTGCAGCGACAATGACAACCGCAGCGTCCCAGCCCACGATGGTCATGCATCAACCCAGGGAACCACCAATTTTCCATGAGTCATCGTTCGAAGACCCGGAGTCCTGGCTAGAAACATACGACCGTGTGGCCGCCCTCAACCACTGGGACCATGACGAAAAGCTGCGTCGTGTGTTCTTCTATTTGGAAGACACCGCAAGGACTTGGCTTGAAAATCGGGAGTCCACACTCCGAACGTGGGATGTTTTCTGCGGCGCATTCCTGCAAACGTTCGCGAGCGTCGCTCGCAAAGAGAGGGCCGCTGCTTTATTAGAGACTCGGGTTCAGCTACCAAATGAAAATGTCACCATTTTCACAGAAGAAATGACCCGACTATTCCGTCACGCTGACCCAGACATGCCTGAGGAGAAAAAAGTTCGTTTCCTCATGCGAGGGGTCAAACAGGAGCTCTTCGCAGGACTGATGAGAAACCCACCGATAAGCGTCCAAGAATTTGTAGCCGAAGCGACCACTATCGAAAAGACCCTGGACATGCGCACCAGACAGTATAATCGTCGCCTGACTGCAGACTGCGCTGCTGCTCAAGCCAGTAACTCCGGAGACCTGCGTGAAACGATCCGAGCGATCGTGCGGGAAGAGCTGCGCAAGCTGTTGCCTTCGGCACAGCCTCAAGTGGATTCAATTGCCGACATTGTGCGAGAAGAAGTTCGGCAATCGCTTCAAATTCCCCACGCACCGCTGCCCAAGCCGGAAGCTATGAGCTACGCCGCTGCACTGCGCCACAACGCTCCTCCCCGTCCACGCCAAAACGCCGCCCCATCGCACTTCCGTCGACAGACGCCACCGCCGCCACCACCCCCACCGACGTCATACCCTTCGCCAGCGGCCCAGCGCAGTGCACCGAGGAAGACTGACGTCTGGCGCACCCCTGACCATCGCCCGCTCTGCTACCACTGCGGCGAGGCTGGACACACATACCGCCGTTGCCAGTACCGACAGATGGGACTGCGTGGCTTCGCCGTCAATGCACCGCGTCCACAGCCAGGAGAACGACCACGTGACATCGCCGACTACCTGACAGGAACGCGGTGGACACTACCAAGCCCTTCGCGTTCGCCGTCGCCCAGCCGCCGCACGTCACCGCACCACCGGCAGTACTCTGGCCCAACGCGGGGCCGGTCTCCTAGCCCGTATCCGGGAAACTAAGGGCAGCAACTGGTGCGCCGTGCGCCGATTTCTGAACCTGTGTGCCTATTATAGGCGGTTCGTGAAAAACTTCGCCCGCATCGCCGATCCGCTCACTAACCTTACCAAGGCCGACGTGGAGTTTAAGTGGCAAACGCCGCAGGAACACGCTTTCCAGGAGCTTAAACATCGCCTCCAGACACCTCCGTTACTTGCCCATTTCGACGAATTCGCCAAGACAGAAATACATACTGACGCAAGCAGCGTAGGTCTTGGTGCCGTTCTTGTGCAGAGGGCTGACGGACTTGAAAGGGTTATTAGTTACGCCAGCCGATCGCTATCCAAAGCAGAAGCAAATTATTCCACAACAGAAAAGGAGTGCCTCGCCATCATCTGGGCTACGTCGAAATTTCGCCCCTACCTCTATGGCAAGCCCTTCAAAGTTGTGAGCGACCACCACGCATTGTGTTGGCTAGCCACCTTGAAGGACCCCTCAGGTCGCCTCGCACGATGGAGCCTGAGACTTCAAGAATATGACATTACTGTCATTTACAAGTCCGGCAAAAAACACTCCGACGCCGACTGTCTCTCTCGTGTGCCTGTCGACCAACCGCTACCCGACGACCCGGATGACGACTACTTCTTAGGAACGATAACTACCGACGACTTCGCTGAACGACAGAGGAACGACCCGGAACTTAAGGCCCTAATAGAATACCTCGAAGGCAGGACCGCCGAAGTCCCGAAGGTATTCAAGCGCGCACTTGCGTCGTTCTTTCTACGAAACGGTCTTCTACAAAAGAAAAACTTTTCACCGCTTCGAGCTAAGTATCTCCTTGTGGTGCCTTCAGCTCTGCGACCAGAACTCCTGCGGGCCCTTCACGACGATCTGACGGCAGGACACCTCGGTGTTTCTCGCACGCTCGCGAGGATACAAGAAAGGTACTACTGGCCACGTCTTACCACCGACGTCACTCGTTATGTGAGAACATGCCGGGACTGTCAGCGACGAAAGACACCGCCGACAAGGCCAGCGGGACTTCTGCAGCCAATTGATTCACCTTGCCGACATTTCCAGCAGATTGGTATGGACCTACTGGGGCCGTTCTCGACGTCGGCTTTCGGAAACAAGTGGATCGTGGTAGCTACCGACTACCTCACCCGCTACGCCGAGACAAAAGCCCTGCCAAAAGGCAGTGCATCCGAGGTAGCTTAATTCTTCGTCGAAAATATCGTCCTACGTCATGGCGCCCCGGAGGTCCTTATCACCGACAGAGGAACGGCATTCACTGCCGACTTAACTCAAGCAATCTTGGCATACAGCCAAACAAACCACCGCCGAACGACAGCGTACCACCCACAGACCAACGGCCTCACCGAGCGGCTTAAGAAGACGATCGCCGACATGCTGTCAATGTACGTCGATGTCGAACACAAGACGTGGGACGCCATTTTTCCGTATGTGACCTTCGCATACAACACGGCGGTGCAGGAGACGACGCAGATATCTCCATACAAATTGGTCTACGGAAGGAGCCCGGCCACGACGCTCGATGCCATGTTACCCAACGTCACCGACGAAGAAAACTTCGATGTGAGCGAGTACCTTCAACGCGCCGAAGAAGCCCGACAACTTGCGCGTCTCCGTATCAAAAATCAACAGACGACCGACAGCCACCGTTACAACCTTCGACGACGCTTCGTGGAATACCAGCCCGGTGAACGTGTTTGGGTGTGGACGCCGATACGCCGACGTGGACTAAGTGAAAAGCTTCTGCGACGGTACTTCGGACCGTACAGGTGGTTCGACGGCTCGGCCCACTTGATTACGAGGTTGTCCCCGACGGCATCACGAACTCTCAACGACGCCGATCGCGACCTGAAGTCGTCCATGTCGCGCGCCTCAAGCCGGTTCATGCGCGTTACCAAACTGAACTAGTGTTTTTTTGTATTAATGTTGTATCGTAATTTATTCATTGTACTTTCTTGCATTATTATTGTACTTTCATCTTTAGTTAAAGCATCGGGATGATGCCTTTTTTCAGAGGGGGGCAATGCCACGTTCAATTTCCCAAGTTTTTGTTATCGTCCCAATACACCGCACGATTCTCGGCGCAAACCGCGCCTGCAGTTTTCTAGAAGGTTCCGGACTGTAGTAGATCATTTCGATAAGATCACGCCCACTGTGAGAACGGTACAGATTGTTCTGGAAGCTACGCCGCCGCCAGCGATAACGCTAGAACATTCGACGGCAAGAGTATAAATGCCGACGCGCTTCGCCGCTTGTCAGTTGTTGATCGAAGGCCGACGCTCCGTTCGCCGCTATCATTCCGAGACTGCTATCTGTGCAAGACTGCTGCTGTAATTGGACTTTCCGTTTACCGGGCACAGGTTCGCTCAAATAAACAGTTCAATACCAACACGAAGTCTCCTGTCTTCGGCCACGTCACGACTCTGTGACAATATGGCTAGATTTCCTCCCAGATTTATGCTCCTCATTGACGTACATGCAGAGCATATCCGCAAGTGTCTTGTTGAGAAGCTCCGTAAGACCATTCGTTTGCGGATGATACGCCGTTGTTCGCCGGTGAAATGTGCCACTATGTCCTAAAACTGTCTGTAATAGTTTGGCTGCGAAGGCAGTTCTTCTGTGAGTTATTACCACTGACGGAGCGCCATGCCTCAGCACCACATTCTCTACGAAAAATCGGGCTGCTTCACTTGCCATACGCTTCTCCAAAGTCTTGGTTTCGGCGTAACGAGTGAGGTAGTCGGTGGCTACTCTAATCCATCTGCAACCTGCTGTTGAGGTTGGGAATGGGCCCAGAAGATCCATGCCAACTTGAGCGAATGGAGTAACAGGCACGTCAGTAGGATGGAGGAGGCCTGCTGGTTTCACGGGTGGAACTTTTCTGCACTGGCTATCAAGGCACGTCCGAACATTCTGTTGAACGGGCGCTGTCAGTCTTAGCCAGTAGTATTCCTGCCTCACTCTGCACAACGTACGCGTGTAATCCTGGTGGCTTGATGTTGGTTCATCGTGGCATGCCTGTAATACTTCGCTCCTTAGAGATGATGGGACGACGAGTAAGTAGTCGTTTCCGTGTGGCGTGAAGTTCATCATAATAAAGAACATCGTTGCGCAAGCAAAATGACAAAATTTCTCTCGCAAATAGTCAAGATACATCTGAAGTGCGACCCTCTAAAAACGTATTATGGGTTCTCGTTGCAGCTGTGCGACAGCTGCCGTATTTACAACTCCGACGAAGGCTCTATCGTCATATTCTGCCATCGCAGGTTCTTATGGCGCACGAGAAAGGCAATCAGCGTCTGAATGTCGCTTCCCTGATCTGTGGACCACCGTCATGTCAAATTCTTGAAGTTTCAGGCTCCAGCGTGCCAACCGTCTTAAAGGGTCTTTTAAATGCGTCAGCCAGCAGAGGGAGTGATGGTTGCTGACAACATTAAAAGGACGACCATACAGGTATGGGTGGAACTTCATAACCGCCCACACCACCGCAAGACAGTATTTTTCTGTGGTGGAATAATTTTCTTCCACACGTGAAAGAGTTCTGCTTGCGTAAGCAATTACTCGTTCGGCGCCATCCTGCCACTGCACGAGTACATCTCCTAAGCCTACATTGCTAGCGTCGATGTGCACTGTTGTCGGGGCGTCATCATCAAAGTGTGCGAGGACTGGTGGCTTCTGAAGGCGTTGCTGCGGCTTGTCGAATGATCTTTGCTGTTCTTCATTCCATGCGAATGCGACGTCTTCTCTGGTAAGGCGGGTCAACGGCCAGGCAATGCACGAAAAGTCCTCATTGAAGCGTCGGTAGTAAGCACACAGTCATAAAAACCGTCTGACCACCTTTTTGTCAGTTGGCGCTGGAAAATTTGTAACGGCAGTTATTATTTCGGGGTCAGGCCGCACACCTTCACTACTGAAAAGATGCCCCAGGAACAGAAGCTCTTCGAAGCTGAAGTGGCATTATTCCGGCTTAAGTTTTAGTCCGGCGGAACGGATAGCATGAAAGACTGAGCGCAGTCGCATGACGTGTTCGTCGAACGTGGCAGAAAATACGATGTCATCATCTAAATACACTAAGCACGTCTGCCACTTGAGGCCTGATAGTACGGTGTTCATTAGCCGCTGAAACGTTGCCGGTGCTGAGCACAAGCCAAATGGTAGTACCTTAAACTCAAAAAGGCAATTAGGTGCCACGAAAGCTCTTTTCTCCCGGTCTTTTTCAACGAATTCTATCTGCCATTACCTACTCCTTAGATCCGGAAATAGCGCGCATCCCGTAGTCGATCGAGTGAATCGTCGATACGTGAAAGTGGGTAGACGTCTTTTTTGTCACCTGATTCAGCTTGCGGTAATCCACGCAGAAACTTAGGGTGCCGTCTTTTTTCTTCACTAATACAACCGGCGAAAACCAAGGGCTTTTCGACGGCTGAATAACGTCGTCTTCAAACATCTGCCCCACCTGGTTTTCAATGGCTTCACGTTCTCGCGGAGCTACCCGGTACGGGTTTCGCCTGATGGGTCTTGTCATGTCGTCCGTTATAATTGGAAGTTTCGTAAGCAGCGTTTGACGGACCCTGTACATCAAAGAGAAACAATCTTCAAACTTGTTAATGAGCTGCAAGATACTTTGCTTCTGCACCGGCTGAAAACTTTGGCCGACCGCCTGGTAATCTTTTTAAAAAGATAATTCAACTGGTCTGCGGGGGGCAGACCACATCAATTATCTTTTCCAAGAGTTAGGCAGTCTGTCATCTCGGCGAGCCCTTCCACGTACGCGACTGCCATGCCCCTTGTTAGATGTCGCCGTTCAGAGCTGAAGTTCGTAACAAGGACGTGCGTGTGTCCGCATTTTATGCTTACATCGCCTCTTGCGATAGATAAACAATGGCTGACTAGCAGTGTTGGAATTTGCTCAGCAAAGTTTTAGAATTGCTCGACGTGTCATATGTCACAGCCACGAGTGCACTCGACTGTGGTGGGATGGCCACGTCGTCGTCGAAGACGCGCAAAGGAGGTTTACGTCGCTTGTCTGTACAGGGCCTATTTCAAACTTGATCTGGAGCCGTCCAAACTGTATCCGATCTCTCAGGAATGTTGAAAATGGCACCGTATTCACACAAGAAGTCCGTGCCCAAAGTCAGGTCTTTGGGGCACTCTGGTAAAATTACGAAAGTAGTGACAAAATCTGAACTGCCGATAATTATTCGAGCGGTACATTTGCCCGTAGGCGTCACCAATTGACCCCTTGAGGTTCTTAAGTTTGGGCCCGTCCATATTGCTGTGACTTTTTTAGGCAGTCGGCAAGTTTACGGCTGATAATACAGAAGTCCGCAACAGTATCTACCATTGTTGTTACTGGGCATCCGTCTATACAAATGTCTAGATTTGCGCTTACGATTTTCGTTGATGGCGGTGACGTCGCATGGCCCTTGGTATCGTTCGCCATACGATCCGTGGTATGATTCGTCGTACTGCGTCGTAGAGAAGATGTTGAAGGTGTGAGCATCTCAGCGGGCGGCAACCTCCTCCCCAAAAGTCGCTGCTGTTTGTTTCCCCGACGAGGGTTAAGAGATCTGCCCCGGACCACTTCGGAGTAACTGCGCTGCTGCGGCGAGTTAGGTGCAGGTGAAGGAGAGCAGGGTCGACGATACGGCACTTCGGGTTGCTGTGATTGCGAGCCTGCCCTACTTTCATGGCGGTTATCAAAATAAGCACTTGGGGAGGTTTGTAGAAAGTTGAGTCTGCGGTCATGGTAAGGGCAATTGCGGAAAATATGGCCGGCTTCTCCGCAATGAAAGCAAAGTGGTCGACGGTCAACGACGCGCCACAAGTCCGTCTTACGGATGAATGGTCGACTGGTGGGCATACCTAGCGACCAAGATGCAGATGTCGGCGGAGTGTACATCGGCGACGTTTGCATGGGCACGTTAGACTGTATATACGGCTGCGGCGGATCGGAAGTTGGGGCCCACTGCTCGTTGTAAGGCCCTTGGCTGACGTCACGATAAGCCAGTGGTGACTAGTTGTACGACACTGGAGTGGGTCGACGGAGAGCTGATGCGTAGATAAGAGACCGCTGGTCTGAGAGCAATTCGGGCAACAAAAATGCCTGGTGGAGTTCTTGCCGCACAACTTCTGCAACACAAGCCATGGTATTTTCTTGCGGAGTCACAAGGATGTTCCGGATCTCGTCACGAAAAACCTCACGAATGAGCTCACGCTGAGAACACTCAGTACCGGCAGGCAAAGCAGAGATGCTGAGAGATGCCTTGTTTGATTGGTCATGGTATTGGCACCGTTGCTGCAGTGCTCGCTCGATTGTCGCAGCCTCTTTGATGAATTTCGATACGCTTGTTGGCGGCTTGCATAGGAGACCGGCAAACAGCACTTCCTTGACGCCCCTCATCAGATGTCAGAGTTTTTTTTACCTTCAGGCGTTTCGGGGTCAGCCCGCTGAAATAGGCGGTCCATGTCTTCCGCAAACATGGCGACGCTCTCGTTTGGTTTCTGTATGCGTGCCTTGATGAGCTGCAGAGCAGAGTCATGGCGGTCAGTGTTTGCGAATGTCCCGAAAATTTGCTGCCGAAATTCCTCCCACGAAGACAGCGTTGACTCGTGGTTCTCGTACCACGTACGAGAGCTGTCTGCCAAAGCAAAGTAGACGCGTGATAGCTTTTGTTCAGTATGTCAGCGGTTGGCTTTGCCGACTCGCTCATACTGGGCTAACCAGTCCTCAACGTCTTCATGAACCTCACAGTGGAAGGTCTCGGGAATTAGAGGCTGATCAACAGTAAGCTGTGAAGGCCCTCCAGTCGCAATTTCTCCAGGCACAATGTGTTGATGGAGAAGTTCGAGCAGGATAGCCTCGGCACGAAGGCCTCGCTGTCTGCGACAGTAGCGGTGGACAGGAGTGTCAACTGCAGGATCGGGTTGCGGTGGCGGACTCGATATGCCAGGGCGCGGAGGTATCCCAGGCATCAGTAGGAGAAGTCCAGCACCTCCACCAATGTCCCTAGGTGAAAATACCAGAATACAGGATGATGGTGCGAGCAGGAAAAACAAGGTCTGTATTAACAGAACATACAGAGCAGCCGCTTCAACGTCATCTCTTTCAGAGGAACCATGGGTGCGTTCCACGCTCATCACTTCCTCGTTCCCTGTCTTTTTGACCGGCCTTTAGCCGTGACAATATATATATATATATATACCAAAAATAAAAGTGATGCTGGGGTCCGGGTAAGATTATCCGTATAGGGAAGAAGACGCACGTACGAAGTAGTTTTATTGACGTTTCGGCCGCGGGTCCGGCCTTCATCAGAATACAGTTGATGGCACGAGTGCTGTTTATATACATGTGCATATCAATGAGATACAAACATAAAAACTGGCATGGAAAGCGATATATGGGCATATATATGTGCAAGTCACACAATATGAAGGGCACTTAATACACGAGTAAAAAGATATTGCTTCCATGCGCAAGCACGTGGCGAGCACGTTGTTCACAAATAAAAGATGAAACGCATAAAAGATAAAGCACATAACATGAAGAGTAGTCCGACCGGTATTAGCAAGAGGAGAAAGAAGAAAAAGTAATAAAATACTAATAAAAAATCCCAAAGACGTTACAAAGCAGCTACGTAATCAACAGATACAGACAATGTAGTGCGGCTTGCTCAGCAAGGTTGAAAAAAAATGGAAAGGGTGATACAGGTTACGCAGATAGGCAACTAAGTTTTCCCACGTTTTCATTAAACCGAGTGCGACGGCGTCGAACTTATAGATGAGGAATGATTCACGGGCTTCTGTATCATAATTTGGGCGGAAACCAGATTCTAGTAATGTGACCTGTAGATTTTCAAAAGAGTGGCCAGGAAGCTGCACGTGTCTTGAAATGGGCAGGCGGGGCAAGGTGCTAGCATGAGATTTATGGTTGTTAAAACGCAGTCTAAAACGCCCTTCTGTTTGACCACTGTACTGTATTTCACATAGTGCACATTACATCATGTCTATCACGTTCTTAGAATCGCAGTCAAGATTGCCTTTGATTTTTAAGAAAAAGTTGGAAGCAGTACTGATGACCTGTTGGCATTTGCGAATGTACGGGCGTACTTTGCATCGCGGTTTTTGGCAAGGATGGCACCCGATCGTGTCAAGACTGTCTGCTTTCGACGATGATGACAATGAGAGTATGTCTCAAATAGTTTTAGCTTTGCGATACACTCCTTTAGGTGGTTCGGTGAAACTGGTTATTAAGCGTTCACTTTGCATTAGAATATTGTGGGGCTTTCTCAGCACATTCGAAACACGCGGAACTGACGCAGAATGGGTAAGGACTAAGTTTGTCTGCGGTGAGGGAGTCGAGTTTTTAGGAGCGCACAACATCGTTCTACGAGTATGCATGTCGGCACGTTTTATTGCATCATCAATAATTTGTGGCGGATATTTTTGTTTGACAAGAGCATCCTTTAGTGTTCTGCAATTTTTTTGAAACTCTTGATTGCTCTGAACAGATTATTTTAAAGCGTAAAGCCTGACAATAAGGGATGTTAGTTTTGCAATGTTTCACGTGGCTACTGTCAAAGTGCAAATACTGTTGTTGTAAGCTTCCTGTATAGAGCAGTGGATAGCTTATCATTTACAATCGAAATGCTTACATCAAGAAAACTAAGCGTTGATGTGGAATAGGTATAAGAAAATGATATTGATGGATGGGCATCATTAAAGTCAGATATAAAGGAAAGCAACTCCTGTTCACCATGCGGCCAAATAAAGAAAATGTCATCAATGTAACGTTTATAATGAAAATGTGTTAGCGCGCGGGTTTGCAAAACTTCACTTTCAAGCTGGCCAATGAATATAATGGCGTAGTTGGGTCCAATACGCGTACCCATTGACGTGCCGCTAACTTGGACATAGTGTTGCCCTTCAAATTGAAAGTTATTTAGCTCTAAATTGAGCCTGAGCAATACTGCTAATGTGTGGCTGTCGATAAATTTACCCGGTGACGCTGCTTCATAGGACCTGGCGACTGCCGCTATTCCGTCTACATGCGTAAAGTTGGTGTATAAAGACGCTACGTCTAGCGTGACTAAAAAGGAACCTTTAGGAATAATCAGATAAATTATACCAGAAACAAAGTCGGTAGTGTCCCTTACGTAAGACGGAAGTGATGCTGGGATACTACTGATCAGAGAATCGACATAGCTGGACAATTTTTCTGTGAAAATACCTATACCTGAAATAATGGGACGGCCGGGGTTGTTTATTTTGTGTATTTTAGGTAAAAGGCAAAAACGACCGGGAACAGGACTAAGGCGAATAAGAGAATGAATCGCATTGTCAGGCACCTTTTTGTTTTCCAAAAGCTCTAGCAAAGTGCTCTGGACAAAAGATTCAAATTGTTCAGTGGGGTCGTGATCCAGACGCTTGTAAAAACTTGTGTCTGTTAGCTGTCTTTGGGCCTCTGCTTCGTAGTCAGACTTATTGATTACGACAACAGCCCCAGCTTTGTGCGCAGGCTTGACGACGATGTCGTTGCGACAGGACAAGGTATTTAATGCTTTCATTTCACTGGTGGTTAGGTTACGGCGAAACGGCGTTTGCTTTCGATACGACTTTAGTACGTCTCGTTGTACAGCTTTGATATACATATCTAAGCATCTGTCTCGTTGTGAGGGAGGTACCCAACGTTTTCCAGAAGGTAATGCGCTTGTGGAACACGTGCACCTTCCTGGCCACTCTTTTGAAAATATACAGGTCACATTACTGGAATCTGGTTTCCGCACAAATTATGATAGAGAAGCCCGTGAATCATTCCTCATCTTTAGGTTCGACGCCGTCGAATCTGGTCTAAATGAAAACGTAGGAAAACTGCGTAACCTGTATCTGCGTAACCTGTATCTGCGTAAGCCTGTATCTGCGTAAGCCTATCTGCGTAACCTGTATCACCCTGTCCATCTTTTTTCAACCTTGCTCAGCAAGTCGCACTACATTGTCTGTATCCATTGATTACGTAGCAGCTTTGGAACGTCTTTGGGATTTTTTATTAGTATTTTATTATTTTTACTTTTTTTCTCCTTGCTATTACTGGTCGGACTACTCTTCATGTTATGTGCTTTATCTTTTATGCATTTCATTTTTTATTTGTGAACAACGTGCTCGCCACGTGCTTGCGCATGGAAGCAATATCTTTTTACTCGTTTATTGAGTGCCCTTCATAGTGCACTTGCATATTTATATATGCCCTTATATCGCGTTTCATGCCAGTTTTCATATTTGTATCTCATTGATAAGCACATGTATATTGCCACGTTCCATTTTCCAAGTTTTTGTTATCGTCCCAAAACACCACACGATTCTCAGCGCGAACCGCGCCTGCAGTTTTCGAGAAGGTTCCGGACTATAGTAGATCATTTCGATAAGATCACGCCCACTGTGTGAACGGTACAGATTGTTATGGAACCTACGCCACCGCCAGCGATAACGCTAGAACATTCGACAGCAAGAGTATAAATGCCGACGCGCTTCGCCGCTTGTCGATTGTTGATCGAAGGCCGACGCTCCGTTCGCAGCTCCGTTCGCCCAAAGTCACCGACGAAGAAAACCTCGATGTGAGCGAGTACCTTCAACGCGCCGAAGAAGCCCGACAACTTGCGCGTCTCCGGATCAAGAATCAACAGACGACCCACAGCCACCGTTACAACCTTCGACGACGCTTCGTGGAATGCCAGCCTGGTGAACGTGTTTGGGTGTGGACGCCGATACGCCGACGTGGACTAAGTGAAAAGCTTCTGCGACGGTACTTCGGACCGTACAGGGTGGTTCGACGTCTCGGCCCACTTGATTACGAGGTTGTCCCCGACGGCATCACGCCGATCGCGACCTGAAGTCGAACATGTCGCGAGCCTCAAGCCGTTTCATGCGCTTTAACAAACTGAAACAGTGTTTTCTTCTGTATTATAGTTGTATCGTAATTTATTCATTGTACTTCCTTGCATTATTATTGTACCTTCATCTTTAGTTAAAGCATCGGGACGATGCCTTTTATCAGAGGGGGGCACTGCCACGTTCCATTTCTCAAGTTTTTTTTATTGTCCCAAACCACAACACGATTCTCAGCGCGAACCGCGCCTGCAGTTTTCGAGAAGGTTCCGGACTGTAGTAGATCATTTCGATAAGATCACGCCCACTGTGTGAACGGTACAGATTGTTCTGGAACCTACGCCACCGCCAGCGATAACGCTAGAACATTCGACAGCAAGAGTATAAATGCCGACGCGCTTCGCCGCTTGTCAATTGTTGATCGAAGGCCGACGCTCCGTTCGCCGCTATCAGTCCGAGACTGCTATCTGTGCAAGAATACTGTTGTAATTGGACTTCCCGTTTACCGGGCACAGGTTCACCCAAATAAACAGTTAAATCCCAACACGAAGTCTCCTGTCTTCGGCCACGTCACAACCCCGTGACAATATAAACAGCACTCGTGCCATCAACTGTATTCTGATGAAGGCCGGACTTGCGGCCGAAACTTCAATAAAACTACTTCGTACGTGCATCTTCTTCCCTATATAAACACACACACACACACACACACACATATATATATATATATATATATATATATATATATATATATATATATATATATATATGTGACGTATCAAGCGATGGGTAGTAGAGGCAGAGGAAGAAGAAATGAGAATAGAAAAAACATGGGGTATGAGCCAGGCCACGTCACCCAGTCATCGCAGCGTCACACAAGTCGACAGGATGAAGACCTGGCGGCCACTTCATCAACCAGCCACCATCTCCGAACGCCACAGCAAGACGCAGTGACCGAACGTGGACCACGAAAGTACATCCCAACACTACACCAAGACCAGCATTATGACAGCACCATCAGAGGACCTTCCCATCCCCAAGTACACCGGAGCAGCGGACGATGGACCTGTACAGGACTGGTTCGACCTGTTCGAGCACCACGCAACCGCTGCATCATGGTCGGAACGGGAAATGATCACCAACTTCAGCGACTACGTCACCGGTGAGGCATTTAAATTTTACCTAATTCACATATTCGAGAACGACGAGTCATGGCAAAAAATCAAATCGCAGATGATTACCCGTCAATTTCCTAAGCAGTCCTCAACCATTCGAAAGCCCAGCGCGCATCGACAACTGCCTCAAGACGAAGTGGCACATTAGTGTACTTTCAGAAGACCATGCGTGTTTTGGGAAACACCTAACTATCAAGCGCGCCTCCCTTCTACACGAAAGTCAGCATTTCGAAAGTCCTCGCTCCAGCATATGACGCGAGGCGTTGCTCACTGACCTGATGCTCTTAATTCTTCTCCTCGCATACGCAGTCCACCACGTGGTTTTCCATCACCCGGCTCTTCAAGCGCTACTATCGCTTACCATTTGCCTCATAAGGACGCTGCGACCACGGTAGACGACCTGACGCTGCACGAAAATACCCCGTAAAGCCATGTTCCTTCCGGACGGGTTCATTCATCGCCGTGCGGTGCATACACACTAGACAGTCGAAACAAAGCAGAAGGCTCCGACAAATCGAACATCGTACGCTGCCAAGCTCAAAAGCCCTTCGTAGTGAACAGTGCAGAAGAAGCCTCCAAAGACCTTTCTGTCGATCCTAGTGCACCACCTTCATTTTCTTTTGAGAATCACGACAACCCAATGACTACCAACTATTTATCGGTCACACCAACTATCAAAGAAAAGCCGGCTCGTGTTACTAAAGGAGTACCACCTCGACAGATTCCGCAACATCAGCAGTGCCATCAAGAACTCAAAGAACTTCGCAAAGTACGGCAGTTACGTCAAGCACTACGACGAACTAAAATAAGATCACAAGCAGATTTGTGGCTTAAGGATGGTCGCCAGGAACGGCACCAACTAAAGGAAAGACCAAGTCAACATCTGAGCAATATTCGTAGAAGAAAACGTCAAGGAAGTCTTCTGTACCAGATATTAAGGCATCATGTACAATCCTACCGACGGAGGTACCACCACAGAAAACCCCGAAACAGACTGAACGCTACCGTTTGCAAAATGCAGGAACGCAGACATTGTATCATCAACTTCGGTTCTCGCGAACGCCAGCTGGAAGCAATGCTTCTGTCTCAGCCACGACACAAAATACAGCACCCACGACAGAAAGTTCGGCGCATACGACGTCTGACTTTCAAAGGCTACAAGGACGTTCAACCTCGTACGTTCTTCGCAACTGCTGAAGCCGTGTCTTGGTCAGTGCAGTTGTGCAAGACGTGGTTATTTTTTCCAGAACGCCACAGTCAAGCTCGCCCACCCGAACTCCTGTGTTAACCGGACTACTGCACTCTCTCCTGAAGTCTTTGAAAGTGTACGGAACTCCTCTGGAGCATAGAACCAATTGTGAATTTTGACATTTGTGACTTTTCAACCTCTCCTTCTTTACTTTTTCTTTTTCGTAATTCATGCATTCTTTCAGGGGGAGGGGGAATCGTGTGACGTATCAAGCGATGGGTAGTAGAGGCAGAGGAAGAAGTGAGAATAGAAAAAACATGGGGTATGAGCCAGGCCACGTCACCCAGTCATCGTAGCGTCACACATATATATATACAGGACTATAGCAAGTATCAGACTGGCTGATAGTGTAGAAAAAAATTGAAATTGACACAACGGAAGTTTCAGCACAGTGTAGTCCGACGTTTCGGCCGTGGGAACAGCCTTCCTCTAGGAATACAAAACATTGAAATCACGTACCTATATAAGTCAATGATCGAGGCCCCCTAAAAACACGTCTCCTAGTATAACGAACAAGGCTATTCTGTATTAGCACAGCAACCGTTTTCAGTGAGAAAAACTATACCTATACTGCTCTGTGTGATGTCACCCTGTGTCAGTTATTGGCAAGTGATGCGGCTTTACGGGATACAGGTGTGAATCGTGGCATTACAATTGGCATAATTTTCCTTAAAAGATAGATGGTATGGAAAATATGCGCGTTGCATATGACAAGTAATAACAATATATATAACCAGATTGTTTTTCATTCGTACATATTCTCAGCAGAGTGCACTCTGAAAAGAAAAGTTCTACTGTCAAAATAATTTGTTGTGGTAAAGAAGCAGGCTAGCGTGCACTTGTTGTACGGTTGTCCAAGATAATTTACGTAGAAAGAAGACACGTCAATGTGCCTGTATTTTCATTGATACCATCTGCTAAAGTATTAAACTTGAATATCAGGTATGCTTCCCGGAATTCGCGATCATGACTCGAGCAGAAACCAGATTCAAGGATGGTTGCTTTCCTTTGGACGAAAGAGTGGCCTGGCATGCGAACGTGTCGTGTTAGCGGTAGATTAGGGAAAATATTTACATGAGATTTGTGGTTCATAAAGCACAATAAGGCTCGTGCATCTGGATTCAAAATTCAAAGACATGCTCTCATGATATATATATATATATATATATATATATATATATATATATATATATATATATATATATATATATATATATATAAGGGAAAGAAGTGTATACCTAAGGGCTCGTTTTTCCGTGTTTTAACACAATAATAATGAGATATAACAGACAGTAATGCCAAGGAATGTACAGGGAAAGTTATTAAAACCAATGGAATGTAAATAAGAAGAAAGAAAAGTGGATGAAAAAATTACCAACTGTGAGCAGGCTCACAGTTGGTGATTTTTTCATCCACTTTTCTTTCCCTTTCTTCTTATTTATATTCCATTGGTTTTAATAACTTCCCCTGTACATTCCTTGGCATTACTGTCGGTTATATCTCATATATATATATATATATATATATATATATATATATATATATAGTGCGAGTAATAATTCAATGGGCCAGTTAGTCTTCTTGAAGGTATGGGATATGGCACAACGGGAGCGTTGTCAACAAGGATAAATATATTTATTTCCCAACAGTTTCGGGAGGGGTCCTCTCATCATCAGGGGATGAGTTGTTGTTGTTAGTGGTTCATGAGGAAAAGGAAGAAGGCACCTAATTTCTGTCTGCCTAAAGGCGACACGGCGCAGTGCCTTTGGGGTGGGGTGGAGGGGGATGAAAGAGGATAGGAGAAATAGTGTGTGGTGTGTAAGGAGGGATGTCCGGTCCGCTTCAGCGCGAGCAGCAGGCCGTCGGCAAGGGCAAGGGCAGCAGGGCTCCTGGGATCAGCGGTAGGCAGCAATTCCTGACTCCTCCGCGAACTCCGCCAGGCTGCGGGGTGCTGCTGGATGTGGACGAGACGGGAACAGCAGGTTTTCCAGGGTTCAGACGGGCAGACCCTGTCTACTGTAGACCGTGTAGGCCCTCAAGCATTCCTCTGCTAAGCCAGGGCAGGCACAGAGGAGGTGTTCGAGGGTCTCTGGGTCTCCGCAACGGCTGCAGGCCGGGGAGGGACAGAGGCCCTTGGCGTGGCGGCGGGCCGCCGTCCACACGCAGCCAGTCCGCAGTCGCAACAGGGAGGCCCGTTTTCTCCTGGTGAGGCCCGTCTCTGGTGGAGGCTTTGGTCCTCGCCCGCTGGCCACCCTCGGGTCTAAGTGGACTGTGATGAGGAGCCTCTTGAGACGGGCCTGTGAATAGTCCCTGGCTGCCACGGCACAGGAGTAGGGAGTACCAGGCTGGTGGGCAGCCATGGCGAGGATGTCCGCCTTCTCGTTTCCAGCGATGCCCACGTGGGAGGGCAGCCAGTGGAAGGAGACGGACGCCCCGGCGTCAGTGAGGGCGCGAACCTTGGCTCTCAGGAGGCAGGCCGTCAGTCCAGCAAGACGGGAGATGTCCAGGGTCTGCAGGGCCGCCTTGCTGTCACACAGGACCCCGGCCCGCTCAAGGGGGATGTCCTCAGCCAACAGGTCTACTGCGAGATGCAGTCCAGCCAGTTCCGCAGCCGTGGAGCTCGCCGGGAAGGGCAGCCTGCACTGCCTGCTGTTGGCTCTGGACGGGATTACGCATGCGGCCGCTGCAGTCCCGTCTGGCATCACAGATCCGTCCGTGAACACCTGCAGCCGTCTCTCCAGTCTTTCCTGGAGCTAGCAGGAGGCCGCCTGTTGCAGTGCGGCCACAGGCGTTCGTCGCTTGGTTGCCCCTTCCAAGCAGAGGTGGACCTCTGATGGCTGGTGGTGAGGCGGTGGAGAGGCAACCGGTACTGGCGGATCTGGAACCATCTAGTGGTAGAGCAGGCAGAGGCCTCCCACCCGTGATCCTGGCTGGCTGCGGAGACGCTCCAGGAGGGCCTTTCCGTCGGTGGCGCGGTGAAGGCGGTCAATGTGGCCCAGCGCACGTTGGAGCATGCGTAACGTCAGGGGCCACTCTCCTGCCTCCGCGAGAGTCGCTGCCACTGGCGAGCTTTTGGGAAGCCCCAGGATGGCCCTCAGTGCACCCCTGTGGAGTCCCTCCAGCAGGCGTCTCCTGGCCGGTGTCAGGCTCACCAGCGGGAAGGCGTACAGGAGGACCGAGGACGTCACAGCCTGGTTGAGCCGGAGGGCCCACTTGGTGGAGCAGCCGCGGCCACACAGCTGCAGCCTGCTGATGGCGCTCTGGACGCGCCGCACCTTGGTGGCAGCAGCCTTGGCAGCCGGGATCCATGTGAGTCGGTGGTCGATGGTGAGCCCCAGGTACTTCACCACCAACCTCCAAGGCAGGCTGCGATTGCCAATCCTCAGCCCTCTCCCCTGGGTGCGAGCTGCCGCCAGCGGGTGAATCAGTAGGGCCTCAGTCTTGGTGGCAGAGACCTTAAGCCCGATGCCTCCGAGGTAGGTTATCACTGCGTCGAGGACCGCCTGCAGTGATCTCCTGACGGCTGGGATGGACCGTCTTGGTCCCCGGACCCAGAGTGCCACGTCATCTGCGTAGACAGAGCAGCGGGCCGGGAACCTGGTGTCTGTTGAGAGGGACGCCGGAAGTCCTGCTAGTGCCATGTTGAAGAGGAAGGGGCTCAGTACTGAACCCTGTGGGACACCAGCAGTGATGACCTTGGGTTGGCTGGTAGCCCCTCCTACACGGACGTGGAAGGTCTTCCCGGACAGGAAGGCGGTCACGAAGCCTCGGAGGCTACCGCTGATGCCGAGGCGGTCCAGGGCCACCTCGACCGCCACGTGTGGGAGTCCGTCGAAGGCACTCTCCACTTCCAGCAGCAGCAGCATGGCCACGTCCCCGCTGCTCCTGGCGTCCTCGAGGGTAGCGACGACGTCTGAGATGGAATCTTCTGTGCACCGGTGTCGCCTGAAGCCCGTCTGCTGCTCCGGGAAGAAGCCCAGGTGGTCGGCAATCCACTCCAGTCTCTCCAGAGCCACTCTCTTCATCACCTTGCAGGGCGCGGAGGTGAGAGAGATTGGCCGGTGTGAGGAGAGAGCCGTGGCCTTCCTCCGGGGCTTGAGGATTGGCGCCACCGCAGTTCGCCAGGACTCGGGTAAGACTCCAGTGCACCAGACGTCGTTGTAGTACTCCAGGAGTCGTTGATGGCCACCTCCATCCAGGTTGCGGAGCATTTGGAAGGTGATGCCGTCGGCCCCTGGAGCACTTCGTCGCTTGGTCCTCTCGAGGGCTGCCACCAGCTCGTGTATCGCTTTGGGCTCTTCGCACAGCTCCCGCACCTGCGCGGACACCCATCTGGGATGATGACAGGAGGTAGGGCAAGGGAGGGGAGCAGGCGGTGGTGCAGCAGGCAGTGGGGCTCTGTCTCTGGCAGCAAACTGGCTGGTCAGCCAGCCGCTCTGCCAGGTTCACAGCCGTGATCGACAGGTGAACGGCCAGGGACAGTCCCTGGTTCAAGGCCCGGGGCGCCATCAGCCGGCACTTCAGCAGGCGCCAGGCCTTGGTTCCATCACGTGAGCTGTTGATCGAGACGCACACGCCCTGCCAGCCCTGGTTCAGGCGCCTTCGTGCGTGGCGTCTGCAGACGGCATCAATTCGCCGGAAGACCATCCAGAGCTCCGGTTGGCCCTTGTTCAGGGCTTGCCACTCTGCACGTCGCCGTGCCGCCCTCAGAGCCAGGTGCCGGAAGTCTGGGACGGGCTGTCGCTGCTGTACCTTGGCAGTGACTGTTGTTGCCCTCGCACTGTGGGCCACCAGTTGCAGCAGGTCCCCGCTGCTTGTGTCCTGCTTGAGTAGTCGCCGGTAGGCCTGCCAATCCACCACGCGGTACTCGCGGTCCCGTGGAACCCTACCTCTGAAGGGAGACAGCAGGATGGGCAGGTGGTCCGAGCCCCGGGTGTCTGGGAATGGCGACCAGGCATACTGGCAACCCTCCTTGGCCACGCTGAGATCTATGGCAGTGCTGGTGGCCTGCTGCCCATGACGGAGGAAGGTGTTGGCACCCGAGTTGAGGATCGCCAGCCCCAGCTGCCAGAGTACATCACGCACCCCTCTGCCTCGAGCGTCAGTCCTGCGGCCGCCCCACGCTGGGTGTTTCGCATTGACGTCCCCGCAAAGCAGGAACTCCCTGCCAAGGCGATGCGCCAGCTGACGGAGGCATCTGGGGTCCCAGGGCTGGCCCGGCCGAACGTAGATGCTGGCCACAGTGGTGTCCTGCCCCCCGATGCGGATGCGGACGGCGCAGCATTCATAGGCCCCCAACCAGGTCAGCCACCTTCACCTCTGCCTGCGGGAGCTCCCGCCTGGCATACACAGCACACCGGGAACGTCCTTGCTGGTGGCTATCGTTCAGGCAGGGGGCATCAATTGATTGATATATGGGGTTTAACGTCCCAAAACCACTATATGATTATGAGAGACGCCATAGTGGAAGGCTCCGGAAATTTAGACCACCTGGGGTACTTTAACGTGCACCCAAATCTGAGTACACGGGCCTACAACATTTCCGCCTCCATCGGAAATGCAGCCGCCGCAGCCGGGATTCGAACCCACGCCCTGCGGGTCAGCAGCCGAGTACCTTAGCCACTACACCACCGCGGCGGGGCCAGGGGGCATCAAGGCAGGTCGCCAGGGTGCAGCCTGTCCTGCTGCTGTATCCAACGTACCCTGGCAGGCGAAGGTCCTCCGCCCGGACATACACCTCCTGCAGTGCAAGCACGTCGTAATCGCTCCGCAGAAGGTGCTCTGCCAGGTCGTCTCTTCGCCGCCCCAGCCAGTTGACGTTCCACTGCAGAACGCTTGGGCGGCGGCCTCGGCTCGTTCCGGGCGGGGAGCTAGCCATGATTGGTTGTGGGGAGCGGTGAGCCTCCCGTCTGTAAACAGATGGCTCGAAGGGGGTGGTCCAGAGGAAGAGATTCTCCCACAGTCCGCAGGGTGTTCAGCAGGGTGGCGACAATCTGGTAGGCTGGGTCAGCTGGAGGCAACGCTACTGTCGCAGCAGGCAGGGCCGCAGGAGCCATGGGCACAGCAGGCCGGCCTCCGTGGGCAATAGCTGCAGGCTGGGCCGCGAGAGTGGCAGCTGCAGCAGGCGGGGCCTCAGGAACAGCAGTGGCCACTGGCAGGGCCTTAGGGGCAGCAGTGCTGGTGGACTGCAGTCCCTGGAGTGGCTGGCGGCGAGATTTTCGAGGCGCTGGGATGGGTCTGGTTGGAGGGGGGGCGGCGCGAGGTGGCCCTTCACCACGCTTGCAAAGGTCCTCGCCTCCTGAATCTCCTCTCGCACCGCCGCTGCCACTGCGCGCCTCGAGAGGATGGTTGGGGAAGATGCCATGATTGTGGCAACCTTCCGCTGCTCCTGCCACTGGGGGTACTCTGGGGTGTCTGCAGAGTGAGGGCCCCCGCAGTTGACACACCGGGTCTGTTTGCAGCTCTCTCCAGGGTGGGTCCGGCCACATCTGATGCAGCTGGCTGGCCAGCTGCAGCTCTCCTTCACATGGCCGAACCGACCGCATTGCCGGCACTGCAGATGGCGGGGTCTGGCTGGCCGCACTGGGAAACGGAACAAGAAGAGTGACACGTGCTCCGGCGGCACAGGGCCGGCGAAGCGGAGCGTCACGATTCGCTCCTCCCTGGCAGCAGAGAGCACCGGAACGGCCGACTGGATCCCAGGCAGCAGGCTGTCCACCGCAGGCTCCTCGTCGACACCATGTAGGAACCCCGTGCTGGTCTTGTGGTCAGCGGGTTCCTTGGCAGTGATGGTGATCCCCTTTAGCTCCTTAATGGTCACGAGCTGCTCCAGGCACTCTCGCGTGGTAGCGTTAGCAGCCACAATGTTGCGTTTTTGGTTTACTCGAATTGCGGCCACGCTGGGCCTTGCAGAGAGCGCCTGTGCGAGGATGAGGCGTGGGGATCCGCTGAAGGTACCTCTGGGGGTTGACGGCCGGAACAGAACTGTGCCCACAATAGCAGGGTCGACCGGGAGGGCCGCACCAGCAGCAAGGTCCCTGGCACGGCGTCGGGCACTTTGGTAGTGACCACCTGGAAGTCCTCTGTGTCTGGGGGACTCCTTGCTGCACTGCTGTCTTTCCTTGTGGTGTCCACTGCAGTGGGGGCCTTGCTGAAATGTTGGGAGAGATTGGCAGCTGTGCCCTCCGATGCAGTAACCGGGGGTTGCTTCTTGGTCGGCTTCTTCTTCCCCTTCTTTCTGCGGTTGGTATGTGTGGCCCCCGCTGACGATGTGAGGAGAAAGTCTTTCGCCGTATAAGGGGCTTCTTTTCGGGTGTTGCCCCGTGTAGCGGTACGAGTAAGAACCTCTTCGACCACCTCCATGGCCGCTGAAGCGTCAGAGGGTGGGTTGTCGGGAGATTCGGTGGTCCTTTCTGTTGCAGGGGCAGGTAGAGTGCTCTCTACTCCTTGGGGAGAGGCTGCTGGCGAGGGCAGTTCTTCCGTGTGGGGGGAGAGTCGTCGTTGAGGCGGTAGGTCGTTCGTTGAGGCGGTAGTGGGGTGTTGGCAAGCGCCTGCACCATCCGAGTCCGCTAGGTCCGGGCCGCCTGTTGTGGCAGATGGTGTCATGTCCGCTGTGGAGGACGCCCCTTCGGAATACATCATGGTTCTGCACTCGCTCCCGGACATCTCCTCTGAGCCCTGAGAAGCGTGTGATTCCTCGTCTGAGGGGGTAGTGGCCGTTTGCTTTCGGGGTGCATGGTCGTCCTCGTCCCCACTCTCTTCCCGCAGCCTCTTCCGTGAGTTGAAGAAGTCCATTGACTCGTCGTCCTCATCGAAGCTGAGAGGTAGGGGAACGCCAGCAGGCCCCTGTGTCTGGAAGAGTGAAACTTTGGGCTAGTTGGTATTGCATGATGAAAAACGTACAGCGCGAACACAAGACGGGAATACTAAAGAGGGGAACACTAAAGAGGGGAATACTAAAGTTTGCAGTGGAACAGAGAAAGACACCCGCGGAGCTGCTATCTGTGGTTCGACAGGTCTCAAGCCTCGCACCGACGAATGAGTGCGACAGGTGCGTCTCCGAGGGCGTTGACGTTCTGATGCATGGTAAGCCCACAAGCCACAACTTGCCTCTAAAGAAAGTCTCTACGTTCTTGCTCCGGAATGAACTGTGTGTCGTACCAGCAGATAAAGAGGGAGGTTTTGCTGTACTACCAAATGATGTGTACCTTCAAAAAGCGCATGACGCTGTTCTCTCTGTGTTTAAACGGTGCCCTGATGTATCCCTAGCAAAAGTTAAGGGAAAAGCCATCTTACTTCAGCGCTTGTCTGTGTCCCCTCTTTAGTATTCCCGTCTTGTGTTCGCGCTGTACGTTTTTCACCCTGTGTCTGCCCAGGAGCTTCGCTCTGCATGGAGCTTTGTGGTGGCTCCTCTGCAGTTCTGGTGGCTATGATGGCAGGTGCGGCCCCGCTGGCGCACTGAGAGGCCGGCATGGGGGCCTGTGTGGGCGCGACGGGGTCGGCCTGCAGCCACTTTTCCACTATGGCTTGGATGTTTTCCGTCGCTATCTTTTCAAAGAATAGATGGCGAAGTGCCTGTACCTTTTTGGTTGGGAGGCTCTCTGATCTTCGGTGAAAAAAGCGACGCCTTGTGGGATCTTCAGGAGTTCGGGCAGCAACTAAAGCGCTGTCTGCCGATGAATGGGATGCCGCGATGGGCGAGCGGGCGTCGGGGGCGGTGTTGCACCTAGGCGAATGCATGGTCACACTTGCGCACGAGTTCCCAGGGATGCGCGACACCGCTCAGGAAAACACTTCACAATTAGTGCAAGAGAGAGAGCAAAAAAGAAAAACGGTTGCACTAAGAAGAACTGGGAAGCGTCACTGTCGATGTCCGTAGTATTGTGAAAAAAAAACACGCACGCTGCACTACTGTACAGGAGTGGTTGCCTAATAGCGTGGTCACGCGAACTAGGCACTAGCTGTTCGTGATAAATCAAGCGCCCGTGCACCGCACACACAGGGGCGGCGATAGTGCGTCTATGCTTCGCGCTATGAGCCGTGGCCCTACACCACGACACACGCTGGTCAGCCGCGTAAAACACGCGAAGTGAAAGGGAATTATTTCACTAACCGGCAGTGTGAAGTGTGGGGGGTTCCGGGAAATCCATAGCAGCTTATTCCACAGCAGTTCCCATCGCAGTTCAGGGTAGAAGTCCGACACTGTCGCCGGAGCGCGAACGCATTGCTGCGGAAGAGCCGTATTCCTGACGAGCGCGGCCCGCGAGCGACCGCACTCAGCGGGAGTTGGGGAGAGACTCAGTTATACTGACATGAGCTTCCAAACTTCGTTGCTGCCGCGTCCCTCTCCCCTTGAAAGACGAGTGAGAGGGAACTAGAAAAAGGAAAAAATACAAAAAAGGGGAGAAAAAAGACGAAAAAAAGAAAGAAAAGAAAGAAAGTGAAAAAGAGGAAGAACCACTGTCAACACTGAGAACGAAGCCAACTGTCCGTCTACATCCACATATGGTTCATATCACGTGCTGTTCAGTTCTTGACGTGTGTCGGGCCACTCAAGATTGTCGCCGCGGTGCCGGGAGGGTCCGTGACGGCGTGCGTAAAGAAAGGGGTTTCCCCATAATGGGTCGTTCGGCGGGCGGCGGGCGGCGTGCGTAAAGGAAAGGTTTCTCGTTAATGGGTCGGTCGGCTATTTGCCTTTAATCTTCGTCCGTTTCCCTTCAATGGTCGTGAAGTGGTAGGCGAACGTAAACACTTTGTATGTGCATGTGAAAAAAAGGACAGTGTACACGCACGAGTCAGTCAGAAAAAAGCGTGGTCTCCAGCTATCAATCTTTGTCACCAATTTTCTCCTGGCTTACTTTTCGGAGGCAGTTGAGTTTTCCGGGGTCCTCGTTGATGCCGGCTACTAATGTACGAAATTTGAAAATAAAATATGCCTCACGCTGTTCGCGCTCGCGTCTGTTTGAGAAACCGGACTGCAAAAGAGTTACGCTGATATTTTCAAAACTGTGGTTTGGCAGGCGCAGATGTCTAGATAAAGGTAGCTTCGGCAGTGAAGTGGCATGGTTCCGGTGATTATTGAACCGCAGCCGAAATGGCGTGTCTGTTTGGCCGATATATTCCGGTCCGCAGATGTTGCAATGTAGCTTGTATATTACGTTATTGGAGTCACAATTAAGGCTTTCAGTTATGCAAAATTTGAAATCCGAGAAGTTCGCTTTGGATTCACGTGTTGTGACCATCGGTGGGCATACCTTGCATCGAGCTTTTCCGCAAGGATGGCACCCTGATTGATTTTTGGGGGTGTTTGTTTTTTCTCTGACAAGAATGTCCTTCAGATTTTTATCCCGGCGGTACACCACGTGAGGTGGCTTCGCGAAAATAGAAGTTAGTCGTTTGCTTTGCCTGATTATTTTGAAATGGCGGGAAAGTATGTTGTTCATTCGTGGCGCTGATGAGGAGTAAGTTAGTACAAGGTTCGTTTGGGAAGTCGTTTTAGATATTCTCTTTGGTCGCCTAATTATATCGATCCTGTTCACGTTGCGAGCACGTAGTATGGCATCGTCAATAATGTCTTCCGGATAATTTTGTTTCAATAAGGAATGCTTTAGGTGTTCCGCGTGTCTGTCAAATTCCCTCAAATAGGTGCACATTCTTCGGTACCGGTAGGCCTGAGAATATGGAATACCCGTTTTGCAATGCTTTGGGTGGCTGCTGTTGAAATGTAGGTGCATTTGACGGTCTGTAGGCTTTTTGTAAAGGTTTGTTTACAAGCGGTCATTTTCGACCAGGACAGTGACGTCCAAAAAATTAATGCTAGTTTTGGAAATTTTGTGCGTGAATTTTATTGACGGGTGGCATTTGTTAAAATCCTCTATGAAGCGGAAAAGACTTCCCTCATCATGGTTCCATATTATAAAAATATCGTCTAAGTATCTTCTGTAGTAGAAGGGTTTCAAGGTGCGTCCCTCAATGAATGGGATTTCAAGTGAAGCCATAAAGGTGCTCGCGAAGTTTGGGGCCATTTTCGTGCCCATCGCAGTGCCACTGACCTGGAGGAAATGCTTTCCATTGAACTCAAAATGGTTATAATTTAGTACAAGTTCAAGAAGTGTAAACAGTACCTCGCCACTTACACTAGTTGATGAGTCAGCGACCTTGCAACCTACTCGGGTCATTGCGGACCATAGTGAGCGTAAGGCCGCCGAATACAGTGTCACGGAGGCCACGCAGAAATCGGTATCCAATCTCGGAGAGCATGAGACAAGAGAACTTGAAAGATATAAACTAAAGAAGAAAGGCGAAATTTCAGTAGTAAAAGATAGAAAATTCAAGCGGGACTGCAGTAGCTCCACTGCTCTGCAACAGGAAAATAGGAATGAGGCCGTACAAGAACGCCAGGGACCACCCGTACCACAACGTAACTTTGAGGAGAAAAATGGGAACTCAAAACTACAGTGCAATCCTAATCAAAACATCCTTACTCTCGAATATGACACTGACACTTCCGTGCCACGTGATAGCCAAGAGCAGCCAAAAACTTATGAGGAAAATGTCCTCAATCTGTCAAACACAACACTCACACCCGCTCAGCTTCAACTTTTCTCGAGAGGCTTGACCTTTTGTCCATCATCCGGTAGATTCAATGAATTTGAACTGTACCAAGACCTCAATAACTTTGCGCGTCATCTCCGCCTCCCTCCGTGAATACTTTCATGATCGTAAGGACTGTACGGACGAGAATAGAGTGATTGGTGGTGACAAATCATGGTGTCCGGGTGAGCAGAGGAACAAACACCTCGATATGTATATATCAGCAGTTCAAAAAGATATCATCAAAGCGTATGAAAAAAATCGGCCATTTCGAAACAACATATCAAAGTCAGAACGAAGGGCACTCAATGAACTACGAAAAAACACTGGAATTAGTATCAAACCGGCTGATAAACGGCGCTGCATAGTAATTGTAAACACGTTGGACTACTTAAAGGAAGGGGAACGACAGCTATCAGACACAAAATTCTACAAAGAACTTCCGACGAAACCGACTCCCGAATTTGAAAGTGAGATAAATGTAACCCTAAACAATCTCTGCCGGGACGAGAAAACTACCGGCAAAATGTTAAAAGCAATGTTACCGGCCCATTCTTTTCCCGGTCGATTCTTTTGCTCCCCAAAATACACAAGGCAGGTAATCCGGGACGTCCGATAGTATCCAGTAACAGCACATCAACAGAAAATATATCAGAATTCATCAATTCCTTACTAAAAACATCCCCGAAATTCTCCCTATTACCTAAAGGACACAGACCACTTCATCTGCGAAACTTCAAGTCTCGACATCCCAGGCGGCAGTTTTCTGGTGACCATGGCCGTCTGCTCACTGTACAACAACATACACCACCATGACGGAATAGCGGCTATGGTTTCTGAATATGTAAAATCTGACTCATCAACTAGTGTAAGTGGCGAGGTACTGTTTACACTTCTTGAACTTGTACTAAATTATAACCATTTTGAGTTCAACGGCAAGCATTTCCTTCAGGTCAGTGGCGCTGCAATGGGCACGAAAATGGCCCAAACTTCGCGAGCACCTTTATGGCTTCACTTGAAATCCCATTCATTGAGGGTCGCACCTTGAAACCTTTCTACTACAGAAGATACTTAGACGATATTTTTATGATATGGAACCATGATGAGGGAAGTCTTTTCCGCTTCATAGAGGATTTTAACAAATGCCACCCGTCAATAAAATTCACACACAAAATTTCCAAAACTAGCATTAACTTTTTGGACGTCACTGTCACGGTCGAAAATGACCGCTTGTCAACAAACCTTTACAAAAAGCCTACAGACCGTCAAATGTACCTACATTTCAACAGCAGCCACCCAAAGCATTGCAAAACGGGTATTCCATATTCTCAGGCCTACTGGTACCGAACAATATGCACCGATATGCGGGAATTTGACAGACACGCGGAAAACCTAAAGCATTCCTTATTGAAACAAAATTATCCGGAAGACATTATTGACGATGCCATACTACGTGCTCGCAACGTGAACAGGAATGATATAATTAAGGGACGAAACAGAATATCTAAAACGACTTCCCAAACAAACCTTGTACTAACTTACTCGTCATCAGCGCCACGAATCAACAACATACTTTCCCACTATTTCAACCTAATCAGGCAAAGCAAACGACTAACTTCTATTTTCGCGAAGCCACCTCACGTGGTGTACCGCCGGGATAAAAATCTGAAGGACATTCTTGTCAGAGCAAAAACAAACACCCCCAAAATTCAATCAGGGTGCCATCCCTGTGGAAAAGATCGATGCAAGGTATGCCCACAGATGGTCACAACACGTGAATCCAAAACGAACTTCTCGGATTTCAAATTCTGCATAACTAAAAGCCTTAATTGTGACTGTAGTAACGTAATATACATGCTACATTGCAACATCTGCGGACAGGAATATATCGGCCAAACAGACACGCCATTTCGGCTGTGGTTCAATAATCACCGGTACCACGCCATTTCACTGCCGAAGCTACCTTTATCTAGACATCTGCTCCTGCCAAATCACAGTTTTGAAAATATCAGCGTAACTCTTTTGCAGTCCGGTTTCTCAAACAGACGCGAGCGCGAACAGCGTGAGGCATATTTTATTTTCAAAATTCCTACAGTAGTAGCCGGCATCAACGAGGACCCCGGAAAACTCAACTGCCTCCGAGAAGTAAGCCAGGAGAAAATTGGTGACAAAGATTGATAGCTGGAGACCATGCTTTTTTTCTGACTGACTCGTACGTGTACACTGTCCTTTTTTTTCACATGCACATACAAAGTGTTTACGTTCGCCTACCACTTCATGACCACTGAAGGGAAACGGACGAAGATTAAAGGTAAATAGCCGACCGACCCATTAACGAGAAACCTTTCCTTTACGCACGCCGCCCCCCGCCCGCTGAACGACCCATTACGGGGAAACCCCTTTCTTTACGCACGCCGTCACGGACCCTCCCGGCACCGCGGCGACAATCTTGGGTGGCCCGACACACGTCAAGAACTGAACAGCACGTGATATGAACCGTATGTGGACGTACACGGACAGCTGGCTTCGTTCTCAGTGTTGACAGTGGTTCTTCCTCTTTTTTAGTTTCTTTCTTTTCTTTCTTTTTTTCGTCTTTTTTCTCCCCCTTTTTTGTTCTTTTCCCTTATTCTAGTTCCCTTTCACTCGTCTTTTAAGGCGAGAGGGACGCGGCAGCAACGAAGTTTGGAAGCTCATGTCAGTATAACTCATCCCCTGATGAAGGGGGGACCCCTCCCGAAACTGTTGGGAAATAAATATATTTATCCTTGTTGACAACGCTCCCGTTGTGCCATATCCCATACCTATATATATATATATATATATGTGTGTGTGTGTGTGTGTGTGTGTGTGTGTGTGTGTGTGTGTGTGTGTGTGTGTGTGTGTGTGTGACGCTGTGATGAATGGCTGACATTTCCTTGCTCATACCCCATGTTTATTCTATTCTCACTTCTTCTTCATCGGCTTCTACCAACCATCGCTTCATAGGTCACACAATTCCCCCTCCTCCCGAAAGAAGGCATGAATTACGAACAAGAAAAAGTAAACAAGGAGAGGTTAAAAAGTCACAAAAGTCAAATTCACAATTGGTTCTATGCTCAAGAGGAGTTCCGTAAACGTTCAAAGACTTCGGGGGAGAGTGCAGCAGTCCGGTTAACGCAGGAGGTCTGGTGGGCATGGCTGGTGGTTGCGTCCTGAATGACACAAAAATGCTTTGGACGTAGAGATAGGGGTAATCACAGCTAGCATTCTTGTGAAGAACGAACGAGGTTCGAACATCTTGCAGAATCGACAGTTCTGATATTGTAGGCATCGTATGCCTCGTCGTGGGTGATACACAGGCCGAGGTGGCAGCTTGAGTGCGCGTTGATGGGGGTTGATTGGGCGCTGCCTGTGTTCCTGCCGAGTACAAGTGGTGCTTTTGTGGCTTTTCGAGATTTTTCTATAGTGATGTCGCAGATGTTTTTATCGAAGGCGCATTTTCAATCTCTGGTGGAGAATGTATCCACGATGATGGGCTTTTTTGCAATGTTCATTGAGCCTCGAGAGTGGTTTCGATTAAGTTTTCCTTCGTCGTCGACAATGCCGAAGAATACGTTGACGTTGTAGTTTCTTAGTTTCGTCGACTTGCTTGTGGTGTGACATTGATCGTGGTGTGTCTGGATTCTTAGCAAGCCCTCCGCAGGCTTTTACAACGCCAACCAATGCAGCTGTTTCCCACGCAAGACAATGGGGGGGGGGTCGCGCACTTGAATCTTCTGTATTCATAAACCGGTCAATGTTGGTCGTTGCCTGAAGGGTACTGTGTCATCAGAAGTCGCACCTACGCTTTTGTTTTCAGTGTTGGCAGTGAGGTTGTGCACTGAATTGACGTCACTTCGATCTTAGGATTGATGAACACTAGAGGCTTCTGCAAAAGATTATTCTTCGCGAGATGCTGATTTTTGAATGCTTCTGTCTTTGTGGAACTGCTGAGCTGAATACCAAGTCAGTTTGAAAAGTACGCACGCGGCACGAAGTATTCAATGCATCTGAGTCTTCAATAGTGGATTCAATTACTTTATGCAGTGGAGAGATAAGTATTGGCGATATTTGCGCGGATGAGAAACCAGGTGGAAGGTTGGGAAAACGACAGCGTGGTCTTTCCATGAGCATGTGGCTAACTTCACCTGACGGTAATTGTAAATTCATGCTCTGTGCTCGAATGCGTGAAGGCTGCTTATGACTGTGATGACTGAGTTCGAATGCACTGAGATTGGGTGTTCTAATCGCATCTTCATTATAGTCTTGAAACCAGTCGATCATTTTTTTTGCCAGACTTTTGCTAAGACTCGTCGTTTTGGAAGATGTGGGTAAGATAAAATTTGAATGTCCCACCGGTGACGTAGTCGCTGAAGTTCGTAAGCATCTCCCGTTCAGACCAAGATGCAGCGGTAGCGTGGAACTCGAACAGGCCAAACAGTCTTCTGCGGGTCCATCGTCCGCTGCTCCGGCGTACTTGGGGATGGGAATGTCAGTACATGCTTCTGACATGATGCTGGTCGATGCGCAATGCTAGGCGCTTGTACGGTAGTCCATGTATGCTCAGGGTGTCATGCGGAGAACTGCGTAGATGATGAGCGACTGATGAAAGGGCAGGCAGGTCTCCATCCTGCCGACGAGTGACGCTATGATGAATGGGTGACGTGACCTGGCTCATACCACATGTTTATTCTATTCTCACTTCTTCTTCATCGGCTTCTACCAACCATCTGGATTTGGCCGAGTTATAAGTCACCAGATGAAGCGAACGAGCGAACAAAAAACGATGCTTTATTGCCAATGTTACGGCCGGGGACCGGCCTTCGTCAGGGCATACGTGCATAAGACAGTAACACGCACTTCTTAAACACATAGCATGGGGGCCCCCGATTGTGAATAATCACGCCTAGCAATATTGGCATACATACATGTTAACAAAAAGATATTCAGACATACGCAGCATTTTGTAGATAGCGGAGCAGCAGTGCACGATACAGAATATAGAAAGGCAAGGTGACTTAAACATAAGATACAATTATTATGACGGACACTTGTGATATCACAACATTTATGAATTAATGGAAACAACAAAAAAGGCAATGCCATGTAAGTCACGTTCGCTGTCAATGAAACATAATTGTGCATATTATCACCATTGATGTCACAATGTGGTAACAGAGTGTGCATGCGTTCTGGTAAACTAACTGATGTGTCAACGAAGGCACCGCAACGTAATCACAGTGAACAATTGTGTATGTGGGATACGGTAGTTGATTTATCTGTTTTGCTGGCAATAATTTAAGCCTCCCTGGGTTCTCGTTTATTGCAGACGCTATGGCGTTAAACTTATGAAGAAGAAAAGATTCACGAATTTCCCTTTCAAAATGCAATTTAAAACCAGATTCGAGTATTGTGGCAGTTATGTTGTGGAAAGAGTGGCCTGGGGTAGCGAAGTGTTTGGACAGGGAAAAGGTAGGAAGGCCCAAGACGTGTGAACTGTGATTATTGAAGCGCAACCAGAAAGCTGTATCCGTTTGGTCAATATATTGGAGGCCACACAATAAGCATTAAAGCAAGTAGATTGCATTGTTCGGGTTGCAGTCGAATTTTTTTTTATCCTGAGAGGGAAGTTGGACGCAGAGCTCTTATTGATTCATGACGTGGTCACGTGAGAGCACACCTTGCAGCGTGCTTTGTTACATGGGTGACACCCCTCATGAACTGGCGTTGATATTTCGGTTGACGTAAGTATGTCTCGCAAGTTTATCGATCGGTGGCAAACTGCTTGAGGAAGATCCTGGACATTTTTAACACAACCTAATTAAAACGCGGAAAATTGCTGGTTACTTGACTCAGTGAGAGAAACCAACAAGAAATAGTGCACTTTACAAAAACAGGTATTAACGAACTACAAAGCTTCACAGGTCCAGACTAAAAAATAAGATGAAGCAAACGATATAACACTCAACCACAAGCACGTGGCTATAAACAAAAAAATGCATCAAGAAACAAAAAATGGAAATACTATAATCCTAAAAATTATAGCGACAGGGTAGTTATAGCAGCCTTAAACATAGAGGTGTTAGTAATCTCGACTACAGATCGGGGAAAGTGATTCCAACTTGCTGACGTATGGGGGATGAATGAATTGTAAAAATGGTTGGTGTGGCATGTGGGAATGCCCACCTTATGACGATAGTCGATGCGGGCGGAGAAATAAGAAGGGGTTATCAATTTATTCTTAAGGACTGAATTGTCGTAATATAGCTTGTGAAACAGGCAGAGGTGAGATATTTCCCAACGTCGTGAGAGCAGAGGTAATGATAAAGTTGTTTTCATGGAAGTGACACTGGAGGCCCCCATTCTATTTCCTTAAGAATTGCATGTTAGTGTAATGAGCACGTATGCCCTGACGAAGGCCGGTACCCGGCCGTAACGTTGACAAAAAAGCATAGTTTTTCGTGTGCTCGTTCACTTTATCCGGTGACGATATATATATATATATATATATATATATATATATATATACATATATATCGAGCGAGTGTCTTCTGTGAATCCAGTGATAAATAGAAATTGGCTTGAGCGGAGACAAACGTAAGAAAACTTTTAATACACCTACGTTTCGGCCGCGGTCCGGCTTTCGTCTGGGAACCCTGAAGGCCGGACCCCGGCCGAAACAGCAGTAATAAAAGTTTTCGTACGTTGGTCCGCTCAAGCCGATATATATATATATATATATATATATATATATATATATATATATATATATATATATATATATTATGACGTCTGGGTTGAGACAGCTTTTATTCAGCCAAGGTCTCAGCAGCGAACGGGCAGTCTGAGACTGAGCGCGCACACACCCGATGATGATTGCGAAGATGAGGACAGGGACCCGCATGGATGATGAAGATGATTATTATAATAATGCATATATGAAAAGAAGCGCATAATGAACGCCCACACTGATTCCCTCCACATCAAAGCGGCCAACCTGGCCGTAGCAAGTCAATGTGGCAGGGAACGTCACCTGAAGGATTTCATGCGAGACACGTGCACGATCTCTGTGGTGCGGTGACGGCGGTCTGTTGGGACGAGAAGTGGGGTCACACGATATTTAACGGGCGAAGTCTGCTCGATAACTATGTAAGGCCCAATGAAGTGTGGCTGAAACATGTCGCACAGACCAGGTGTACGACTAGGTGTGAACAGGAGCACCTCGTCACCAGGTCGGAAGAGTACAAGGCGATAGGATGCGTCATAAATGACTTTTCGATCTTACTGTCGCGCTTCCGTATTGATGTGAGCACGATCGCGACACCGGGCTAGTCTTGAAATGTATTCCTCGCTGGAAGACGGAGACGAGTTGAAGTCACTGTTGAAAAGGGAAACGTCGAGGAAGAAAGTAGGGGAACGTCCATAAACAAGGTAGAATGGCGAAAAACCGGTGGTGCGCTGAATGGCCGTGTTGTAAGCAAAGGTGAGGAATGGTAGGAGAGTGTCCCAGTTTTTGTGATCTGAACTGATGTAGACGGCTATCATATCAGCAAGAGTATGGTTAAACCTCTGAGTGCGACCGTTCGTCTGAGGGTGGTAGCTTGAAGCTGTCTTGTGTGTTATTCCCGAGGCGCGCAATACTTCATTTAGCACTTCTGACAGGAACACCCTTCAACGGTCACTCAGCAATACACGAGAGACTCCGTGCGCAGAATGATGGCGTGCAGAACGAAGTCGAAGCAGAGGCAGTAGATACAAACGTTGTCTTCGCGTAGCGTGTCAAGAGGTCTACGACGGTCATTATCCATCGTTGGCCAGCAGATGTGACGGGAAGGGGGCCGTAAAGGTCAATACCTACAACGTGAAATGGTGTTTTGGGGCACGGAATTGGCTGTAGAGGCCTGGCTGGTGTAGTTGTCTGTATTTTACGACGCTGGCACGGGACACAGGAACCGACGTAGCGCGCAATGCAAGTAGAAACACAGGGCCAGTAGAAACGGCTTCGAATGTGATCGTGAGTTTTTTGAATACCAAGATGTCCGGCAGTCAAGTCATCGTGGCAGTCAACCCAGCGTTGACCATCAGGGTGGTAGACGTGACGATTCAGAACTCCATTCTCCAGCTTAAATTGGAAGAGTTGACGACGATGCTGCGCGTTAGGTGGATGTGAAGTTCCTGAGAGCTGGTTCATAATACGCTTACAGTACGGATCACACAGCTGGCAAGAGTGAAGCGTGCGCTTGTCGTCCGATAATAGCTGGTCGATTGAAGCGAGCGCAGGTGCTGCAGTAGATGTGGTGGCCGAACTTTGATCAATGCTGAGCTGGTTATTTGGTAGCGGGTAGCGCGAAAAGGCGTTGGCGTCTTGGTGCTTTCTACCTGACTTGTAAATGATATCAAAGTCATACTCCTGTATACGTAGAATTCACCGACCCAAGCGTCCAGACAAGTTTTTCAACGTGGAAAGCCAGAAAAGAGCGTGGTGATCGGTAACGATCGTGAAATGACAGCCGTGAAGGTAGGGACGAAACTTTTGCACTACCCAGACCACAGCCAAGCATTCCTGCTCAGTTATGGTATAAATCTTCTCGGTCGCGGTTAATACTGTGCTGGCATACGCAACTACCCTCTCCTGTGAAGAAGTATCGCGTTGGAGAAAAACGGCTCCTATACCGTGGCCGCTAACGTGCGTATGTAGGATGGTCGGTGCGGCCTCATTAAAGTGACGGAGTACAGGTTCGGACGTCAGGGCACACTTTACCAGGTCGAATGCCCTTTGTCATTCTTCCGACTACAGAAAGGGCACGTCAGAAGCAAGAAGCTGGAACCGTGTAGCCGCTATTGATGTGAAGTTTCGTATAAAACGGTGAAAATAGGAGGCGAGACCAAGAAAACTTCGCAACTCCTTCAGCCTTTCGGGGCGTGAAAAGCGAAGCACCGCAGCAATTTTTTCCGGATCCGGCCGAATTCCATCTTTGTTCACAACATGGCCCAAAACCTTGATAGCCTTTGTGGCGAAACGGCATTTTTTCGTGTTGAGTTGGAAACCAGCCTCGGCAAGGCACGTCAGAATGTCATCCAAACGTTGCCGGGGCTGAGGAAACGTTGACGAAAAACTGACGATGTCGTCCAAGTAGCAGAGAGAGGTCTTCCATTTAAGACCACGCAGCACGGTATCGCTCATGCGCTCAATTGTAGCGGGCGCGTTGCACAGCCCGAAAGGCATAACATTAAATTCGCATAGCCCTACGGGGGTTGCGAATGCCGTTTTCTCTTTATCCTCTTCGTGCATAGGAATTTGCCAGTATACGGAACGTAGGTCGAGGCAGGAAAAGTATTTCGCGCCTTGTAGAGAATTAAGGGCGTCATCAATGCGAGGCATTAGGTACAGATCCTTGCGAGTGATCTTGTTGAGCGCCCTGTAATCGACGTAAAAGCGCACGGAGCCATCCTTCTTGTGAACCAGAACCACAGGCGACGACGAAGGGCTGGATGAAGGGCGAATTACCTCTCGTTTGAGCATGCCAGCTACGTTTATTCGATGATTTTTCTCTCAGAAGGAGACACACGGTAGGGCCGGTGGCGTACAACAGATTTTCCGACTGTGTGGATTTGATGCGTTATAGTAGTAGTGCGGCCCAACGTCGAGGAGTAAACGTCGAAGAAACTTGCGTGTTTCTTTAAGAAAGCAAGTAGCTGTTGCGTATGTGAAGGTGTCAAGTCGTCGCTAATGGCTGCAGTAAAGGCGGAAGAAGAAGCAGGTTTACTCCTAGGGCTGTCGTTGAAGGAGACGGCATGAAGTGGCACGACGCACGCAGGCTCGGGATCCGTCACGCAGGCCACCGTGGTGTAGTGGGAAAGTAGAATTTTTTCGGATGTTGTATTCACGGCGGTGACAAGTTCGGAACCATTAAAAAACCTAACTACACCAAAAGCGAGAATGATGCCTTTACCGACGCAACTAAAATGATGTTGAGACCAAGACGTCGCCATGGTCGATGTCCTTGGAGGTAATAGCTACAATCTGATCTTGCACTGGTGGTAATTTGGTATCTTCCGCAGCTGTCAAACGAAGTGGCCTTTTCGGGTCGTCGTTGATCGTGCAGTCCGTGTTGGTGAGGTGGACGACACCTTGACCACAGCAAATAGCCGTGGAGGCAGAAGAAAGAAAATCACACCCTAAAATTAAATGGTGAGAGCAGTCAGTCAGGACGGTGAACTGAATGTGGTGCCAGATACCATCAATAAAAACGCGAGCTGTACAGAAAGCGAAAGAGCGAGTGGTATACCTTTGCGCAGCAACCAACGTGGGTCCATCGTAGGGGGTCATCCCTTTTTTAGACGTTGGCCTAAATAGACGCGCATAACGGAAAATGCCGCACCCGTGTCTCCCAGAGCATCCACGTACACTCCTTCCCCTACCACCGAAATCATGTTGCACGAACCTGACGGAGGAATACCAGTCCTAATTCGGAATGCAGTTTTTCCCCAAGAAACTGCTTCACTTAGTTTTCCGAATGATTGGTAGTGACAAATGAGACATGCCGACGTGGGGAGGAGGAGCGGCGAAAGGATGATGTCGAATGGCGTCTGGAGTTGCGGCTGTTCTGAGGTGCACTCGATACGGGCGGAGAGGGAGGCCGGCGTGTAGGTGATGAATGGCGTTGACCTTGATAGTAAAAGGTACCTCGTTCACGCATGTCGTAACCATTGTCCTCGTCTTGCTGGCGCTTGCGGCAAAAACGAGAATTGTGGCCGCGATACCAACAGTAATAGCAAACTAGGCGAGATGAGAGCCAAGGGAGAGGGTAGAAACCACGCAGAGTACCTGAAGAGAGTGCCGTCAGGTGTGCAGGGAAGGGTCAGGTGGGATCGAACGAAATTTGAGGGGAAAAGAGGCAGCAACCGACGCGTACGATGACAGCGGCAACGTCGTGTTTACCTCGATGGGAAACATAGCAGAGACCTGCGCGTAGGTTCGTATGGGCCAAAACAAGAATGTGTAGACGTGAGCCGGAGAATTCAGAGGTGTCAGTTCCTCCCTGATGATGTCGCGTACTGCCGCTCCAGTAGACTGTGGAAAACATAGTGTAGAAGGTGTGAAGCCCATTCTCTGCAACTCTTCACGTATTATGTCTCTTATCAGGTCACGGAGGGGTCTGTTAAATTGTTCGCCTATGTCTGGCTGGAGATGAATCGAGTCCAGAGTATCGAGGCGCTGACATGTCGTGACGGCGTCGGCTATGGTAGCCGGCTTCTGAGCAACCAGGGCATTGAAGGCAACAGGGCCCATACCCTTCAAGATATGGCGGACTTTGTCGGACTCCGGCATAGATGAATTGGCCCGCCGGCTGAGCGCAAGAACGTCTTGGATGTACGGCTTGTATGTACGACGTGTACGACTCACGGGAATGCTGTTGGCGAGTGTCGAGGGCTCTCTTTGCGACTGCGGACCGAATGGCCGGTGTGCCGAAAACGTGACGGAGCTGCTGCTCGAAGGTTGCCCAGTCGGGTATGTTGATGGTGTGGTTAAAGTACCACGTCTTTGCCACAACGGTCAAGTAGAAAGAGCCGTAACGGAGCTTGGCGCTATCGTCCCAGCGATTAGCAACACTCACGCAGCTGTACTCATCAAACCAGTCCTCTACATCTTCCCCGCGACGACCGGCGAAGAGAGGGGAATCACGCTGGTGGCTGTGTACGTAAGCAGGAGGCGCAGCTGAAGAATGTGGAGGAGAGATGGCAGCAGTGATGGTAGCAGCGCCGGCACACTCGTTCTGTGACATGCTGCCAGACAGGAGGAGGGGCAATCGGCGGCCTGAACGCAGCTCCAGGGAGTCGAGCGAGGTGGGAGAGGACCGAAGATCGACTATCCACCTCCACCACGTATGACGTCTTGGTTGAGACAGCTTTTATTCAGCCAAGCGCTCAGCAGCGAACGGGCAGGGTGACACTGAGTGCGCACACACCCGATGATAATTCTGAAGATGAGGACAGGGACCCAGATGGATGATGATGATTATTATAATGCATATATGGAAGGAAGCGCACAATAAACGCCCACAATATATATATATATATATATATATATATATATATATTGATATATATATAAGTCACCAGAAGAAGCGAACGAGCAAACGAAACGATGCTTTATTGCCAACGTTGTGGCCAGTTATACATATATATATATATATATATATATATATATATATATATATATATATATATATATATATATATATGAGAAAAGAAGTTTATACTTAAGGGCTCGTTTTTTCATGTTTACACAATATTAATGAGATCTAACAGTACTTTATGTTGGGCTAGTTGGTACATATTAGGCTTAAATACGTGGTGTAAGGTTGACAAAGAGAAAAAAAAACACGAGACAGAAAGAGCGCCAAACACTTGTTGGCGCTCTTTCTGTCTCGTGTTTTTTTTCCTTTTTGTCAACCTTGCGCCACGTATTTCAGCCTAATGAGATCTAACAGACAATAATGCCAAGAAAGGTATAGGGGAAGGTAAGGCCAATTGTAATGTAAATGAGAAGAAAGAAAAGTGGGTGAAAGGATAACTTGCCATGGGCAGGATCCAAACCTGCGACTTTCGAATAACGCGTTAGATGCTCTACCACTTGAGCTACCACGACAGCAATCCCCCCAGCCACTTTATTGAGTATCTATGTCAATTTAACGTTGGAGTGTCAGTGTCTCGTACTGGCAGACTTGGTGCCTTTAGGTTGTATACGAGGGACTGGTGGTCAGCTGCCAGTTAGTAATAAGTTCACGTGCTACGTGACGCCAAACAGGTTCATAAAGAGTGTACCACACTCGTCGCCATGGCTACTAGTGGCGCTGACTGACACTGCAACGTTTAAATTGACATAGATACTCAATAAAGTGGCTGGGGGGATGGCTGTCGTGGTAGATCAAGTGGCAGAGCATCGAACGCGTTATTCGAAGGTCGCAGGTTCGGATCCTGCCCTCGGCAAGTTATCATTTCACACACTTTTCTTTCTAATTTACAATACAATTGGCCTAATACCTTCCCCTATACCTTCCTTGGCATTATTGTCTGTTAGATATCATAGATATATATATATATATATATATATATATATATATATTAACCAGGTTATATTTTGAATCAAGATTCACGAGCCAAAGAGGCGAAGCCCGCGTGACATACGATGATGATCACTACAATGATTTAGTCATACAGATGAAAATGAAGTACATAGTCAGCGCACACACTATTTCTCCCCTTCGCTAAAGAGGGCAGCAATTTGGAAAGGGTTGGGACGCCGAATATATGGTTTCAGTCGAGAGACGTGGGCGATCTCGGTGCGGCAACGACGACGATCAGGAGCCGCGTTGACTGGAGCAACGCGATAGTTGATTTCAGATGTTCATTCCACGATGGTGTATGGACCAAGATATTGGTAAAGGAATTTTTCGCAGAGCCCAGATGCACAAACAGGTGTCCACAAAAGGAGTTCGTCGCCTGGATGGAACAGAACAACTCGACGCTTTGCATCAATTGTGATTTTTCTCTTGTCCTGAATGGTAGCAGTGTTGGCTCGGGCGATTTCACAGCAGCGGGCGACGCAAGCTGCGAACTCTTCCGGTAGAGATGAAAATGGAACGAAAGATGTTGCCGCAAAGGTGGTGTCCAGAACAAAAGTTGGTACGCGGCCATACACGAAAAAAGGGGCTGTAATTCGTCGTACGCTGTTTGGTAGTGTTATATGCGAACGTTACGAAAGGAAGTATAGTGTCCCAGTTTTTCGGGTCTGGTTGAACGTACTTGGAGATCATGTCGGACAAAGTTCGCTGAAAACGCCGGTCAGACAATTAGTTTCTGGGTGGTATACGCTCATGTGGTCTTGTGGATGGTGTTAGAGGCCTGGAGGAGTTCAGCAAAGACATGCGAAAGAAATGTGTTGCCACAATCACTACGAAGCACGCGTGGTGCGCCATGTCGTAAAATATTGGCGCGAAGGAAGAAATCCGGTGACTACAGAGGTAGCACCAGACGGAAGAGCTGCCGTCTTCGTGTAGTGAGTAAGATGGTCCACGGCAGTAACAATCCAACGGTGATCGGCTAGCGTAAGCGGAAGAGGTCCGTATAAGCCTATGCCCACATATTCAAAGGGAGTGGACGGGTACGGCAGTGGTTGCAATGGTTCAGTGGGAAGAGACGTGGTACGTTTTCGAAGCTGGCATGACTTGCAGGAAGTGACGTACTTGGCGAAAAATGTGGAGAAGCAAGGCCAAAAGCAGCGATTTTTGAGGCGGTCGTAAGTCTTGTGGAACCCTAAGTGGCCCGCTGTCGCGTCGTTATGAAACGCTTGTGAAACTTCCGGACGAAGTGAGCGAAGAATGAAGGTAACTCATTGGTTACCGAGAGGATGGTAAATTTGCCGACATAAAGTTCCATCTTGAAGTTTGAAAAGGGCAAGCTGTCGTCTTAGGCGGCTGTTTGGAGCACGCTATAAGCCAGTGAACCGATCGATTATTGTGTGGCAGTAGGTATCGGCATGTTGGAACGGGGCGTGATCTGTTGATGAAAGAAGGTCCGCCGAGATAACGAACTCTTTTGAACCAGCAGCTGTGAGCTTGGTATATTCGGTGGGCCACAACAAACAGATGGAAGGTGAATCTTCAAGGGTTTGCGAGAGCGGGTAACGTGACAAAGCGTCGGCATCTTTGTGCTGTCGACCCGACCTATATGTGACGCTGTAGTCATACTCTTCCAATCGTAGTACTCAACCAGCAAGGCGTCCCGACAAATTTTTGACAGACGATAACCAGCACAGAGCATGAGGTTCAGTCACTATTGTGGAATGCCAGCCGCATAAATAAGGGCGAAACTTTTGTACAAACCACACGATGGCAAGGCATTTTCGCTCAGTTATGCTGTAATTTCACCCAGCAGGGAAAAGAGTACGGCTCGCTTAGGCCAGGACTTGTTCTTCGAAAGCGTGGTTACGCTGAAGAAGGACAGCTCCGAAGCCAAGTCCACTTGCGTCAGTGTGTAGCACAGTAGGTGGTGCAGGGTCGAAATGGCGAAGCACTGGTCGTGATGTGAGGCATCCCTTGAGGACGTGAAAAGCGGCTTCGCAGTCATCCGACCAGACAAAGGGTGCGTTCGTGGTCAGAAGTTTGTGCAGAGGAGCCGCAATAGTAGCGACATCACGTACAAAGCGGCGGAAATACGACGCTAAGCCAAGAAAGCTGCGGAGTTCTATGGATGTGGTTGGTGTAGGAAAGTGCAGTACCCTGGTCGCTTGTCGAGATCGGCCTCAACGCCGTGTTCACTGACGAGGTTACCTAACATCTTGATGCTGTGACTGACAAATCGACACTTCTTAGTGTTGAGCTGGAGACCACCCTTTGTTAAACACATGAGGACTTCGTCTAGCCGATACAGGTGCTGTGAGAAGCTGGACGAAAAGATGACATTGTTGTCCAGGTACCATAGGCAGGTCTTCTATTTAAATTCCCGTAGTATCCTGTCTATCATTCTTTAGAATGTGGCTGGGGCTTTGCGTAGGCTAAAAGGCATCACAATAAATTCAAAGAGCCCATCTGGCGTAGCAAACGCAGTCTTCTCTTTATCAGACTCGTGCATCAGAATATACCAACAACCAGAGCACGAGTCAAGACATTAAAAGTACTCGGCACCTTGTAGAGTATCAAGAGTGTTGTCAATGCGAGGTATTGGTTAGACGTCCTTACGAGTAATTTTATTGAGTGACCTGTAATCAATGCAAAACCGTACCAAGCCATCCTTTTTTTACTAGTACAATAGCATAACGCCATGCGCTTGTCGAAGGCCTGATGACGTTGCGCGTGAACATGTCGTTGACTTGCCCTTCTATAAGCTTGCGTTCAGAAGCCGACACACGAGTAAGGGTGGCGGCGAATGACACGGGATCCGTCGGTGTCAATACGATGAGCGGGCACTATTGTTTGATCCAGACCTTCGGAACAAACGTCAAAGCAAGTTTTGTGCTTCAAGTTTTGTGCTAGCAAGGCATCAGTTTGCGTTGGTTTGAGATGTTTACAAAAAGTGGCCTTGAGAGCACGAGATAAATCTTCCGCTGGCAAACACTTTGAGAATGACGAAGCAGATGAACCAGTGACGACACAAACCAGTGCGTCTAGAATAATGCTGGCAACAGTGGTCCCTCTGGCAGAAGTAGTGGTTCTGGCGTCGTGTTGCAGGCGGTGATGCTTTCACAACTACGTGAGAACCACACTAAAGAAGATGCTATGGTGATCCCTCGAAAATACAGCGCTGGCAACGAACAACCACAGCGTCAATATCTAGAATGTCTCGAGACTTTATCGTAAGGACACGCTCTTGACCGGGAGACAGGAGGAAATCCGCAGCTGTGAAAAGGTTGGGCGACGAAAGGTCGGCCGCAGAAGGAAGCACAGTGTCCGTAATAAGAGCGAGGGCCGACCACACGAAATTACAGCAGATGCAGGTGACGAGCAGTCCCAGCCTAAGATTATCTGATGAGCGCACGAAGACAGCACAGCCAATTGTATGTGACGACGGATTCCATCGATGAGAACACGAGCAACACACAATCCGGTCAGGCAAATCGGTTTGTTATTAGCGCCGCATAACATGGGACTGGCATAAGGAGTATGCACTTTACACAGGCGAAATACAATTCACGATCAATTACCAAAATGGCGGATCTGATGTATATAAGGGCGTCAACAAAAACACCTTCCACACAAACAGGCAGTAAATTAGCTAAACGAGACGGAGGAGCTGTGCCGTTTCGACAACAAGCAGTTTCCCCTCCACAAACGGCACGTTCTAGGTTTCCGAGTCCAGAGAGATCGGCGCGGAACGCAGGAGTGATGACGTACGCCGGAACGGTGACGGAGAATGGCGGCGAGATGAACGAGAAGAATGAGGTCCAGGTTGAGACCGTGGAGGGGAGGGTGACCGACGGGAGGTGGATGGATACGGTGCAGGATTGTATTCATCGGGTCTCGGGGCAAAATTTTTTCGTAAGCTGGATAACCGCGTCGTTCCTCCCGCTGACGGCGGTGGCAGAAATGGGATGTATGACCCCTTATGCCACAGTATAGAAGCAGACGGGGCGCGGAGGACGCTGTATAGAATAGTGGGGTGGCTTTGGCAATTGCGTTGCCATCGCAGCCAAATGGTCGCATCCGACGTCCGCAGGCACGATTGGAACTGGTACAGGGGTCCGTGATGCAACTTCTACGTACGAAAGCGCGGAAAGCGCACAGAAAATGGGGATGTGAAACGCTTGTCATCCATGTCAGTTAGTCTTTGAATATCGTACGCAGGTTGCGAGGAGGTTTGCGGACAGACGCAATGATTGAGTTGCCTGGAATAAGGCCGTGAAGTTCTCTGACAATTATGCGGATAAGGGCGCGCAGTTCATGCTCTCCGGTAAAGCGAGTGTCGCAGGAGGCGTGTGGAAGGCGCATGATGTGAAGCGCGTCCAGGCGTTGGCATGTGGTGATGACGTCCCGGACGGTAGTTGGGTTCTTGATAATGACAGAATCGAAGAACACAGAGTTGATACCTTTCAGTAGGTGTCAGATGTGATCGGCCCCCGTCATGTCATTTTGTGCTCGGCAACAGAGAGCCAGAACATCTTCAATGTAGGACGTTAATGATTCGTCTTCCCCCTGGATGCGGGTCGCAAGCTTCTGTTTCGCTACCGCAGAGCATCCTGCAGACGTGCCAAATATCTGATGGAGATGCCCCGTAAAGGCCAAGCAATTGGAGAAGTCGCTCTCCTGGTTGTAATACCAGGTTCTAGCGACGCCATTGAGGTAAAAAGGAACGTAGTGCAGTTTGTGTGTCTCGTCCCGATAAAGCGCTGGTTCGATCATAACTGTCGAGTCATTCTTCGACATCTTCGCCGCTAAGGCCGGAAACTACCGGAGGGTCTCGGTTAGAGATTGTAGCGCCCTCGTTCGGGCGGCGCGCAAACCGGAGAGCGCGCATTGGCGACAGAAGAAAATAAAGAAGGCGCTAGGCCGTGGCACGTGAAGCCACGGCTCACGTTCCTGGCTGGCATCGGTTATCGTTCAGGCGTGCCTTTCTTTCGCCCCTGTGGCATAAGCCTACAAGTGGTGACCAGGACGAAGACAATGACTGACTCGAATGCACCCTCAACCGAACAAGCCTCACGTCCGCAGGACGTCTCGGCCGTGCAACTGCGTCTCCCATCTTTCTGGCCACAGGACCCGAAAGCTTGGTTTCATAAGGTCGAGGCGCAATTCTCCCTGTACCGCATCGCCTCGGAAACGACACGCTACTACCACGTAGCCTCCGTCCTTCCTCCTGACGTTGCCAGCGAGCTCTCCGACGTCATCTCCAACCCCTCGGACACTACGCTATATCAGCACCTAAAACCAAGGTGTTGGAACAATTCATGCCTTCGGAACGCGTCCGCCTACAGCAGCTCCTTGCAGAGGGGTACCTTGGCGAAAGGCGCCCCTCCCAACTACTGCGCCGAATGCGACAGCTTCTTGGGAAACACGACATCTCCGCCCACTCAGCGTTGCTTCGCGAGCTCTTCCTCCAACGCCTTTCTCAGTCATTCCGCCTCGTCCTCGCGGCGGCCGGCGACGTCAGTCTCGACCGCCTGGCGGAGCTCGCCGATCAGGTTCATGAAGCGACCTCGCCATCTGTCAACGCTGTCTTACCACCAGCAGACACAGTGATTTCGCGCCTTGAGGCCCGCATCGACGAACTCACCGCCTCCATTGCCGCACTCCGGAGCCCCCTGCAGGAGACTCGTTCGCCTCGTTCCGGTCGTCGAGCTCTTCCACGCATACGAGATGCTCGGAGTCCCAGCCCTCCACCCCTCTGCTGGTACCACCGGCGTTTCCAACACCGAGCCACGAAGTGTACACCCCCATGTTCGTGGCAGGGAAACGCCTGCCGGGATCACTGACGGCGGCGTGTGATCTCCCTTCTCGTCGCAGCCGCCTTTTCATGGTCACGGACCAGCTATCGGGCGCCAGGTTCCTTATAGATACGGGCGCGGAAATTAGCGTTGTGCCCCCGACTAAGGCTGATCGTTCAAAGTCACAGGGGCAAGTGCTTCGTGCTGCCAACGCCTCGTCTATAGCAACGTATGGGCTCTGATCTCTCACCCTCGACTTCAGCCTTCGCTGCATTTTCCGGTGAGTTTTCGTCATCGCAGACGTGGTTCAACCGATCATCGGCTCGGACTTCCTCTCATACTTCGATTTGCACGTCAGCGTACGGCGGCGCTGCCTCATAGATGGTAAGACTCGTCTCTCCATCTCGAGAGTCCTGTCCGACATCGCTCCAATGGCCATCCGCATGCTGATACCTTCCTCACCGTTCGAAAAAATCTTGGCGAGTTTCCCGGAGTTAACTAAACCGTGCAACCTCACTCATCCGCCTAAACAAACGGTGACACACCACATCGTCACCCGGGGTCCACCGGCAACCGCTCGACCACGCCGCCTGTTAGGAGACCGCCTAGCTATTGCTAAACGGGAGTTTGACCACATGCTGCAGCTCGGCATTATCCGCCCGTCGTCAAGCGCTTGGGCTTCCCCGCTGCATTTGGTGCCAAAGCGTGATCCTGGTGACTGGCGTCCTTGTGGGGACTATCGAGCGTTGAATGCCAAGACTGTCCACGACAGCTATCCTCTACCTCACATCCAGGATTTTACATCGCGCCTCGACGGCTGCACAATTTTCAGCAAAGTGGACCTGGTTAAGGCGTACCACCAGATTCCTGTCAAGCCCGCCGACATACCTAAGACCGCCATCACGACGCCCTTTGGGTTGTTTGAATACGTGCGGATGCCTTTTGGACTTTGCAATTCGGCTCAAACATTTCAGCGGTTCATTTCTGAGGTCACACGGGGTCTTCCTACTGTGTTTGCGTACCTTGACGATGTCCTCATCGCCAGCCACACACCTGAAGATCATGAGCACCATCTACGCGCTCTGTTCCAACGTCTTCAGCAGTACGGCCTCGTTGTGAACGCCTCTAAGTGTACTTTCGGCGCATCTGAGCTCGAGTTCTTGGGCCATCACATATCATCCAAAGGAATACGCCCTCTCCGGTCCCACGTAAAGCAATTCAAGATTACCCTCAGCCTACAACACTGCACCAATTACGCCAATTCCTGGGGCTTGTGAATTTTTCCAGGCGCTTCATACCACACTGTGCCGAACTGCTACGACCGCTCACCGACCTCCTTCGGTCGACCGCCGGCCCGTCCTCCGCCATTCCTTGGTCGTCAGAGGCCCAGGCCGCCTTTGCTGCTGCTAAGCAAGCGGTCGCTAACGCCGTGCTTCTCATTCATCCACGCAGCAACGCCCCTACTCGGTTGATGGTGGACGCATCCAGCGTGGCCGTCGGAGCCGTCTTACAGCAGTGCATCAACTCCGAGTGGAGACCCTTGTCGTTTTACTCTCGGAAGCTACTTCCTGCCGAGACCCGCTACAGCGTCTTTGGCCGAGAATTACTAGCCATCTAGGCTGCAATACAGCACTTTCGGCATTTCCTGGAAGGATGCTCGTTTTACGTGCTGACTGACCATAAGCCACTGGCGTATGTTTTCCGCACTAACTCTTCCAAGTACGTGCCCCGTGAACTCCGCCATCTGGCTTATATATCGGAGTTCACGACTGACATCCGCCACGTGAATGGAGCTGACAACACCGGCGCAGATGCCCTTTCTCGTATAGCCGCGGTTGACTCTCCACCGCCAACCATCGACTGGGCCTCATTCTCCTCGGCACAGCAGGATGATAGAGAGCTTGCCGCTTTTCGGGAAAACCCCCGTTCTCTCCGACTACGCATGGTGCCTCATCCATTATCATCTGAGCGCTTGTGGTGCGATATCTCAGCTGACCTTCCCCGCCCTTTCGTTCCCGCTTCATTACGACGCACCGTTTTCCACTCCTTACACGACATCTGTCACCCTGGCATTCGGGCTACTCAGCGTCTTCTCACCCAGCGCTATGTCTGGCCCGGAATCAACGGTGATGTGCGCGCTTGGACGCGCATGTGCCTGCCCTGCCAGATGACAAAGGTCTCCCGTCATACTAAGACGCCGCCCTAACCTTTCCTTACACCCGGCCGTCGTTTTGACCATGTTCATCTAGACATTGTGGGCCCTCTACCAGTGTCTCAGGGGTACCGTTTATAGTGACCATGGTCGATTGCTTCACACGCTGGCCAGAGGCTGTTCCAATTCAAGATATCACAGCCGAGACAGTTGCCCGCGTTTTCATTTCTATGTGGGTATCCCGTTTTGGCTGTCCTGGCACCGTGACAACAGACAGTGGACGTCAGTTTGAGTCCTCGCTGTTTACTTGCCTTAATCGCCGCATCCTCGGAGCCAGACATTGCCGTACCACGGCTTATCATCCCTGCGCCAAAGGCATGGTGGAACGCCTTCTCCGACAACTGAAGACCGCCTTGACTACCCGCCTCAATAGAGCCACCTGGGTTGATGCGTTGCCACTGGTGCTCTTAGGTTTACGAGCGGTCATTCGGGCAGACCTGCAGTGCTCAACAGCAGAGCTGGTGTATGACACTTCTCTACGGCTTCCGGGTGACTTCTTCACGTCAACGAAGCTACCAGACCAGCCACAGCAATTCCTATAACGCCTCCTCGACTGCGTTCAAGACCTCCGGCCCACTCCACCCAGAGCTTCCGAACACAAGACCATATTCGTCCACCCTGATCTGGCCACTGCAACACATGTTTTCGTGCGCCACGACGCGGTCAGACCACCTTTGACACCAGCCTACGACGGACCATTCCGCGTCTTTCACCGCACCCCCAAAACTGCCACTCTACTTCAGAACGGCCATGAAGAGACAGTCAGCTTGGACCGACTCAAGCCGGCGTACCTGGAGACCGCCCTAGAAAGCCTCTCATCTACGACTGATCTTCCGTTGGAATACCACAAACGACATGTCACATTCCGACTTCCAGTCTACACGGGGGGCCCTGTAGCGCCCTCGTTCGGGCGGCGCGCAAACCGGAGAGCGTGCGATGGCGACAGAAGAAAATAAAGAAGGCGCTAGGCCGTGGCACGTGAAGCCACGGCTCACGTTCCTGGCTGGCATCGGTTATCGTTCAGGCGTGTCTTTCTTTCGCCCCTGTGGCATAAGCCTACAATATTCTCACGGTGTAGTAAAGCCTAAGTGCCTGAGAAGGAGCGTTTGCAGCAGCGGACGCGTTGGGTTCTGCCATCGCTGTTGCTTGAGGGCACAGCCGTCGACCAAACTGGAGCTCCAGGGGTGACGGGTAGAAAAGCACGACGTGGGAACCAAAGCACGCTCCACCATTTATTAGACCACGTCCAGTACGGCAGTAACGAGGTTATATTTTGAATCCAGATGCACGAGCCAAAGACGCCCAGCCTTCGTGACATACGATTATGAACACTACAATGATTTGGTCATACAGATAAAGACGAAGTACATTGATTGATTGATATGTGGAGTTTAACGTCCCAAAACCACTATATGATTATGAGAGACGCCGTAGTGGAGGGCTCCGGAAATTTAGACCACCTGGGGTTCTTTAACGTGCACCCAAATCTGAGCACACGGGCCTACAACATTTCCGCCTCCATCGGAAATGCAGCCGCCGCAGCCGGGATTCGAACCCGCGCCCTGCGGGTCAGCAGCCGAGTACCTTAGCCACTAGACCACCGCGGCGGGGCAAGACGAAGTACATAGTCAGCGCCCACCATATATGTATATATATATATATATATATATATATATATATATATATATATATAATGAAATACAACGGTTCAGCTGACGCTTTATTCAAGCAACAGCAAGAAGGCGCCGATGAAAAAGAGGAACGGGGCGAAGACTGATGGTTAGTGACAGATGAGGAAGATGACGTCCAATGAATTCCTACACTAATTCCCCCCCCGCTGACGAAAGCGGCCAGCCTGGCTGCGAATTACGCTGTGGAACGCATACGATAGGGCTTGAGACGCGAAACGTGCACAATCTCTGTCCCGCGGCAGCGTTGGTCAGTGGGGACATGAACAGGTGTGACAAGGTAGTGCACCGGTGAGGTCTGTTCGACAACTTTGTAGGGGCCAAGATAGCGTGACTTAAGCTTCTCGCATAAGCCAGGCGTTCGCGCAGGAGTCCACAGAAGTACATGGTCACCAGGGTGGTAGATAATGACGCGGTGAGTGGCATCGTAACGATGTTTGCGATATTCTTGGCTAGCTTCGGTGTTTGCATGGGCAAGACGACGGCATCGAGCAACACGGGACAGAAACTGGTCGCAAACGAATGGTGAAGAGTGGACGGGGCCAGAAAAGAATGAAACGTCGAGTGGTGATGTCGGTTGGCGTCCGTATACTAGAAAAAATGGAGAATAGCCTGTGGTTCATTGAACTGACGTATTATAAGCATACGTGACAAAGGGAAGTATGGCATACCAATTGCGATGGTCCGGACGGATATACATGGACAGCATGTCACACAGCGTGCGATGAAATCTTTCCGTTAAGCCATTGGTTTGCGGGTGATAGCTAGATGTTGTTTTATGAACTGTTTTTGATGCTTGAAGAACTTCACGGAGCGTGCTTGAGAGCAATGCCTTGCCCCGGTCGCTCAAAAGAACACGAGGGGCTCCGTGACGTAGGTAAATAGCATTCAAGAAGAAAGTTGCTACTTCCGAAGCAGTTCCTGAAGTGATCGAGGCCGTCTCAGCGTACCGGGTCAAGTGATCAGCGGCGGGGACGATCCATCTCTTGCCGTCTGATATAGTTGGGAGGGGCCCGAAGAGGTCAAGACCGACGACAGAGAACGACTCTGATGAACACGGAAGTGGTTGTAGGGTCCCGACTGGAGCAGTAGTGGGCCGCTTGCGGTGTTGGCAAAGTGCGCACGAGGCAATATATTTAGCTACCGTCGTGGAAAGACCTGGCCAGAAGAATCGACTGCGGATGTGCTCGTATGTTTTGTAGTAACCCAAGTGTCCTGACGTTGGTCGTCGTGGGAAGCGCGAAAAACTTCAGTGCGTATTGCGCGTGGTATGACGGGAACCCATCGGTGGCCTTCCGGGTGAAAAATGTATCGATATAGCACATCGTCCTCCAACTTGAATAGACGGAGTTGTTTCCGGAGCCTGGCATTAGGGGAAGATGAAGCGCCGGTAAGCCGACCGATGATGTCAGTGCTATGAGAACCGGCTCACTGGTGAGTAGTAAGTACTGACGGACGGGTTGATGAAGGTAGAGAAGAAATGGCTGATATTGACGAGGCGTCCTCCGTATAGACAATTTGACAAGAGGATGTGACGTGTGCCGAAAACTGCGGCAAAGAGCATCGCGACAAAGCGTCGGCAACTTGATGATGTCTTCCCGTCTTGTAGATGACGTCAAAGTCAAAAGATTTTATTCGGAGAATCCAGCGGCCAAGTCGTCTCGACAAGTTTTTGATTGTGGACCACCAGCAAAGAGCATGGTGGTCTGTCACAACAGTAAAATGTCCACCATGTAGGTACGGACGAAATTTTTGGATATACCAGACAACAGCCAAGCACTCTTGTTCGGTTATCGAGTACCTCATCTCTGCAGAGGTCAGAGTGCGGCTTGCATACGCTACAAATTTCTCGCGAAAGGCACGGTCACGCGGGAGGAGTACGGCGCCGATTCCTTGTCCACTAGCGTCAGTGTGTAATATCGTAGGTGCCCTGTCATCGAAATAACAAAGCACCGGTGCGGATGTCAGTGCCTGCTTGAGTTTTTAAAATGAGGCTTCGCATTGATCATTCCAATCGAAGGAACCGGTACTAGCAAGGAGCTTGTGGAGAGGAGCGGCAATAGTGGCAAAGTTGCGAATGAAGCGGCAAAAGTATGATACGACTCCAAGGAAACTGCGTAGTTTTTTGGAGCGAAATAATCGCGGAAATTTGACGACCGCGGAAATTTTGTCCGGATCGGGCTAGATGCCACCTTTACTAACGAGATGTCCTAGAACTTTTATAGTTGTGTTGCCAAAATGACACATCTTTGTGTTTAGTTGAAGTCCAGCCTTGGAGAGATATTTGAGCACTTGATCTAGGCGTTGCAGATGATCAGCAAAAGTGGAAGAAAACACGACGATGTCATTGAGGTAGCATAAACAAGTTTCCCACTTAAGGGCACGAAGAACAGTGTCGATCATCCTTTTAAATGTGACGGGAGCATTACATAGGTCGAATGGCATTACGTTAAACTCGTAAAGACCATCCGGGGTAGAAAAGGCGGTCTTTTCTTTGTCTGCTTCGTCCATTGGTATTTGCCATTACCCGGACCGAAGGTCAAGGGTGGAGAAGTATTGGGCGCCTTGCAATGAGTCAAGTGCATCATCTATACGGGGCATCGGATATACATCCTTTCGGGTAATCTTGTTGAGCGCGCGGTAATCAACACAAAATCGTACCAATCCATCCTTCTTTTGTACCAACACAACGGGTGATGACCAAGACCTGGTAGAGGGTCGATGTTTCTTTTTAGCATATCGGTCACGTTCTCCTCCATGATTTTGCGCTCGGCCAAGGAGACTCGGTAAGGACGACGGCGTACAACAGTCTGACCTTCAGTGTCGATGCGATGATGCGCAACTGTGGTCTATCCTAGTGCCGAAGCATTGGCGTCGAAGGAGGCCTGGTGTTTCGTTAGCAAATTCAGCAACGCCTCATGTTGAGAAGCAGGAAGGTCAGGATTTATCCCGGGAGCAAAGGAGGAGGAAGTAACAGACTGGGCCTGTTGTGGCTGAGCTGTCAAGGAGTCAAGAAAGACCAAAGTATGCACATAACATGACACTGCAAAACCTTGGGTTAGGAGGACAGGCTCTGGGGTAGGGTTCAGGCCAAGGATTATCGCAGCACTGTCTTTGAACCGCACCAGGCTGGAGGGGACTACAACGCTGCGAGCTAGACAGCTGCTGGAAAGGGTGATAAGGACGTCACTATTGGCAATATTCGGAGAAGTGATGGTGATAAGTTGCTCCTGACCCGTGAGCAGTATGGATTCGGAAGCTATGAAGAAACGCAATGGTTTTTCGTCGACGCGTTCGCTGCAGTGATCGGTCTCGGTCATTTCGACTACACGTTGACGGCAAGAAATTAATTAAGCTGCTGATGAGAGAAAGTCCCATCCTAAAATAATTTCATGGGCACATGAAATTAAGACAGCGAAGGTGATGTGATGACGAAACCATCAATGAAGACACGCGCTGTGCATTGGGCCTATGGTCTAATAATTGCTTCATTGGCCCCAATCAAAGATGATCCAAGGTAGGGTGTCTTCACTTTTCGCAATCGAGAACACAAGTCGGCACGCATAACTGAAATAGTTGCCCCGTGTCCACCAATGCCAACACCCGCACACCTTGCAAAGTTACCAATAACATGTTTTACGGTCGTTGAGGAGGACTTAGGTTATTTCGCCGTGATGCAGTTTTCCGTCCAAAAACTGCACTGTTTAGTTTTCCGATCGCTGGGCAGCCAGTTGAGAGACAGGCCGAAGTGGTGAAAGAGAGCGTCGGAGTGGCGAAGGAGAGCGTGGTCGGGATGCACGTGTACTGTTGGTTGTGTTAGAAATGCGCACAGGAGAGGGTAATTGGTGGTTGGAACGACTGTCGGCATAACGGTAGTAACCTCGAGCACATGTGTTGTCTCGTTCAAATACGGCATAACCACGACGTTCATCTTGCTGCCGACGTCGACATACCCAAGAAATGTGTCCTTGAATTCTACAGTAGTAGCAAATAGGCTGTGGGGCACGCCAGAAAGATTGGTAGGTTGGGTTCGGTGGACGGGCGACTAGAGGTGCGAGATGTTCATGATCAGACACAGGTGGTGGTACTAGAAACGGCGATTGTGGCATTGAAGCGATCTGTGCATACGAAACGGGTCAGAGGCATGGTGGAGCACAGTGGGTGCTTTGAAACGCTGACATTTCTTCCCTATTAATGTCACGCAGATCGCTGGAGGCGGGTTGAGCGGGAACGTTGTTAGAAGGAGGTAAACTGCAGGCTTGCCATTCCCCACGAATTATGGCTCGAATGATGGATCGGAGCTCCACACTGTTTGCCAGGGGGTTCTTAGAGAATTCGGGTCGCAGGTGGATTGACTGCAAGGTATCAAGCCGCTGGCATACAGAGACGACGTCGGAAACCGTGGAAGGATTGTGCGCGACGAGGGCGTTGAAAGCGGTAGATCCGATACCTTTCAGAATTTGGCGAACACGATCACCTTCTGGCATGGTGTCGTCGATACGGCGGCAAAGTGCAAGCACATCCTCAACATAGGAAGTGTAGGACTCACCGCAGTGTTGAACGCGTTCTGCCAGTTTCTTGCGAGCAAATTCTGAACGGACGGTCGGTGTGCCGAAAATGCATCGGAGCTGGTTTTTGAAGGAAGACCAATCGCGGAAGTCGCTCGCATGATTCAGGAACGACGTCTTGCCAACCTGAGAGACGTAAAACTTGACGCGTACTAGTTTCGATGCCTCGTTCGAGTTGTTGTAGACACCTACGCGGTCATAGTTGTCGAGCCAGTCTTCGACATCTTCGCCAGGCAGACCGGAGAAGATTGGAGGCTCCCGAGGCGGGTTGTTGACCGGGCTAGGGCAGGCGGGTGGTGGTTGCACCAGCGGGTGGTTCGGTTTGGCTTGCTCTTGCGCCATGGTGCTCTGCTGGCGTAAGCGACGTCTCGAACGGAGCTCCAAGAGCTGGCTTTGGATGGAGAGAGGTCGAAGAGATCGGGAAGCACCTTCCACCACTTGAAATACAACGGTTCAGCTGACGCTTTATTCAAGCAACAGCAAGATGGCGCCGATGAGGAAGACGAACGGGGCGAAGACTGATGATGGTTATTGACAGATGAGGAAGATGACGCCCAATGAATTCTTAATATATATATATATATATATATATATATATATTCATATATTCACGGTAATAAAGTGAATACTTAAGGGCTTGTTTTTTCCATGATTTTGACACAATAATAAGTAAATTTAACTTACAATAATGCAATAGAAAGTATAAGGGTGGTTTTTAGACCAAATTGTAAGATAAATGCGAAGAAAAGTGAGTGAAAAGATAACTTGCCGTGGGCAGAAAGCGAACCTGCGACTTTCGAATAATGTTTCTATTTTTCCAAAGTACTGCATACTGCATGCAGTAGGACTATTTAGGATTCGCTTCAATTATCACAGAGTCTATGCGAAATCAGCCCCAAATCTACCTTTATCAAAACACCTCAATCTTCCCGACCATGCATTCGACAAAGTGTCAGAAACACTCTTAGAGATGGGATTTAAATCAGACCGAGAACGGTAACAACGAGAGTCATACTTTATCCAATGATTTCACGCCCTCTATAGAAGAATAAATGAGAATCTGGGTACACATGCAGCAATTAAAGCATTAAAAATAACGGCAATAGTAAAAAAAATAACTGAGTGCACGGCAATGCAGCTATTTTGGGACTGGACAACTCAATTCCTAAATAGGGAACTGGACAACTCAAAATATTTCCAAGTGTAACTACGTTTCCTAAGTACAGCTGTCGTCTGTTTCTGTTGTTGCCTCACTATCCAATCAATTGTGCCAAACATGACATGCCAAACAGCAACCCTGTGCACAGTCGGGAGGCCTCTACTGCACGCGTAATCCAGAAGTGGGCAAGAATTGCCATTGCACCCGCCTGCCAGCCTCTGCGGCAATACGCGGTGTCCCTCTTTCTAGGACGAGATGTCGACGGGGCGCTGAGTATTTAAAGGCTTAAACTTCTTAAAAAAAGATCTTTTTCCCCCACAACAAACCGTATGGACGGATGGATGGATGGATGGATGGATGGATGGATGGATGGATGGATGGATGGATGGATGGATGGATGGATGGATGGTTAGATGTGGCTGTACCCTTTAGATTGGGCGGCGGCTAACGCCACGTAGCCATAATAATTACAGAGCTAACCACTAGATTTATCTTTTTTTCCTTGAATAGTCAAGTTAAGGACTGGTACTTTGCAGTGAAGGGTTCAATTTTCACTCGTGTCTTGACTTCAGCCACCAATCAGACAACCTTCTTTTTGTTAATTCTACCCGCTTAAAGTCTATTTTGCCCTCCCTGTTCCTAAGCCCCAGTGCCTTGAAAAACTCTGTGCCATCATCCTGAACTATAGGGTGAAGCCCTTTACAGAACATTATCAACTATATCTTCTGCGTACATTAATCCTGGTAGCGCCTGATCAATGAGTTTTCCTTATGTGACGAAAGAGTGGTTAAAGCCAAGTCTACTTCCCTCTAATTTGGCCTCTACTCCTTGTAGGTAAATCATTAATACAAGGGCGACAGAGGACACCCCTGCCTAAGCCCCCGTTTCACCTCTGTAGGCTTGGATACCTGTTTTTCCATTTTATAACTACCTTGTTACTTCTATAGATATCCTTTAAAATATTAGTGACTCCCTCTTCCGCACATAGTGTGTCCAGTATTCCCCACAAGTCCTCTTGAACAACGCTATCGTACGCTCCCTTGATAACAAAAATTGCTAGCCAGAGGGGCCTGAGTGCCTTTTCTGCTATTTCGATGCATTTCGTCAGTAAGAACAGATTGTCTTCCAACCTCCTGTGTTTCCGAAACTAATTCTGCAGTTCCCCCAGCACCCCCTCATCCTGTATACATGTCTCCAGTCTTTCCTTTATAATCTGCATCGCCAGCTTGTAGACCTCTGATTTCACTGTTATAGGACGGTAGTTGATTATGTCAGCTTTGTTCCCCTTTCCTTGATAGATCATGCTCATCCTGCGGAGCTTCCATCCATTGGGGACTACACTATCGATTATTGTTCTGCTCCCTACCTCTCTCAAAGTCTGTTTAGACTTCGGACCTAATGTCTTTATCAGCAAAATTGGAATGCCATCTGGGCCTGCTGATGTACTTCTTGGAACCCTCTTCTTTGCCCTTTCCCACTCTTGTTGTGAAAATGGAGCCATTGCTACACTTGATCCATCCTTGTTCTATTGTGTTGCATAAGGCACTTTTTTGTAGAAAATTTTTTGTCACACTTGTTCTTATATATTCAATAGCTTCGTCCCCTTCTAGCCTAGCACCTTGAGCTGTAGATATAAACCTCTACTCTAGGCTTGTTTTATTTCTTAGAGAGTTTAAATGGTTCCGAAATTTTGCAGCTGCCTTTTTGTCATTTCTATGTACTTCTGCCAGCCACTGAGCACCCTTCTTTCTAATCTTTTCATTCATCAGGAGGTGCGCATCCCTTAGAGAGCTTAGATTTTCCATTTTTTCAACATCATCTGTTGGTTCACCCCGCTGCTTCACTTGTCTTTGTTCCCTAGAGGCTTCCTGACGTTTTGCTATGACTCTCTTAACTTCCACACCCCACCAACTTTTGGGTTCGTGTCTTATTTTCCGCGGTGACTTGTCACCTGCCTTACCAAGCTCTAACTCAAACAGTCTAATGAGATTCGTGTATGTCCACACTGTTTTATTATCCTGAGTGATTACTTTCTGAAGTTGTTTAGTAGCGATTGCTATTTGACTTTCTGAGTGAAAATGTTTCTGTAGTCGCTCATCTTGTTTCCTTCCCACTTTCACTGCTCTTCCAAAATTTAGCTTGATACGTTTGTGATCGCTACCCAGACTTCTAGAGCCACCTACATCTATGTGCATTCCCCTGAGCTTATCTTACATCCTATGTGACATCATTGCGTAATCTATCGTCGACTGCAGCCTTCCTACCTACCATGTTATTTGTCCTTCACACTTCTCCGTACTGTAGCGAACGATCAAATCATGCCTTTCACACATATCTATGATCATTTTGCCTGTTGAGTCAGTATACCCATATATATCTTCTATGTGCGCATTCATATCTCCTAGTATAATTATCTCGCACTCTCCTCCTAATTCTTCAACGTCCTTTGATATACACCCGTCCATTGCCTGGTTTTCCTCTTTGGCTTTTGCTCCCATTCACCAGTACTCCAAATCAAGGAGTGTCATTTGCCCTGCCACTTTCCCTTTTAGCCATAAATGTTCCTTGCACTCCTGCTTGAACCTTTGCCAGCCTGTACTTTTATTAGTGAATGCGCCGATGATACCACCCCCTTTCTGTTCTATTACAATATTCTCATACGTAATCCAGATTGCAAGGTGGTTGCTCCATGTCCCGAAGATGTGTCTCCTCAACCCCATATAACATCAGTTCCTTCTGCCGCAACTGCTCTTCTATATCTTTCGACATCAACCTATTCCTGCCACCCTGCATGTTGATATAGCCTATGTCTGACTTAGCTCAGCCCTTGTGCTTACGTCGCTTTCTTCTCCCACGGATTCCGTGTGGCTCGAATATTTGTGCCCCTTTAGAACCGCTTCGGCTACACTGTTGGCCTCAAAGCTCTGGGTCTCCCTAAAAAAGCTGTGGCTTGACGACCCATCCTATTAACAACCCTCCTGCCCATCGCACCACTGTAGTTAATGTCATCATGTGCAAAGAGTAAGCGCCGGGCTCGTACACGTCTTGGTTCACCTCCATTACGCTGTATCCAAGTTGCCGGCTTATACCCTTGATCACACAATTGGCCTCCACTACCCTCCTTTCAATATCACGAGACTGCTCCCAGACTTCTGAGACTGTGCATACGGTCACATGCACACTCCCAGAGGCTTCTCGGAGCTTACGCATCCCATCCTCTGTCTTTGAAGGTTCTTATCCTTGCTCTTCAACACATCATTGAGCCCAGCATAAATAAGAATGAGATTTTCGCCCCCCATGCTGTTCTCTACAACCTCCTGAGCTTTGGCCAGTGCATCCACCATGCTCTTCCCTGTATGTGCCTTCACCCTGACTCTCCCATCTTCCTTCACTGTCTTGAAGACGCCATACCCAACCCTGGCCACGTTAGAGTTCCCTCCACCAGGACCCTTCTACGCTCAAATCGCAGGCTTCGTGTATGTGATGACACGCCTGTTTGCTTCACCTGTTTCTCTCTCTGCCGTTTCTACTGTGTTCCTGCCCTGCTCGAAGACTGCCGCGTCACTCAGCTGTATGTTCTCGGGGCCTCTGTGCTGTGGCCAGACACTGCGGTCCCCTGACCTCCCTTCTCACCTGTTCCTTCCCGCCTGTAACCTTCTCCACTACCCATGCTTTCCGTGTCACACCGCTCGGGGCCGGGGCAAAGCGCTATCAGCTCCTTTACCCGCTGCTCGAGCTCAGTCCGCCCTTTCCGTTCTTTTCGAAGGTCACCCTTCATTTGCTTTATTAGGCTGGCGGTAGCCTCCTTCCGCTCACGCAACGCTCCGAACTGTTTTTGGAGTTCTATCCTCTGCTCCCGTTCCACTATAAGCTCCCCCTGAAGCCCCTCGATGCTAGCCTCCGTGCGCTGCAAAGCCGCCTTCAGTGCCTCACACAGCCTGTTCATGAAGCTCGCCTTCTGCACATCGGCCAAACTCAAGAATTCTGTCTCATCTAAGTAGCACCAGCACATGCATTCTTCGAACTGCACCAGCTAACTCTCGCTCGTGGTTTTCCTAGTCTCCTGAGCCATCACCCGCCCGACCATCAGACCAAGCGCCCGGCAGCCCTACGTTTAACGCTAATCCCACCATCCAGCCCCCTCCGTTAACTCTCCTACCTCAACAACTGTTTGAAGCTGCCGCCTACACCGCACACATACGTGTTCAATTTCGCTGGTAGCCTCTCACTAGGTCCACTTCGTATTCGGCTCTAGCTGTTTACCAACTAAGCGGGCGCCCCGAACTTCTTCAAAACAGCCGCCCACCCTGTTCACGTGTTTAACGTCACTACAACGTTGCCCGTGTCCCACACCTGGAGTACTCGCAACGCTAATTATTGATTAGGAGAGGAAAAATAATAATGGTGTTCACAAACACAAAGAAATGAAATGAAAAGAAAATTATCTCTCGTTGCGCGCTGCTCCTCCACCAACCGACCTTGCACAACCTTGCACGACCTTGACCGCCAGAGCCAGGAGGCGCCGTCTGGTTGGAAACAATGCGTTAGTGAAAGGAAGGGTACACAGGCCACAGACATCCTAAAGGTGAACAGGAGAAAAGAGAGAGAGATGGGGGGAAGGGGAAGGAAGAGTCAAAGGGGGCGCCCAGGGTAGTCCACCTTAGAGTTACTCTATATGCTACCATTAGGTAGCGGAGTTGCGCCAAAGCACGCCATCTTGGGTTCAAATGTCTTGCGGGAATGCCACTCATCACCCGCGTAGGAGCAGCGCTCGCGCTTCGGAGCACCGGCACTGCTTTTTTTGCTTTTTTATTCATTTTGAGGAACGTAGGAGCAAAACTCGGTTGCTACATTCACATTAACAAGCCTTGATAATATGCTTACGCTCTTGGTATATAATATTGAGACACAGTGCACCGGCTCGTTGAAACAGCGACATATATATTTATAGTTACCCGCACATTCACTTCATTTTTTATTCCACTGATTTAATCCATTTACAGATATCAAATTATTTTTGCACACTTGATCGCGATCGAGCCCGTCAGTGATATAATTTTTTGTTGCGTTGGGCTCATTTGTTAACTGTGTGAGAAAGCCAGCTGTATTTATTGTTCAACTGAATCGAGCTGGATAGCGATCGAGAGTGGCCACGCGATCCCCGTGTTAACCAGGGCTGTCGTATTACAATCGCGGCTCCACGACAGCTGATATCAATCGTTCAACAGCCCTGCCGCATCCAACATTCCTTTCGCTTAAGGTTTAAAAACAGCATTAATCTAACGTGGTGGCTAAGATACCTTGCCGATTCGAATAAATCTAGGTTAACTTCTCCCTTTCATAGCATTTCAACAGTCACACCATTTTGGACGTATGCAGCAGACATACGCTGACCAACTCTGCACGTATGACCTATTCATTGCATCTCTGGGTAATGCAAATAGAGCAAGTTTTGCAGTGCCGTGCATAGATGAAAAGAAGCCAAGCGTTTACTCTTTCCTCGCTGAACAGCTGAACACTAATCTTTCTATAGCAAAACCTACTGCACAAAATGCAAATAGAGTAATTATACAAGCACAAAGCATAGCTGGTGCCTTGCACTCGGAAATTTCATGCACATGGACTAAAAAATCGATACCTTCATAAGGCTTCTATTGCACTTGTCACATTTTAAATCAGTGGACACAAGTAAACATACAAATATTGCACTGCACCTCTTTAGCACTATAAAACATATCATAAGATTTTTATTGCACTTGTCACAACCTGAATGAATGAACACGAGCAAACATGGGATCATTTATCACACTAGAACCTCTATAACACTGAAAAGATAGTCATAGGGAGGCTTTCATTACAATCGTTACATCTTTATACAACACTAAAAAAATATAGAAGCTTTCAGTGCACTCTTCACATACTCAAGAAATGAACATACGCAAATATACAAATATTTATTGCACTACGCTTCTATAGCACCACGAAAACTTATCATGAAAGTTTCATTGCACTAGTTCTATTATGAAAGAACGTAAGCATGTATACAACCATTTTTTGCACTAGCATCTCTATAACTCAATGAAAACATATTATGATACTTTTATTGCACTTGCCACAGCCTAAAACAAAAACACAAGTAAACATTATTAACACTACCACCTCTGTACACTACAAAAACTTAGCAAGGCGTCAATTGCACTCGTCAAATCTTTCTATAACACCACAAAACATATCGAGACTTTTAGTGCACTTTTCTCATCCTAAAACAATGAACACAAGAAAATACATATTGCACTACAACTTCATAACATTACAAAAATATATGCCAAACGCTAGCTTAGTTGACTTAACAAACATTAGCATTTTACACGCTATGCAAAAACTTCTGTACACCACTTGTATTTGCTAATAGAATCGACTAAGAGCAAGGAAAAAATAATATCTGGGTTTGTACGTCCCAAAACTCCGATATCATTATGAAAAATATAGTTGTATGGGACTCAAAAATTTTGACCTTCTGGTGTCTGACGTGCACAGACATCGCACAGTACACCGGCATCTACAATAGGACAACAGAGCAAAATACAATAAGGTTTGGGCATATGTAATCTCCTGCACAATAAGTTTGTTTTTATTCAATTTTATTTTAAAGCTTACAAATGTATATGAAGACACTACCATATTCGAACACTCGTGTAACGTTTCTTGACCTTTTTCGAAGGTATAACTTATCCCTTCCTAGTCTCCACATAACTAAAAACAAATTTTATGTATGCTTCTTGCCGAAGATTTCATTTGACTGATGCATCAACAGAAAATTAGTGGCTTCAATATTAAGACGTTTATTTAAAAATGTTCACTATAACACATAAATTACCATATTACACTAGTTTTGTAGTAACACCGAGCGCCTTGAAAAGAAACACATATTTCACGTTCTAAGAGAGAACTATTCATCATGGGTGGTGCCTGAAATGGTGAAATTAAGTTCAAGGCACGAACTTTAAATTAGTAATGGTGATTCATTAGGAAGCATACACACTGTTACGCTTGATGTTGCAGACTCTAGTGGCATGGTCATCGGCTGAAAGTGAAAATAACTTAGCTGCATGTTGAGGAACCCCAAGTGGTCGAAATTTTTTGTCTCTCTACCCCCTCCTCCCACTTCGGCATTCCCGTAATCATAATGTGGTTGTGCAAAGTCAAACCCAAACAACTATAATTGTTATACCCCCAAAATGAGTTGAGTGGTAAGGTAAACGTGGTGCCCTAATTGGCACTTTGGCGCAAAATGCGCATTCCAGCGCTTTTGGAGCCACACTTGGCAGATTGCCGAAGCTGTATCAAAAGCTCAGCATTTTTTAATGCAAATCCCAGCCTGTAAAGAAAAAAAAATGGGCTGCAGCCCTTTGTGCTACATTGTGGCTTGATGGAATTTTTTTGATTTTCAAACTTTTCCTCAGCAGCCTTCCTTAAGCTCTCCAATGAGCAGCTTGAATCGAGTAGCCGAGATTCATTCACTCGAAAAAGCTGCTCACACTCATGCAGCAATTTTACAAGCAAGTAAGACGAAACTTTCAGTGGATTTCGTCCTCCCTTTATGTTACATTTCAAGGCCAAAAGCGCAGGAATGGCCTTTATGCTGACAACCTTGCTTCGCTTGCATGTACAGGAAAGTTTGTACTTGTGAATAACAGCATATGCGATGTACCCAGAAAAATAAAGAAGGCTATCTTCTACCTCCTCACAAAGCTCTGAAATGCTCTCATAGCTGGTATGCACCTGTTGGACTAATTGCTTCTCGTATCCACCTTTAACTTTCAGAAAAGCTAAAAGATCTTGCACGTCATCAACCGCATAGGAGCCATGGCTGCTTGGTTGCGACAATTGTGCCAGCATGGTTACCCTGAACGTTGCCTTAAATTCTTTTGCACGTGGAATATGTGTTTTCAAACAAAGTGTGCTAAATAAATTCTCTAAGGCATCTTGGCTAAGCCTGCTTAACATCAAAAACATAAATTGCCATGCTGCAATATACAGCTGGTGCAACTCCACAGCATCAAATGTGGACAGACACGCACCTGTTTGAAAAGGCTTCCAGGAACTTCTACTTATTCTATCGACAACCACCATCTGTTACCATACCTAAGAAAGTAATGAGAAAGCACTTCGCTTCATCTGATTTCTGAGGGCAGAGCTCACTCAGAACAGTCTTCATGGTTCGTGACGTCATGATAGTTAACCATCGGAAAACTTGTTCAAGAAAAAATGCTGTAGTGAGAGCTTTTTCTGGGAGATCATTTTTGTGAACGAGGTACCGAAGGCCAGCAGCTGTTGCATGGTGGAAAAGGTCGTGCGCTGTAGCAACGTTCATCTTTTCGAAGTGTGAAAGGTCGAAGTCCCGCAGCTTCAAGTGCGGCAAGAACTTCAGCTGATGCTTGGGTCAAGTTCACAGGCCTTATTTATGTGCTTTAAGAAGAGCTGAGAAATATAGCACACAAGTATGCACTTTGACCTATATGGTTATCAAATTGTCACAGCATAGCATGTGCGTTACTAGTTAAACGACCCCTGACCGCTAAACATTAGTTTTTACTTTCACAATTTAATTAGTGGCTTTTTTGTCTAATAACCACCTTACTGAATCTTAATTGGCCTGTAATATTTATAGACAAAATGCATAAATTGGGTTTATACAGCTGCCAGCATTTTGAAAAGTGGACTGGCTGACAACTTTTTTTAGACAAGCAGACTTGCCCACATGTGAAAACATCAGCTGCAATACAGCCCTACTTACGAAGTTTTCCTCAAAATCTTCTGTCCTCCCTTCAATGCAACCGTCATTGGATTTCTAATGTATTGTGTAATTAACGTTGGCGGCGCAAAGAAAAGCAGTCGTGCCGATTTCCATTATCGTGGATGCTAGCTGTTGGCACTGTTTTGCAACAGCTAGTTTACAATGAGTATCAGCCTATATTTTTATTTTCACGAATGCTTGCATTATAAGAAACTAGCACTGAGCACATTCGCAAGCGTAGTTTGCACCAAATGGGAGGCAATTGGTTGGCAATATTTACAAGTCACGGCAACTTCACTGATGTTTATTGTCAAATGACGACAAAACTGATTATTCTAATGGCATCTAGAACACGTTATAGTGTTCTTTATTTGTGACTGACCGCAGGGCTCAGTTTTTGTGTGAGCAGTCTTCGTAACTTCGCATTCAACATGCTCAAGTTGGCTTCGCAAAGAATACATGCAACGAACGCATGGATATGGTCGCTAGCATGGACGCGTTTGAGCAGCGATGCCAGAGGCACTCTTGTTCGAATTTTGGCTTACGTTTCCGACAGGCATACTGAAGAATGTTGCACAGCTCGATTCAGCGGCATTTAGTTCTTTCGTCAAATATTTCGTCAAATATTAGGATCATGTGACACAAAATTGATGAAAGCACAAGGATGGGCATCGGACTCTCAACATATATGAAAGCCAACGTAAATTAGTCGACTCGCACATATATGAAAGCACGTGGTCACAAAAAAACAGATAAGGCGCTCGTCCTAGTGTTTTCTTTTCTCTTTTGTGCCTCGTATTCTTGCGCCGTTCTTAACCATGAACCCATTCCAACTGTCAGCGCTACTAAACTACTTAAAAGATGCCGTTTACAGCGCAGTGACAATAGCTGTTGCCGCTTGGCCGTAGTGGCTACATTAAGGTATGCGGAGTTACTTGCAAATGAAAAAAAAACCTTTTCAACGTGGTATCGCCCATTCTCTAACAAATGAAACACTATTGACAGCATCTGTAACCCAGTGAACAGCTTGTGTTCACAAACCAAGCCAATGTATTAAAACTAGAAGGCTTACCTTATTGCTTGGAAGGTTCTCTTCTTTAACAATGGTGTCACGTAGAATTATCTGCTGACCTCGAATACGATGACCTCAGAGATTTCTCAAGAAATGGGGGGCATCAGCAAGGAAGTATAACTGCCTTCCTTTCCCGCAAAGGTTGGGGTGGGAGATTTTTGGTTTCCCATACTTTGAAGCTTTTATACCACACAACCGCCAGATCGCCGTGTTACCAGGTCCCATGTCAGTCACAACAGCGCTGACTGTTATGCCTACAGCTTTAGAATGCTTAATTACATCAAAAGCGCAGTTCATCACATCCTCTGCATCAAAATATTAAGCTACCAAAGAAGAAATTCAGAAAACGCACATCAGATAAATGTGTAAAAAGGATTTTTGCTGAAGTGGGGCCTATCTGTACAAATTTCTAGAAAAAAGGTGCTAGGGCAACACTATAAATAGCATTTCATATTATGTGAAGGTACTAGACATATAACCTCTAGGAAAAACAGCGACCAGCCTCAGAGGACAATAGGTGTGGTAATGAAATTATGTGGGGCCAGGAAATTGAAATGTTCTAAAGTGGCACAGGCATGAAAAAAAGCTTCACAACTTACATGTCAGCTGATAAGTAACGGCTTGTTTCCACCTGTTTGTCAACCCCACCAGCATAAAAACAAGTGCATGGTTTCAAGTTGGTCGTTTGTGGATGAATTGCAAGGGCGCAGGGTTGGCTGCCCTGAAAGCACAAAAAATACAATAAATGAAATTAAATACCACTCAAATGCATAAACATAACCACCTAAAGCATAGTCAGTCAATTGCTAAACCCAGTTATCCTACCTGTATTGTTCCCTGTGGATGCGTCATAATGAAGCCCAGGTAAGATCTGCATTTCGTACATTAGAAGACATGGATGGCTGTCCTCTGAGGCCATTGTAGCCACGTTTTTTTTCAGGGCTGCAAAAACTTCATGCACGATACCTGCATATAAGTGGTTGGTTAGCTTTATTTTATTTAATTTTTTATTAACTCTACAAAATCAACCTGCTCGAGGTTTAGTGGTTCAAGCTTCTCAAGGGACGTCCTAAATACTTTAGAAATGATAGTTTAGTGGTATTTACCAGGTTTTAACTTAATGTGCTCAATGTGTCTCTGCAGGGTTCTTGTAGCTGGTAAAGCGGCAATTTTTTTAACAAACTTGTATTCTTTGCTGCCACAACCAACTTTACCGTGGAGCGCCTTTTGAAACGATGCTGGCGACCTAGACTTCCCTCGCATGGTTTCTTTTTCTAGTACATTGATTTGGTCACTAGAAAACACACGGCCGAATGACTCGCGAAGGCTCTTCTGTTCCACGTCAGGCCTGCGCTCGCGATCAAGCACTCTGTCGGACTTCTCAGTTGCTGAAAGAATGAATGTAACGCCGAATTAGACCTAGCAGTTGTAGCAATGGACAAAATTTCCATGTTCCGCATGTTTTGAAGTATGTGGAAAGAGACGAGTATACTCATGAATATATGTAAGGGTGACAGTATTTCTGGAGTTGAGCGGGTAGCACCAAAGATAACACTACATAATAAATATGTTATTCAGTTAGATCTCACTTTCACTCACTCGTTAAAATTTTTCTCAAGCAGACTCAAGCTCAGCAAAATATTACACACCCACACTTTGACTCAGACTCACAATTGGCGCGTCAAAGACTGAGCATGTCAAAACTGAGCACGCGAAGCTGAGCACGTCAGCTGTTGCATGAGTTAGCCAGCTCATAATTACTACTGAATTAGAGCAACAAAATCATAAGTCATACGAAGTTCCATGCCTGAACATATCTTTATTATCCTGCGTATACGCGGGCTTATTTCCCCGTGCAGAGTTTAAAAAAGGCAAGCTAACAGCATGCAAAAAGGACATACCGTCTACCCCTCCGAGCATATTATTTGGTGAGATATAAAACTAAATCACAGCATTATATAGCTTATTTTGTTTAAACTTTTGTCGAAATAAGCATGCCTAGAGTAAAGGAGGTAACTGACTCATGCAGAAGGCAGAGCTCTAGGCACTGATATCATTACTCGGTGACAAAGTTTAAAATGCTAGTTTGCATGTTCTGAAACATTTCTGAGAGCAAATGAATGGAACAATAGTTTTGTCTAACTACAACTAGCTTAAGTTTGTCGAATGAAAAGCAGGAGTAATGAGCAGACCTTGCGAGGCAGGCAGTGGGTGTTGAGAAAAATCGACGGGCTGCTTGCTCCAGTCACTCCTGCAAAGCCAAACACAGTATGAAATTATCAAGAATATCTGTGTCAAGAATGACTCAGCAAAGGCTGTCATGCTTTAAAAGTGGTGCTTTTAGAGTGCAAAATAGATATACCAAGCATACGTATTGTGGCTACGAGCGACCTGGCAGACTAGCGAAGTCTCGGTTGTAACCGACGGAGGTGAACCCAACGCGAGCGCTGGGTTCAGAAGTACTCTGTCGACTGCTACCGAACGCTAGCGTGCACTAGCAGCACATTATTCATGCAAGCGTCCCGGTAGTCTGAATACAAAGCTGATGCTGCGGCCATTACAGTATAAACAACAATAGAAGCGATTATGCTTACGCAAGCATGACACTGAAAATAATTTATGAAGCCATTTTTCAAAGTGTATACCCTAATTACCCGCCTGTCGACAGTGGAATCAATGAATGTTCCAGGATCATCCCAGCAGAAATATCAGGTGTAGCTGATACTTCTGGCATCTCTCCTGCAACTTAGAATTGCATGAAACACGCTAAACATTGGAGACATCTGTCATGCCATTTGAAGATCAGTACAAGCCTTTATCACTAGTAGATAACACTGGTGCACTTCTTTTTTGCCGCATCTCCATGACTGCCTTCAATACGGAGACACTTAAACACAATATGAAGTTTCAAGGCAGGTATTCAATCATAACAGTAATCTTGATAAATTGTGAACTTCATTAGATACTTACCTAGCTTCGATGGTGATAATGATGCTTCTTCACTCTTGTCAGGAGCCAATGATGATCGGCCATTGTCAGATACTATGGCACACTGGTGAGCTATAAAAATAGATTGTTAGCGAAATGCACTGAGAGTTGTTTCAATTTCCCCTCACCACAGAAAATGCTGGGAACTGCAGCTGGCTTTAGTCGCTTCCTTCCTGCTAAACTATCTTCTTCAAACTGGTCAAGAGTGAGGTGGTCCTCTAGATATACAGAGTAATAGTTAACAATTAGTGCAAGAGACCATGCATCAAAGACATAAGTGCTGTTGGGCTAAAGGAGTAATAAAAGTGCAGCAATATGTGCCCATGCGTGCCACTGTCATTTAGCATTTTTTCATAACTCGATAGCTAGCTTGTCAGTGTTATCCCTGCTGTTCAAAGTGCCTCTTATCAAGATAACAAAACCATTTTGATATGGGCACGCAAAAAGCAGATTCACAATAGCGAACCTACAGTTATATGCCAAGGCTGAGGTATATAAGACACTGCAGTTCGTTTGTAATAACTGTTATACACATGCTAAGATACCAGCTCATTAGGCGATTTCAAATAGCCACCAATTTTCGTAGATGCTGCGCTGATATAGTAAACTACTCCCTAGGCAAGAAAATACATGCATTTTGTTGCAATTTTTGATTCAAAACACAGTAACGTTCACCAAAAACAAAACAAAACAAAAACAAAGAAGACGACGCAACTAAAACAGACCGAAGCAAATAGCTCATAAGCACAGAAACAACAACCATGCTCATTACGAAGGCGGGCGAGTGCGACACAACGGCTACACGATCGTATGAAGCTGCTAACTCTTACCATGGCCCTGCAACAACTTTAATAATCTTGCAATCTGTGATAGTACATCAGGAAAATTGAACACAGCCCGTAAATGGTCACAATACAACGCCTCTACCTAGACATGCAAACAGAGTGAATGCTCATGTGCGCTGTTAATGAATACAGTAACGACTTTCACAAAGACCAAATGTAACTTACCTCGCATAGCCTAGTTCTTTTTGGAGGCGGCCTCTCACGACCCATCCGCAAAAACCACTGGAGTCGGTAGCGTACTTGCGCAGCAAATTTTGCTCGTGGCACCGTGAAAAGCGCCTTGCCATTTCCGCTGCGGTTGTGACAGTTCGGCGCACAACACCCTGTCATAGCGAAATAGCTCTTGATGCGGCTAACCCCATGGGCTTTACGTAGTACAATACAACATAAAATGGCCTTCTTACCCCATTTATCGCGATCAACAGCCAACATCGCTACAGTACTGATTCGCGGAGAAGCGTGGCGAGACCGCGAGAATAACACCACCACCCGATGTTAACAGTCCTTGAGCTGCCCGAAATCTGTGGAGCATCGCGTTGTCGGCGTCGTCTGCGTAGAGTGGGCTTCGCCGCAGTGCATTTGAACCACCTATAACCACGTGATGGCGCGTGACCAATAGCGTTGCTGAAATCGTCAGAAGCCGGTTGAGCGGCACCCTGAAAACAGTGGCACAACTCTGCTACCTAAAGGTAGCATATAGAGTAACCCTAGTCCACCTTATATTGTCTTTTTTTCTTTTTTTTCTTTTTTTTCTCTTTATATATATATATATATATATATATATATATATATATAGGCAGGCATGGTTAACTTGGTTTTAACCCATACCGCATCAGCACCTAACGTCGCACCGATATTCTGTAAACACAACAACATACTTATGCAGAGCGAACGCCTTACAAAAGCGTTTCCAGAACCACTACGTGTTGGGTACAGACGAGGCAAAAATTCGCGGGATTTATAAACTTCCTTTACAACCAGACAGAGCAATAACGTCTAGATTCTTGGTTGCCATCCTTGTAAAAAGCCCCGCTGTGAAGTGTGTGCGCACATGACCACAACAGCACTGGCAGCCAGTACTGCGACAAACTTCAAGCTCAAAATAAGGGCAATTTCACTTGTGATACTGCAAATGTCGTATATTTGCTAGAATGCTCAATCTGTCATGTACAATACATAGGTGAAACTGAAACTGCTTTTCAGTACCGTTTCGATAATCATAAAGCTCATGTGCATGTCCTTCCTAACTTACCGATTTCAAGGCATGTCACCGAGACAGGTCTGTATTTCAATAACATGATAGCTACAATACTGCAATCGGGTTTTAAATCACACCCTGAACGCGAAGTAAAAGAGTCATTTTTAATTCATAAATTCCAAACACCATCTGACGGCACGAACGAGAGCCCGGGTACGCTTACTTGCATATTGCCTTAGTAAGTCGACGTTTTGCCTTATTGGCTAGTGTATATTCTTTACACGATGTTGACCTAATGTCCAATATTACGTAGATATAGTAAGTGGCCTTGTCGCTTCACCATTTTACTCGCATTCATTTTCCTCTGACTGCTTTTTCAGTTTGTTTTTATATCTCTAAACTTTTTTAAAGGCTTACTGAATGTCCTTAGGCTGTGATTATCCCGCAGAACTTATGGCCAAGTGAGCGACTGCGTGCGCAGTTTGTTATTTTGTAGGACTGTTCCATTGCACACAAGTTTTAGGGAATCTAATACGTGCCAATTCACTATTGTACAATACGCGTTTTTACTTGTATATGCACAATAGCCACGTGACTTTGGTGATATATAATCTTGTTTCTTAAACTGCTGATAGTGACTTAGCCGTGTGATACGCAAAGAAGCGGCTTATATGTGTGCCCTGTGTGGCATCTGTAACCATTCACTCTCACGAAAGCAGGCCCACCTGCCGAAACATTAGTAAAACTTGTGTTTTTTTGCTTGTTTGTCGACCTCTTTTTCTACCGTATACATATATATATATATATATATATATATATATATATATATATATATATATATATATATATATATATATATATATATATATATTGTAATGAGACGCTTCGGATTATTAATGAGCAGGTGAACGAAATGATTGAAAACGGTATCATTCAAGAGTCGGTAAGTCCATGGGCAGCTCCAGTAATTCTCGTTAAAAAGAAAGACGGATCCTGGAGATTTTGCGTCGATTATCGCCGATTAAATGCTGTAACAAAAAAAGACGTGTACCCACTTCCACGTATTGATAATGCCATAGACTGTCTGCATTCGGCCTCTTACTTTTCCTCTGTAGACTTAAGATCGGGCTACTGGCAAATTCCCATGCATCCTGAAGATAAAGAAAAGACAGCCTTTTTAACCCCTGACGGCCTTTTTGAATTCGACGTGATGCCATTTGGACTGTGCAACGCACCGGCGACGTTCGAGCGATTTATGGACACTGTTCTTCGTGGCTTGAAGTGGAGCATTTGCATGTGCTATCTCGACGATGTCGTCATCTTTGGCCGCACCTTCAGCGAACACAATTCACATCTGGATACTGTACTGACTTGCATAAGAAGCGCTAGCCTTGTTCTTGACTCAAATAAGTGCCACTTCGGAGACCGACAAACCCTTGTTTTCGGACACCTAGTCGATCAGGAGGGCATCCGTCCAGATCCCCAGAAGACGGCAGCCGTTGAAACATTGAATGTGCCACGCTCTGTGAAGGAGCTCCGCAGTTTTTTGGGGCTCTGCTCCTATTTTCGCCGCTTTATACCTAAATTTGCCGATGTCGCGTATACGCTGACATGTTTGCTACGGTAGAATACTCCCTTCGAGTGGACTCCGGAGTGTGACTCCTCTTTTCGTCAACTGAAGTTCCTCCTGACGTCGCGGCCTGTTCTTCAACACTTCAACCCGTCAGCTCCAACCGAACTGCACACAGATGCCAGTGGCATAGGAATTGGTGCCGTCCTAGTCCAACGCTACGGTAACCACGAGCACGTGATTGCATACGCAAATTGCTCCTTGAGTAGGCCCGAGCAGAATTACACTGTCACGGAACAAGAATGCCTCGCGGTAGTATTTGCGATTCAGCAGTTTCGGTCTTACTTATATGGACGCCCTTTTACAGTCATCACCGACCACCACTCATTGTGTTGGCTCGTCAACCTTCGGGATCCCTGCGGCCGTCTAGCGCGCTGGGCACTTCGGCTCCAAGAGTATAACTTCATAGTCTCGTACAAAAGTGGTCGACGACACGCCGATGCAGATTGCCTTTCGCGCATGCCACTGAGCACTACAGAGTGTGACGCCGATGACCTCGATCACCTCGTAGCTTCTGTGTCACCAAAGTTTCCCGACCTCAGTACTTTCAAAGATGAACAGCGAAAGGACACCAGGCTATCATCGCTTTGCACAGCTCCTACGGCATGCCAATTCTGTGTACGCAACGGACTCCTATATAAGAAGAACTTTTCCAGCACTGGCGCACGTTTCCTCCTGGTAGTGCCAGAAAGCCTTCGAACAGCGATTTTAGGTGCTATGCACGACGATCTTACGTCCGGACATTTAGGTTCTGCGCGGACGCTTTACCGTGCTAAGGAACGCTTCTATTGGCCAGGAATGCGACACTCAGTTGAGGCGTATGGGGCCAGTTGAACACAGTGTCAACGCCACAAACGCCCGTCTACTGCTCCGGCTGGTCTTCTACAGCCCTTGCCACCTCCAAGCACACCTTTCCAACAGGTGGGCATTGACCTCATGGGTCCTTTTCTAAAGTCGGCTAAGGGCAATCGCTGGATAATTGTATGTGTCGATTACCTCACGCGCTACTGCGAGACGGCGGCCATACCAATCGCAACTGCAAGTGACGTCTCTGTGTTCCTGCTGCAGCACGTTATCCTCCGACATGGCCCACCTCACGTGATCATCAGTGATCGTGGGCGACAGTTTACGGCAGATATAGTAGAAGAGCTGCTTCCATTGAGTGAGTCCCGCTTTCGTCACTCGTCGCCACACCATCCGCAAACAAATGGGCTCCCGGAGCGCACCAACCGAACAATTGTAAACATGCTCTCTATGTATGTGGCATCCGACCACAAGAACTGGGATGACGTGCTACCATCTATAACGTACGCGTTCAACACAGCTAAGCACAAGACAACAGGCTATAGCCCCTTTTCTTGATGTACGCACGACCGCCACGGCCCACACTCAACACAGTTTTGCCATTCTCGGCGCACGAGAACCTCTCAGTCACCGAAATCCTCTGCCTTGCAGAAGAGGGGCGTCGTATTGCTCGTCTACGCACTTTGGCATCACAGGAAAAATCGAAGGTACGCTATGACGTCCACCGCCGGCCTGTAACTTACCATCCAGGTGACTTATTGTGGCTGTGGACTCCAGTACGAAGACGCGGGTTATGCCAAAAGTTCTTGGCCACATACGATGGACCGTTTGTCATTCTCGACAATATCACGGAAGTCACATACACAATAGCTCGCCTCACGAGAAGTGGTAGAAGAGCCGCTAAAACCCAAGCAGTCCATGTCGCTCGACTGAAGTTGTACACACCAAGGTGAATCGGTTACCTCGCCCGGCGGGCTTCGTCTGCGAGGGAGGAATGTTGCGCACGCCTTGGAAGAAAACGAAGATGGGTGAACATGCTGGCTGCCCCAAGCTGGAGGAAGAAAGACGACGACACGGCGATCATCAATCTGTTGGCCGCTTCAGCGCTTCTCTTCGCGACCAAAATAAACCGCCCCCTTCAGCCGTATACGTCCTGGTCCTCCTTGTGCGTAACAATATATATATATATATATATATATATATATATATATATATATATATATATATATATATATATATATATATATTGCAACGCATAATTTACATTAGGTATCTATTTAATTTGACGTAAGGGCTATATCAGTCGTTCCAATAAAATCTCGCATCTATATGTCTGCATTACCAATAGTATATTTTTCATTCATAATGTGTAAATCTTTTTGGTGGTTTTTACCGCAGTGTACATTTGTTTGTTCTGAATTGCATTCACTGTGTACCTTCAATAGCCATTTCAATTTTCGCGTGCTTAAAGTTCTAGGTCTATTTCGTTTTTATTTTTTATTTCACATATTACACGCTTTGTGTTAATAAATGGGAGGTGTATCTACACAGTTTTTAGTTTATTTGAGTGCAATAACAAGGCTTTTTGTCAGAAATAAAAAGTTAGGATGCGCAAACTTGGTGTGAGTGTGCGTGGCGGGAACCATTTCACTTGTTTTAACGTGTTACCTGCCGCTTGACCGGGTGTTTTCTGACCGCAATAGAAAGGTCGAATTGGATTCAGGTGGAGGCGGAAATGCTGTAGGCCCTTGTGCTAAGATTTGGGTGCACAGTAAATAAACCCATGTGGTCGAAATTTCCAGAGCCCTCCTTTACCGCGTCTCTCATAATCATATGGCGATTTTGGCACGTCAAATCCCACATATCAATTATTCAGAGGTCATATTGAAGTCAATTTCTTTTGTGTTTTAAGTGTGGTTGCGCAAAATGTTCGTGTTTTGTGCTTTGCCAGTGCTGTTAATTACGAAGATGCGCTATACTCAAGGAAATATGTGTCGATTCGTATCGTAATGCACTCGCCAGGTATGTTCAACGTTGCTGCTGTAGGCGCATTGCTATTGCTGCGTTCGCCACATTTTTGGTACCATGTGCATGATAAGTGAGCTTTGTTTTACGTGGTCAACATGTTGGTCTGTAGCTTTTTATCAGAGTAGAGGCAAAGTTAGGAGTGGACGAGTTTTTTCTTTTGAGTGGAGTGCGCAGCAGGGACCACATGCACGCACAGCGGGAATTCGGCAGCAGAATTTGTTAAGGCTGTGGCGGCGCCCTCGTCTGTCAGCAGTGGTGTTGGAGGGGGGCCCTGCTCGTGAATGACCAATATTTTTATTAATTTTGGGACGCTTGTTAGCTGTAGGTATTGATCATGCCTAGGGTCCGTAAGCCTGTTGTTATTGTGCGCTATTGAAGTGAACGTGTCATAAGGCAGTTTCATATGCTGTACGTTACATTTTAATCAGCTACAGTATAATGACACGCTATGACTGCTATCAGAGTTTGAAGTTCAATAACAAATTTTGGCGAATCTCCCCAAGCTAACTTGTATTCTACCTAACATTCAATTTCTTTCCCAGTAATTTATTTATGTATGCTAATAAATTAGGCTACACAACTGTCTACAGCTGTCCTTTACAAAGTCATGTAAAAATTTTGCATCATCTCATTCATGCATTACGGTGATGCCATCATAGTGTTTCTTTTTGAAAAATGTATTTGTGGAATACCATTGAAACCCACATAACCATCATTCCACCCGAAATTTCCTATTTTGTATGCTTCACAGCCTTGAATCACATTTTCGATATTTGGTAGAGCAGTGTGTAGCACTTAATTCTTCCAGTATCCTGCTTCTGAACAAGAAACCATTTCGTCTGTCTCTAAGCTGATTCAAACAGTGCAGCAAAAGCCTGTGTCTGGCACATTTTAATACCTCCCAGTTTTTTTATTGCCAAGGGAAAGCATATCAAGAAAGGGAGCATTTTTGCAAAGAGTTCAAGCAATGAAGTAAATAGAAAATAGGTAGGTTGCAAACAAAGGAGGTACGAAAGTGCAACCATAAGGGGCATTTATCGGCACAGCAGCAACATCTTGAGTTGGGTGAAACGCAAGAGCACTTGCATATTTAGATTTAGGGGTATGGTAATGAACATTGATCAAAATTAAGCTCGAGAGTCCCCTATGGTGCGATTTATAATCATAAAATCACGAAATTCATTTGGTTTTTATTAGTACAATGGCAGGAAGTTTACCCGAATCGAGTATTCATTTTCTTCATGTCCATTCATGCCGATATTCATTCAGGTCGATGTTCATCATTTGCTTTTCCTTACAGAATGACTACCCATCATTGGACCTTAAAGACAAAGAGCCCCGAAATGCAGTAGAAATTGTAGCAGAGTTTGAAGACTTGTCAGTGGAGGTCCTGCATGTCATTGCTGGTGTGACATCCCTTGTGCAAATATTTTATGCATTGAATGCGCATTATACACCACACAAAAAATACATTTCTTGTGCTGGAACACATCTGTGGTCTATTATGTGCATCAACATTGTCACAAGTGAAGCCGTTAAACGGAGTGGTGGATCGCGAATGACGAAGCTGCCTGAAAGTTTTGCTTATGAATAAATGTTTCATACAAAATCAGTATTTTTGTTTTCACTGCCATGCTGAGCATTTGGTAATACTTACTTAGTGATATATCGTAGATTATCAGGTGCACGCGCCGAAGAACATACCGATAACACGTGCCTCCACCCCTCGCCACGGCGCATGCTCCGGCCTCGGGTCAGGGTATTAAAACCAAGACAGCAGCCTCGTGAATAAAGATTGTCCCTTCTTGTTCTGGCCATGCATCGTCTTATCCTTCGCCCTTACGATACTACAGTGGCGACGAGGATGGGATCCGGTTAATTGCACTCCGACGCTGAGACCAGAAGAATGGGATCCCGACCCCCTGCCTTCGACGACGCCGTGAGTAGCTGGAGCACGTATCGTGTCCGGTTGGAAGCCTACTTTGAGGGCAACGATATTACCGACGTAGCGAAACGCCGGGCCCTACTGGTTTCATCGTTGAGCGACAGTGTCGTCCGGATATTGCAAGGGCACCAGCCGGGGGTCGCCATCAACTCCTTGACGTACGATGACGTTGTGAAATGCTTGGAAGAACATTTCAACCCTCAGGCAAACGAAATAGCAGCAAGCTATTCTTTCTTTATGCGAAAACAAGATGAGCAAGAAAGCGTCCGGGACTACATTGCTGAACTGAGAAGACTGGCCGTAAATTGTAATTTCGGGGCGACACTGGACCGTATGTTGCGGGACCGAATCGTTTGTGGGATTCGGGATGAGGAAACGCGCCGTTGCCTGCTGCGCCGCAAGAACTTGACTCGTGAAGAAGCCGAAGAATTCGCCTTAGCTTCTGAGAAAGCGAACGAAGATCATATGCCCTTCCACGGGACCAACGGGAGTTGGTCCCGTGTGAGTAACGGGATACTCTACTGGGGCCACCGTGTGGTTCTGCCTAAAGCTGCTAAGAGCAGCGCCCACCGTTGAATGCGGGCCGCTGCCATTTGCGGAATGGGTTTATCTGGACTTGGCAAACCAGTCAGAGGCTTGTGATTGGTCACCAGAGTGAACTTGTTGCCAAACAAATAATCTCGAAATTTTACAACGCCGAAGACAAGCGCTAGTGCCTCCTTTTCCAATTGTGAATAATTACGTTCCGCCGACGTTAGAGTTCTCGAGCGGAACGCTATGGGGTGATCCACTCCTTGTATGCGGTGCGACAAAACTGCGCCTATACCCTCGGCCGACGCATCACACTCAAGCCGCAAGGGTCTTTGGGGGTCGTAATGCACCAGAAAGTTTGCCCTTCTCATGGCGCGCTTGGTTTCTTGGAATGCTGTTCTCTGTGCGGGCCCCCAACACCACAGTGCTCCTTTAGACAAGAGTCAGTGTAACGTGGCCGAGGTGGACGACAAGTTCGGTAGAAATTTGGAATAGTATGTGACCAGTCCTAAGAATGATTTAAGCTGGCTTACCGAAGTCGGTGGTGGTGCCGCTAGCACTGCTTCCAAATTGTCCTGCAGTGGGTGGAGGCCTTTCGCATCGATTCGGTGCCCTAGAAATACCACTTCTTTGTCCCGGAAATGGCACTTCTCCTTGTTCAGTGTTAGGCCGTTCGCCCGAAGTCGTTCGAACACTTGCCGCAGTATCGTTGTGTCATACTCTTTTTCTGCTACAATAATGTCGTCCAGGTACACTTTCACCCCTGGTATACCCTGCAGCACGGCTTCTATGCGCCGCTGAAACAGCGCAGGCGCTGAGGCAATGCCAAAAGCCAAGCGGTTGTAGCAGAAGAGGCCGAATATGTCCTGCATGCGCAGGCTATGGATGATTTTGTTTTGTCTGCGCAGAGTATTTCAGACCACACCAGCAAAGATGACGTACTTCAGCAAGTGAAGACTTGGATCTTGCAAGGCTGGCCAAGGCGTCTCGGTTCAGAGGAACAGCAGTACCAACCGTATTTTGCACGGAGGCATGAATTGGCCGTGAGTAACGGGATACTCTACTGGGGCCACCGTGTGGTTCTGCCGAAAGCTGCTCGGCAATTTGTTTTGAAAGAGTTGCACGATACGCACCCAGGCATGACGGCAATGAAGAACCTCGCGCGCTCAATTTTCTGGTACCCAGGGCTAGACGGTGAAATTGAAATGCTTGCAAAACGGTGTCCCCAATGCGTGCAGTGTTTGCCCATGCCCCCAGCGCAGGTCCCGGCAAACTGGCCAAAGAACAACAGACGGTGGTACCGCCTACACGTGGATTTTGCTGGTCCCGTGGAAGGGCATATGATCTTCGTTCTCGTCGACGCCGATACTAAGTGGATCGAAGCAGTGCCCTTGAAGACGGCGACAGCAGCGACTACGGTAGACACACTTAGGTGTATTTTCGCGCGATTTGGCATACCACGGACTGTCGTGTCGGATAATGGTCCGCAATTCATCAGTGCAGAGACAGCGCGGTTCTTCCGGGAAAATGGGGTGCGCCACGTAACGACGGCCCCATACTACCCGCAATCCAACGGTTTGGCGGAACGGGCGGTACGCACCATCAAGGAGGGCCTGAAGAAAAATCGGGTGGGAACGCTGCAAAGTCGGCTTGCCAAATTTTTGTTGCGTTACAAGACCACACCGACACGAGAGGAGCAGTCGCCCGCGGAAAGGCTTTTTGGATTCCAACCACGGACCCGCCTGAGCGCCTACCTGGCAGAGGAAGACGGGGCGAAGAGGGAGGCTACCGTCAACGGAGTTCCGAACTCTGGAAAGAAAGAGTTTGCACCAGGAAGGGAGGTGTGGAGTCGACAGTACAGTCAGCTAGGTCAAAGGTGGCTACCCGGAACCGTGACAAAAGTCGAAGGCAAGCGATTGTTAACCGTTAACACGCCAAGGGGGGTGCAACGTAGACACGTCGATCAAGTACGACCACGCGACTCGTCGACACCGGTTAAGGAAGAACCGTGCGAAACGCCAATTGCCATGGAGCAATTGCCACTCTCATCCAGCGGCATCCAGTCAACTAGCAGCGAAGCCCTTCAGGCCGGTCTGTCCGAGCCTGGTGAGGAAGCGTCTGGCGGTGGCATCGAGCCAGCAAGTCCAAGGTCCACGGCAGAACCACTTCCACTCCGACCAGCAAGTCCAAGGTCCCCGGCAGAACCACTCCCACTCCGACGCTCCACCCGTGCCCGCAAGCCGCCGGATAGGTTCTAGCTCAGAGGGGAGGAAGTGATATATCGTAGATTATCAGGTGCACGCGCCGAAGAACATACCGATAACACGTGCCTCCACCCCTCGCCACGGCGCATGCTCCGGCCTCGGGTCAGGGTATTAAAACCAAGACAGCAGCCTCGTGAATGAAGATTGTCCCTTCTTGTTCTGGCCATGCATCGTCTTATCCTTCGCCCTTACGATACTACACTTAGCACGACCTGAATCGCCGCGCATAGGTTTTGTCTAACCTACATTTTTGAGAGTTAAGCGTATTCATGTTCCTTATATATACTAGTATGCAGTTTTTTATTTCATTCCACTATTTTGCTACATTACTCAACTCCACTAACAATAAATGAATTTGAGTAATGTTGCCAATTGTAGTCACTAGTTTGTATGAATACTCGGCAAATAGTAAACATTTACTGTGAAAGTTTATTTACATACTCAACGTTTCTGCATGTATAGTAACAAACCTAGTAACAGTCTTTGTAGTAAACTTACTAGCTTAGCTTATTACCTTGCAGTGTGTAGTAATAAAGTAGTCACCATCATGGTAGTAAAATACTAGCTTAGTTTACTACTTCTATCTAAGTAGTAACAGAAGCTAGTAAACATTATAGTAAATATTTACTAACATTAGATTTCTCCCTTTATGTAGGTAAGTAGCACCACCTTTATTTAAAAAGTGTAGGTAATTGATCAGTAAAAGCCATTCCTGGTCAGATCGCTGATGATTCGCCATCTGTGATGTCGTCACTGCACCAAGAAAAAAATCTTTCCCATCTTTTGCGGAAGTCTGCATCTTCTGCGGAAAATTGATTTATAGTGAGCAAATTTCACTTACATACCGAAACCTGATTCTGTATGGAACTGCATGAAAGGGTGCCAAACAACTTCCAATACTTTTTTATCATTTCAAGCAAATGCGAGAGGGGTAACTACAGGGCCAGAGAGTGCGGACGCATTTGATGTCAGCCCCATTGCTGTTTTATGTTCGTGGCGAAACTTCACCTCCGATCAACGACATAATGCTCAGCAGTTTTGGGAAAGTCAGTGAACCCTGCCAATACCAAGTTTTTTGCAGGTGACAATATTTCTAGTCACTGCAGCGCATTCACGTAAGTGCCACACTGGCACGCGAACAAGGCCGAACACAGCACTGGTCGATACCGTCGCTCGCTCTGCAGACAAGACCGGCGACCAGGCCCAACGCCGAGAGCAGTGTGACGCCCCCTTATACTCGCTTCAAGGCTTCATCTACGACCAAAATGAAAGTTTTTCACGTATACGGTGAAGAAATATCGCCGATAGAGGTCCGCAAAGTGAAGAGATGGCTCGAAGTACGGGTTAAATGCAAGGAACAAAAGGCGTGCGTTGGCAGCACTGACTCGGCTACGTAGACTGTTGAAACGCTGACCGATGCAGAAACGTATGTAAAAATAGCAGCCAGTGCGTCCAAAAACTCAGCGTGAAGAGAAAGAAATCTAATCAGCTCATGGACTATATCAAGGTCGTCGTACGCCCTAAAGATGGTTTCAGCAACCCGACCCATCGGGCTGCTTGGATCGGTGACAGCAAACGCGCCGCAGCTGGACTGAAGCAAGAAGAAAGAAGAGGTGATATTTTTCGTGTTAACTAAATAGACAATATCGTAGTGGTAAACACTCCATCGGAAGGGACAGCCAGAAGACACTCTGAAATCTCCAAGCTACGCATTGGAAACAGCAATTAGGCAGCGAGTGCACATTGTAACGAGGTTGTGACGTCGACGAAGAAAACCAGACAGCAGGTTGAAGATTAAACTGTTTATTCAGCCGAAGCTAAGGTCACGGAAAAGGAAAATAAGATTACAGCAAGACACCAGCACTGAAAGCGGCGAACTAAGCGTCGGCTGTCAGTCAACTGACAAACGGCGGAGTGCATGGCCTTTTATACATATCCATCAAGTGTTCTAGCGTTGTCGCTAGCAGCGGTGATGTAGATTCAGGAATAATCCGTAATACTGACGAAGTGGGCGTTATTTTAACGAAATAAATTACTACAGTCTCGAACCTTTTCGAACATTGCAGCCGCGGTTTGCGCATAACGTAATGCAACGGGGTGATAACAAAATTTGAGGAAAGGAACGTGGCATTGTCCTCTCTAAAAAGGCATCCTCCCAATGCTTTAGCAAAAGACGAAGGTACCATAGTAAAGGGAATAAAATATTGGTACAAGCAATGAACCACGGCAGCAAGATCAAGATAGAGTCCTCAGATTCACGCATAACTTGACATGCGGAGCTCGACATGGACGTCTTCAGGTCAAGCACGGCGCCCTTTAGAGCTTGTAATTTCGTCGGTATCAACCTCGTAGTAGTCTGGGCTGAGACGTCAAACTACACTGCGTGGTTTGAAGTACCATCATAGAAGTTTTTCACTGAGTGCGCGTCAGCGTGTCGGCGTCCAAACCGATGCACGGTCTCCGGGCTGGTACTCCACGAAGCTTCATCTATGATGGTAATGGTGGGTTTAGGCCGCCTGCTGATTATTAATACGCGGGTGGGCGGGTTGGCTAGCTTGTTTCACGCGCTGAAGGTAGATGGTGACATCAAGGTTTTCTTCAGCAACGTTTAGCATCGTGACTTTCAGCGTCGTTGTCGGGTTTCTTCGGTAGACCAACTTGTACCGCGTCAACTGCGTCGTTTCTTGTCGGCGGTGTGGAAGGATGTCATCCCACGCCTTGTACTCAACGCCGACGTACCAACGGTGTCAAATTAAACCCGAACAGCGGAGCGCGTGTTTCGAGTATTAGAAAATTATTAGAAACAATATAGTGTTCGCTGTCCAGCCATCACCATTGACAGGCATGCACATCCGGTTTGGCAGCACTGCGCGATCCACCTGGAGTGCGTTATCTCAGTTTCTGCTCTCGATTTTGTATATATATATATGGTGACAATGGTGGAAATAGTGGGCGTGCTGAGCGCATTTAATCGTATCACTCGCAATTCCTTGCTTTTACAGAAGCGTCGCAGAGCAATCGGTGTCTTGGCGCGATAAAACAAAGAAAGAAAAATAATCGGTTTGTGGTGTATTTTTCAAACAATTGTCGGATCTTGTTCGCCAGCGCTGCTTCACCTACACCCTTCTTTTAGAGAACGAGCCGAAAAAGCTTCATTTTAACGGGAAATTCCAAGTGTTTCTTCGGAAGATAGCGTGGAATTTGTTTCGCTTTACCGGCACGAAGTAAAACAGCGTGAAATTGCCAGCATTACGAACTGACCTTTGCCTTCTGTAAATGAAATTTGCCAGGCACTCCGTGATGATTGACTCCGTGATGACAAACCATGCTACAATACTCGCCTTCGGCTGCAGTAGTTTAACCTCTGTATATTTTAAAATTTTGTTCTTCTCAAATACCATACCTGTAATACAAGCAAAAATATTGTACTATAGAGGGATCGTGCAGTGCTGCCACACCGGATGTGTGGGCTCATCTGTGCCAATGACTGGTGGACGGCGCGCACTATGCCATTGATAGGGCTCGTGCCACGCGCTCAGCTGTTCGCGTTTCATTTGATGCCGATAGTATATGACCAGCATGTCAGTGATGGTCTGATTGATATGTGGGGTTTAACGTCCCAAAACCACCATTCGATCATGAGAGACGCCGTAGTGGAGGGCTCCGAAAATTTCGACTACCTGGGGTTCTTTAACGTGCGTCAGTGATGGGGTTGTTTAGGCGCTCGGTGAGACCGCTGCTCTGCGGGTGGTACGCGGTTACACAGCGGGGACTTGTCTGGCTGTATGCCAAAATCGCTTGGGTTAGCTCAGCAGTAAATTTCATACCTCTGTCGGTGATGAGGACCTCCGGGGCGCCGGGATGCAGGATCATATTTTCGACGAAGTATTTGGCTACTTCAGATGCACTACCTTTCGGCAGGGCTTCCGTCTCGGCATGGCGGTTAAGGTACTCGGTAGCTACGGTGATCCATTCGTTTCCGGCTGCCGACGTCAGTAACAGCCTAAGACCACACCGATTTGCTGGAACAGACGGCGAGGTAGTTCCATAGGCTGCAGAAGTCCTGCTGACCTTGACGGTGGTGCCTTGCGCTGCTGGCAGTCCTGGCATGTCCTTACGTAATGAGTGACGTTGGCGGCAAGACGCGGCCAGTGGTATTTCTTTCGTATTCTCGCCAGTGTGCGGAGAAAACCAAGGTGGCCAGCCGTTGGGTCGTCATGCAGTGCCTGCGTAATTTCCGGTTGCATTTTCGAAGGTACGACGAAGAAGCAGATGGCTCGGGCAGGAGGGAAGTTCTTCACAGGCACGTTGTTCTTCAAGAAAATGGACACCTGTCCTCGCCTGAAGACTTTTGGGACTAAACTGGTTCAACCATAAAAAAATTCCACTAGCCCTCTCCGTTCCGGGTCACCTCGCTTTCGCTCGGCAAAGTTGTCGGCACCTATGCTTCCCAGGAAGTACCCATCATCATACCTTGGTCGTCCCACGGTGGCGGGTCGACAGGAGCACGAGACAGGAAGTTGGCGCCGGAGTGTTTGCTTCCAGACTTGTACACGACGGTAATGTCGGATTCTTGGAGTGTTAGGCTTCACCGTGCGAGGCAACCTGATTGGTCCTTCAAGTTAGCTAGCCAACACAGGGCGTGGTGGTCGCTCACAACTTTGAAGGCCTGCCATAGAGATAAGGGCGAAATTTCGACACTGCACAGATGATGGCAAGGCACTTTATTTCTGTTTTAGAATAGTTGGCCTTGGCCTTTGATAGCGACAGGATAGCATAACTGATAACCATTTCCAGGCCATCGGTATTTCGCACACGGACGGCGCCGAGCCATACGCGGCTTGCGTCGGTGTGTACCTTCGTTCCGGCGTCTTTGTCAAAATGCGCAAGTAGGGGCAGTGCCTTCAGGCATCGTTTGAGTTTCTGAAATGCTTCAATTAGCGCTGTTTTCATTTAAAATTGACGTCGGTTTTCGCGAGGTGTGTCAGCGGCTCGGCGATATGTGGAAAGTCTTTGACGAAGCGTCTGTAACAGCCACACAAGCCGAGAAGTCGGCACACGGCATTTTGTTGGTGGGTTGCAGGATGGTGGCGAAGGCAGCTGTTTTCTGCGGGCCTGGGTGCACTCCAGCCTTGCTGATCACGTGAAGTAAAAAAGGAGCTATTTGTACGCAAAGCAGCATTTTTTGGCTTTTGGGTAAATCCAGAGCTCCTGATTGCTTTAAATACGGTTTCGAGATGCTGGAGGTGTTTGTAGAAGCTCGACAAAAACGCAATGACGTCATTCAAATAAACAAGGCAATAAAACTTGCGTTGGGTCTAGTTGGTACATAGCAATAAGAGAACTTCTTTGACGCAAAAATACTGAAAATGAAAAAAAAGAATGGAGGTGAGGAAAGAAATAGATTGACACCAATCTAACAACTGCTTTACTCTTCTCACGGCATTGCATACATTGCATGCGCACGCACAGTTTTGTATTGTATACGTATTAACTGATAAAACTTCGAATAAATCGCACCTCTCGTATGAATGCTAACGCGTGGCATCATATTCCGCACGTAAACAATGTTATGCTAACCACAATGTGCACGCAAAAATTCATACTCCATGACGTGCAAGGACACTGAGGTATCGCTGATACAATCAGCTCCGCTTTAATTGAGACAAGATTCCAAAGCAAGCCTTGCATCTTCGTTTCTTTTTGTCTAGAATCAGCGTTTCAAGAAACAGTGGCGAACAGCCAATGCAGGAGATGAGCTAAGCAACAAGATGTGTCTCTATCGCTACGTTGTAAGCTAGTTTTCGCGCAAGTTCAATAGTACGCTCATATATGCAACGTCCCGTTTCGCCGATGTAGAACCAGCCACATACCAGAGATATATGGCATATACTACACAGGTGATGGGAGAAATAAAGCAGACACCATGTTATATTTGCTATACCTATCCTAATTTCATACCAACTAGCCCGAACTGCCACAAGTCTAAGCCTATTTGGCAACTATGTTTTCTACTGGCGTAAGTGCGGGAGAAGAACTTTAAGAACTTGTTGGGCTCGGAAACACTAAGGACACCCCATGCCTGTTAGCAACTTTCTTGAGTTGATGTGTGACTTTATGTAAATAGGGCATCACAACAGGCCTGAACAGTTAACGTTGACAGGTTACCTTCTTACTGGCTTGCCTTTTCTGAAGCAGAGCTTTGGCTACGGCCGTGACGAGCGTCATGAGATAACTTGCAGCCAATACACGGCTTACCGGATTTTCAAAACTCTCCTGCATTTTATGTGCGCATGACTTCTTGAGAGCGAAATCTATGCAGGTTGAAGCTATTCCTTTTTTCACCACTTTCGGGTGGGCTGACTTAAAATGTAACAGCTCTTTTTGTACGCGGAGACTGGTAGCCTAACACATGTGCCGGTCACATAATTCTAGACTCAGGTTAAGAGCTCGTAAAACATTATTCTGGGGCTCCTCTCTGGGTTGCTCAAAACAATTAAAATATCAATCACTGCCTCCCGGTAGTCCGAGGCAACACTTGAAAGCGCAATAAAATCGTCTACGTATGTCAAACTTCGAAAACCTTCAAATCTTTGAAACATTTGGTAGAAATCTATCAAAATGAGCTAAAAAATGTTGACAAGTACGGGAGAAACACGGGACCTGATGCACATGCCATCTCGCTGAATGAAAGTCAGGTCAATAAAAGCAATAAATTTGACTTTAGGATAAATTTTAACCAGATCGGAAAACTTGCCACAATCAGCCCGACTTCATTCTGGAACAGGATAGCAGCATTCGCTTCAGTGCATTCACGCACAGATAACAATAGCCCTTGCTGTGCACAAAGTAAAATAAGTCATGGACATCAACCGAAGAACGACAACCCACTTTTTCATTCCCACTACAAAATTTAACTATATCTTCAGAATTTTAAGTTCAGAACGGGCATTGACACCAAGCAACCAAAGCTTCTTCTGCAGAAATTGGGTTACGTTGTGTTATCAGGACCCTGACTCTCTAATAATGGTTCTAAATGGTGTGCGCTTCACCTGTGTAAAATATATATAAATGATTTGCTTTACTTCTCTTCATACTTCTTGCGAGCGGTGCGAGTGCCAAATTGTTACAAAATTCCAGAAATATTGATCTTACGCGGACTTCACTTTTCTTATCCACAAAGTTCTTCATCACCACTTGTATCACTTTTTCAGCGAAAGCCCCACTTTCTACCACAACGAAACCACCTTCCTTGTCTCCATGCAAAAGACATAAATCATTATTGTTTAGGTATTTCTTAAGGATTCTTCTCATTCTTGAAGTCTGCCGCTTCAAGCCAGTCAAGACCGTATTCATGACTCGTTCCAAAGTTGCAGGTGCCGAGTAGAGACCAAACGGCATGATATTCAACTCGAGCAGGCTGTCCGGTGTTATGAAGGCCATTTTTTATCGGTCTGTTTTGTTGACTTTTATTTGCCATAGCCGGTCTTGAGGTTCATCGAAGAAAAGTACCTCGCAATGTGAAGGTGAGCCAGGGCGTCGTCTATCGTTGGGAACAGGTACACGTCCTTCTTCGTGATTATGTTTAGGTGGCGATAGTCGACGCGAAAGCGTAGAGTTCCGTTCTTCTTTTTCACTAACACCACCGGCGACGTTGTTGTCACGTAGTATTTCATCGCGTAGTATTTCAAATATGTTGTCACGTAGCATTTCATCGCCTTGCTTTTTTATGGCCTCGCGTTCTCGCGTCGATACTCTGTACGGACCCTGACGGAGTAGCCCAGTACTTTTTCTGTTACAATTCGATTTTTCACGACGGCAGTTTGTCGAATTTTTGACGATGACGAAAAGCAGTTCTTGTATTTGAGCAGCAAGTTTTGAGCTCTTCTTCTTCATGCGTCGTAAAGCTCCGATAGACGGTCAATGGCGGTTGTAGCGCTGAAGTCGTCGTAGTGCATTCGGTAAAATCAATGATGGCAATGCGCTGCTGGCTTCCAGTATTTTTTTTAGATGAAAGCAACCGTCGTACGCTTGCCCAGTGGTTTGTACTCGTTGCTAAAGTTCGTGAGCATAAATCTTGTATTACCTCCCCGCAGCTCGGCTATTTCTCTGCGAATGCAAATTGCGTGGTTGATCAACAGGTGTCGGTCGCCTTTAAAGACGCCTTGCATATCTGCTCAGGCTTGAGCGCCGACGGAAGTGCTGGTGCTAAAGCAAGAAGCAACGGTGACTTAGTCTTCCAGCGCATTCAAAGCGTGCCTCCCTGAGGGCGTGTGCAGCGGCAGTGCTTTTTCAGTGGACATTGTTATTGCCTCAGACTTCATTTAGGTCGATGACAGCGTCGTGTTTACTTAGAAATTTCAACCCAAGTATGACATCCCTGGTGCGATTTTGTGAGATTACAAAGCTCGCAAGATAATTATGGTTATTATTAATGACTCTTGCTGTGCAGACTTCAGTGGCGTTATTATTAGTCATCTGCAGTGGTCCGAATTGCAGGGCTTTGCCATGCGGTTCTCAGTTTCTTTAATTTTCTCGTGAAAGTTTCGCGGACGACGGAATAGTCGGCTCCAGTATCTACCAGAGCAGCGATGAGATGGCCGTCGAATATTACGTTGAGGTCACTGTTTCGTCATCATGTGTGGTGGTCGGGCCGTGGTGTCGAAGCACGGCTACGTCTATTTGCTCCACTGCTTTCATTTTGTGTCCTGGCGTCTTCTGTGGGCTGCAAAGGTTTGACGTAACGACCCTTTTCGTTTTTCGGCGGGTGCTTTCAATTACGTTGCGGCGTCGTCATCGTCAGTGGTGGAGGATCTTGGATAGCTCGTCGTACAGCAACCGCACCTTCATCAGTTGCTGCCCTTAGTTTTTCAAATAAGGACTAAGGGATCAGCTCCGAGCAGGAACAGTGTACTGCCCACGGTATGGTGAGGTGTAGCGGCCTGGCGATGGCGAACAATAAGGTCGTCGGGTTCGACTGCACTCCCGCGAGGTAGTCGGCGAAGTCATGCGGTCGTTCAACACGTTGCGGACACGGCGCGTTGATGTCGAAGCCCCGTAGGCCTATCTGTTGGAAGTGGCAACGGTGATAGTAGTCCTGGTCTCGCCTCAGTGGTAGCAGAGCGGTTTGTTGTTAGGTGCAAGCCAAACATCGGTTTCGCTCGGTGCGCTCTGCTGTTCCGCCGACTAACGGTAGGACGTTGGTAGTGGTGTGGCAGTGGTCACGTCTGGTGATGGAAGTGTAACGGGGCGGCGTCCTGGCGTGGGCGTGGAGGAGGGGCGTCACAGCGGGCTGAAGCAGCATAGCTCATTACTTGCGGCTGTGGCTCTGGAGGCTGAGGAACGCCCAGCAATTGCTGGATCTCCTGGCGTACGACGTCTGCGATGGACTACACAGGAGGCTGCGCCGAAGGAAGCAATTTTCGCAACTGTTCATGCACAATCACTAAGATCGTCTCACGAAGGTTGACGGTTCTTAGCGCTTGAACGCCGGCGTAGCTTCTTAGACGAGAAGCGATGGTTGTATTGCTGTGTCCGCATGTCGAGCGCCTTTTCTATCGTAGATGCTTCCGATATCGAAATCAGGAAATGTCTTTTGGGGGTTCCTGATCAGCCCGGTGAAATATTCTTGCTTGACTCCTATCATGAGGAGACGAACTTTCTCCTCAGGCATGTCGGAGTCAGCGTGGTCGAAGAAGCGTTCATTTATTCCGTGAACAGGGTGACCTTTTCATTGGGCAGCAAGATCCGGGTCTTCAGCAACGCAGCGGCCTTCTCTTTGCGACCGATGCTCGTGAACGCTTGCAGGAACACGGCACAGAAAAGATCCCAGGTTTGAAGGGCAGACTCTCTATTCTCAAACTAAGTCCTTACCGCGTCTTGCAGATAATAGTAGACGCGACGGAGATTCCGCGTCCCATCAGTCTAGGGCGGCCATTCGGTCGTAGGTTTCACCCAGGTCTCCGGGACTTCAAACGATAACCAATGGAAAATCGGTCGTTCTCTTGGCTGCTGCATCTTGATCGCGGGCTGCGGCGCAGCAGCTGTCATCGTTTCCGTGGTCTAGGTCCTCAAATTGGTTTTCCGAGCCTTGTCTTGTGGAGGACTTCAACACGAAAGATAAACCCTGCTTCCTGAGGCTGCTCGGTGCTCGTGGCTGGCGTCCGTGTCTTCTTCGTGACATGGATGGGGTTCACGTCTTGACGGAGGTGTACAGTGCATATACAAAGCAGCACCTCTACCAGATGTCACGGGGCCGTGACGTTGTCGAAGAGAACCAGACAGCAGGTTGAAGACTAAACTGTTTTGAATAAATGGTCAACGTCGCGCCGAAAGAACAGCCACACACAGAACGAAACAAATATAGACACCACGGGTGCTCACTTACCACTGTTTATTTCTTAACAAAACATGTTAATATAAACTCATTCTTCGTGGACACATGCGCGACATGGTCAGCCCTTCTCTTATTCGCGCTATCGGACGCTTGCTCTCTGGACAATGTATTTCTGACTCATAGAGGTCTAGTGACGTTTTACTAACACACTTATTATCCCGTTTCTCTATGTGATATGCCTCCGAAATTTCTCGTGCTAACTTGTTTGTACTTCTTCCCTGGATCCTAATCTATGTGAAGCTCGTTGTGCATCCACAAGCTGTAACTCGAGCGCTCAGATGCGCACCATCCTTATTCTTTACCGTGTGCTTGCGCTCGGTAAAGAATAAGCATGCGCGGCCGTTTTTGAAGTGCGCTACTGTAGTAATTTACGAAATTCTCCTAACGGATGGGAATAACTATCTTAGCCACACGAGGCGCTGCGTCAATGATCAAGCGAGGGTACATGCCCTCACGGTAAATAATAAGGTTGGTGGGCATCTGAGCACTCATTTAAAGCCTCTAGATGCACACCAGACTTCATGCAGATCAGGATCCCGGGAAGAAGTGCAAACAAGTTAGCACCGGAAACTTCGGAGGCGTACTACAAAAGAAAAAGAGGTAATGAGGGTGTTATCAAAACGTCACTAAACATGTATGAGTTATAAACCACGTTATCTGGAGAGCATGTGTCGGATAGCGTGATTAAGAGAAAGGCTGGTGATGTTCCGCGTGTGCCGTCAAAGAGTGGGTTTATATTGGCCTTTTTTATCAAGGAATAAACAGGTGTAGGTGAGGGCCCATGGTTTCTGTAATTCTTTCTTTCTGTGTGTAATTATTATTTCGGGGCGACGTTGACTATTTAATCAAGACATGCGCCACCTAGCCCAACAGCGAGTTCTACTAGAATAAACTGTTTATTCGGCCAAACCTATGGTCAGGAAAAGCAAAATAAGATTACACCAAGACACTGGCACTGATAGCGGCAAACTAAGCGTTGGCCGTCGATCAACTGACAAGCGGCGAAGCGCATTGGCACTTTTACACTTGCCATCGAATGTTCTAGCGTTATCGCTAGTGGCGACGTAGGTTTCAGAATATTCTGTAATGCTCACTAACTGGGCGTGATCCTGACAAAACAACCTACTACAGCCTCGAAGCTTTTCGGACATCGTCGGCGTGGTTTCCACTGAACGTAGTCTAACCAGGTGATAACAAAACTTGAGAAAAGGAACGTGGAAATATGCAGTCACGCCGTAAAGTACTACTAAGGGCATCATTCGTGGGATAACCTGCAAAGATGTCCTGCAGTTATTGATGGACACCTCGTGAACGAACACAACCCAACGTTATTGCACGCGAAGAGAATGGGAAGCATGGCAAACGCTAACGTCGAGATCATAGAAAGTGTTCTGCTTCACTAAATCTACAACGTAACGGGGCACCTTTGCGTGCTATACGAAATAAAAAAAAACAATAGAAGTGCTACGCATGCAGCGGACTCGGGCATCCATCTGACGTTTGCACCAACCCAGGAACTAAAGGATGCGCAGAATGTGGCTGCGACGATTCGCCAAAACTGCGAACCAAGCTGCGAGGATCCACTGTGAACCAAGATGTCGACTTTGCGGCAAGGACCATTTCACCTGAGACATAAAATGCCACGCCAATTATGGGACTCTTTACATTGTGAAAAAACGCTAGTGGGAAATAAGACAACGTGAGGAATAAACCGACACAAGACATATGCTCTATGCAGAAAACGAACACGACTGTTCGGCGCTGCAGCGAGAGAGACGAGGACGATCCGTCTCGCGTTCTCTCGCCCGCTCCCAGTCCCTCTCTCGGTCGAAGAACGTTGAGCGCCAACCTTCGCTTGGTAAAGGAGCCAAGGACGGACCCAAGTCTCAGGGCACGTCTACCACCAGGGCCGACACCACAGCACCCAATAATGATAGTCTGCCCAAAGCCTTCATTGTGAGCTGGGCGGAAGCCGCCTTCAGTGAGCGTGCGCAATCTGGCACTGCCTTTTCTAACACTGAATAGGAACACGTGAAATATTTTAACACAGTACACGACTACGTGGACGCAAGATGAGAATAGACAAAGCCCAGCGCTGTCTCAAAACTGAATTTTTATCAGAAAAACTTGAACGAAAAAAAAAACAATTTAACCGTTACACCTATGTGACCATATCAAAGCAAAAAAACAGAGCAGCTGACGCTATCAACAATGAAAAACCTTGGTACATTCTACGTGTACTCCCCGACAGCATAAAAGTTAAGATATTGTGCTATCTTATAATATAACGTCACTATCATCTAGGTCTATAGAAGGCGCGCTAATGCATTGTTGCCCCCTTTTAAATGCGTAGCATTTCTTAGCGAACTTCGGCCAATTTGAGCGTATCTATCTATCTATCTATCTATCTATCTATCTATCTATCTATCTATCTATCTATCTATCTATCTATCTATCTATCTATCTATCTATCTATCTAGCCACCTACAACTTTTAGATCTCCTGGCCTTTCCGATAATGGTATCGACACAAAACTTGGTATGGCATAGCATGACTGTATGAAGAATATATTTGCCTAGCCATAACAATAAATCATGGCATGTATGTCATGAATGTCATAATTTACATTTTGTGGTCCTGCAGCTCTTGCGATGGTTTGTTCACAAGGCATGTTGCAAAACTGGTATGGTATGACAAGATTGCATGGCGAACACAAGCGACAGACCATAACATGAAAATCATGACATGCGTGTGATGTAACAACATGACTACATGCCACACGCATGATGCACTCGCTGCCGTTTCGCTAGCGTCACATGTACCAAATTATGTATTATGGTACGTTACTGGGATGCGAAGGTATGTGACTGGTGCAAAAATGATAATCATAAGATGCGTGTTATGTAACAGCATGACTACATGCCACGCTGCTGATGCACTGGCGGCCGTTTCGTTAGCTTCACTTATACCAAATTTGCTATTACGCGACGCAAATGGACGTTACAGGTAATAGACACATTCAAACATGATTATCACGACATGCATGTCAAGCAACGACATGACTACATTTCAGACTAATGATGCGCTGGCGGCCATTTCGCTAGCTTCACATATGACACATTTGGTATTACGTGACGCCAATGGGTGACGAAGGTATGTGACTGGTGCAAACATAATAATCAAAAGATGCGTGTTATGTGAGAACATGACTACATGCCACAGTCAAGGCAACAATACCTTTCGGCATGACGTGGTGCACGTGCTCGCTAGCGTTCATTTCGTCGCGTCCCGCCGGCGTTGCTGCGCTAGGCGCCGGTTCTGCAATATACTCGAAGGCACGTGCCGCACTGCGTTTTTAGACGCAGGCAAGTTTCAGCGCGTCCGGCGTCCTTCCGTCACCAAAAGAGGGAGATGCAAAGTTGTCTGGGTAACGCATCGGCGTGGAGTAATGTTACTCTGTGGCATCGGGGTGAAATGCAGCATGTGGCATTTTGAGCCGGTTGCCGTCGAGCCGCTCCGACGGACGCTGGTCGCGCCCGGCGTCAGACTGTAGAGTGCCAGCGTTTTGCTAACGTAGCGTCGCTGTGTCCAGTGTGCGCGCGCGTCAACGCTACATTGGAGTATATTGGGGCCATCATGATGCGCTCGTGGCCGTTTTGCTGGCTCCACGAATACCAACTTTTGTGTTACGTGACGTTAATGGATGACAAATTATATGACTGGTTCAAACATGATAATCCTCACACGCGTGTCATGTAAGAACATGACAACATACCGCGCTCATAGCGTGCTCGCAACCGTTTCGATAGCTCAACATATACTAAATTTGGTATTAAGTGACGTGAATAGATGACGATGGTAAATGACACATCCAAGAATGATAATCATTACATAGCAGTGTTGAACAGTATCATTTACCTCCACCTCGTAACGTCGTGCTGATTTTAAAGTGACAAATAAACATTTCTCATTCATGCTTCACATATCATCGATTTCTACTGTACGTGGGTTCTGTCATTTTTTTATAGGATATACGTCAGTTATTTTTTGCGTGGTTTGTTATGTTTGTTGTTACGACTATCGCCAAATTGAAGATGGGTGCGTAATGGCACTGCGCAACATGTTGGGACACATGTGAGTATACTTTACCTTGCAAAAAGCCTCTGTGCTTCATTAAACCAATGGTAATGCATTTACGTGTTTGGCCTATGTATACACAACCACAAGAAAACGGCGAAACATATACAATAGCCTTCCTGCAATTTACGAAAGGAGTTACTTGTTTGACCCCGCATCTTTTATTGGTTAATCCTTACAAGCACTTTTTTCTTAAGTTTCCGTTCAATCATCGCACAAACTTTGTTCAACTTGGAACGTGACAAAAACCTTACACTTACATTGAACAGGCTGGCAGCAATCTTCAAATTGTGTGGTAGTCTGTGTATGTACTGAAGTACTACTGAAGATTTTCTTTGCTCTAGATTTGAATGAGGGGTGAGGTTGCCTGTATTTTTCCTAACTCGCTTGATCAACTTGCGAGCAGTTTGCCCGATGCTAGCGTCCGGAAAACCTTTGTCTGTTAGCCTTGTCACTTGTTCTGAAAAAGAAGTGTCCATCTGATGTTAGCAAGACCTAAACAGCGCAGCACGCAAACATGAAAAAGCAATACCATTCTCAACAACTTTCGAGTGACCTGAATCAAATCTTAGGAGCAGTTTTGTTGACCGAGGGCTGTACTTCCAACACACACAATCATTTTGTACTTGTATTTGTATATCTAAAATGTGTAAGTCATTAAGTGGTAACGCATGCATGACTTCCAAGCTCAAGCCACATTTTTTTGAAAACTAGGATAATGTTAGTGTTAGCTGGAAACGGTACGCCTGAACTAACGCTAGAAAATTAACTATATACCTAATAATCTTAGTCGCTAGGCCCTTGAGACACTACTGAGTTGACTTATCACTGACACTACTGAACTGAACTGATCAACCCTTCCTAGAAAAATGTTGTTCATCACAGGAGCAACCTGCAAGCCAATGTAAACACTGGAACGTTGTAAGTAAAGGGTACCTGCCCGTTTAACTAATATAGAATTTAAGTAGAAGAAGATAATCTTCAGAAAACTGTTTACAAGAGTACGTGCATTGTTACAAAAACTCACTTCGTCATTACTTTCCGTAATACGCAGCCTCATACTTTTCAGGAACTCATCAGGCGGTGTATTGCAGTGCAGGTCACATATATCAATACTAACAATAGTACAAGAGCAAGGGTTAGACTTATATAGGAATCGAACAAGTTCATCGAAGTTTAGTACTACAAAGAGATCATTGATTTGCAGTGCCTGTAAGTTCTTTTTGGGGTAGCACGATACAACACTCTGCCACGAATCTCTTTCTGTGTTAATCGCTCGGAACGTGATGTCGGGTTTATGTGTCTTTGCAAAATATATATATATATATATCAGCTTATCTCTTTCGCTTGTTTCACGAAAGCGACCGTTTTTTCTGGATTATGCTTCTGAAGGACAGCAATGGTCATTTCCTTCACTTTCGAAGCCTTCTATTCTGTTATTTCAAAGTACCTATTAACAGTCGTTCATGTTTTTTCCTGGAATACAGGAAAAAAGCATTTGTTGCTGTCCCCTGGGACAGCAACAAAAAAAAAACGTTTTTTATCAGAAGTAAGAATGTTAATATACTCATCAACAGCATTATTCACTAATGGTTTTACACGATTAAACAAAACCCGGTTATTGGCAGTTCTGCCTAATACATCCATGCATTCGGTGATGAAACAGGGGCGTACCTCTTCAGCTCCATGCCGCGTGACAGCTCTGGTTAGCTCGACTCTCTCTAGAGGCGTCAAGTAAGGTTCACACGTGAGCTTCGGCCCTAGACTAAGAGTCTGCCTGTGTTTCTCAGGACCATACCACCCGCTTCCACCAGCCGGGTTTTTTGACCGTCAGTAGCGTAGGACGAGCTGTGTTCCATATTCAATCTGTGAGTCGGTCCGAAGTCTTGTGCCACTCCAAGTAGATTGTTCGGTGTATTCTGTTATCCTGTCAAGCAGAACACGCCAGACATAGGCAAGTAAGGACTCTGGCTATACTACTCCGCTCGTAGAAACTTGCAAAAAATTATTTGGTGTTTGTGGGATGATAGAATGGAAACTTTAGGAAGCGTGTGTCAGGATTAACCAAAGAAGGATGCGAGGTCATACACGTAACTCCTTTTGTACAGTGCAGAAAAGCTATCATTTATCTTTTCCTATTTTATTTTGGTTGCGTATACATAGGCAAAACAAGTTAACATTATGTTATTAGAAGACATACCTTCTTTGCAAGGGAATGTATAATCACTTGCGTTCCAAGATGTTGCGCAGTGGCATTGTGCACCCATCTTTCATTAAGCAATAGTCTCAGCAACACACATTTATTTAACCACGCGAGAAATAATTGAAGCGGATAATAATAAAGATAGGGTGAACAATACATTCGCGTGCCCCCATCTAGCACAAAGTTTATATGAAGCTTCTTCGAAGCGGATTAGGCAATCCGAAACGAACGTCTTTTAACGTTCGTTTTTGTGTGCTTAAAATTTGTTCATCCGACCGGAGCGGTCGTATATCTGCGCTAATTTCTGGCCTGAAGACATTGCAAGGAGATTCTACAATCCTTCTTATTGAAGGGTCGCAAAAGTATGTTTTTCTAAGAAGGTATTTGACAACCACCGTGAGCGTTTAAAAGTAAATATAGAAATCTTCTACGACCTGGACTGTGATGTCTGTTTTTCTTTTCATTTTATGGTCATCCTCATCCTTGTTTGCCTTTCTCATGCTTTTATAGTTTTGTCTTTTTCCTCTCCCGAATATGCACTCTCTTTTGGGTACATATTCAGGGTATAGGAGAACGATTGACTGCCGGCAGGTTCTTCGCACTTAAAACATGCATATTTGCAAAAAAAGAAATGATGCGGGAAGCACAAGTACAGCGGCAAAAACTTTATTACATCACAACTCAAAGTACAACAATGGCCATGAAAAACACGCCAGTTTTGTGAGACTATTTTTCACCGCAGGAAAAAGAGGGAAGATCTGCCTGAATTTGTGCACACTGTAATGAGATCATTTGTAGAATATTGTACAAAACTCATACGACTCAAGTAGCAGGAAAGAATGAACTTATTATAAGCTCACTTGCCACAGAGGTTTATCTCAAATATTAGTGCACAGGTGTATTCATCACACGCACTAAACGCGCTAAAATGACTGACTATGAATGAGAAATTCTCTTGCACAAGTGCTGACCCCATATTCTTTTTTAATTTGAGATAACATAATCACAGAATTAAGTATTGAATCGAAATACAGAGATGCAAGTAGCTGTTCCCCGAGAAGACACCACATTTGAAAAAATGGGTTGGCGGATGCTGATATCCTTGGTGAATAGAGTGGAAATAATACTGGACATAGTTGAAATGATAGTAGATATGGTGCACGCTGTAGTGGTCATAATGGCAGATGACGGCAACAGTGGCAAAAATGGTGGCAGATGGTGGTAGTAGAGGCGAGCAAATGGTGGTTTAAGAGGAATATGTCGGCTGATGACGGCGAGAGTGGAAAAAATGTTGGCAGATGGTGGTGGTGGTGGCGATATAATGGTGGCGACAGTGGAAAATGCCGGCTGATGGTGGTGATTCAAAACGTGTTTGGTGGATGGCTTGGATAACAAGCTGGATGACGGGGGTGTGATGAAAGCTTGGTCGATAATGATTGAGTGATGAAAAAGCAGATAGCAGTATGTGAAATTACTTAATTACTCGTAGTGTTTCACTCTGTTATGCGCAGAGAAATATGCTTAGAGTCGAAAGAAACCAATGCCGTTCATTACGTCTAGCATATTTTTTTCTTGTGGTGTTAACAATTAACACTTCAAATTTTGTGGATGGTAGAATGTGGCCGTGAATGTTTACCTATATTGTGCACGTATACATCAGTTTGACATGCGCGATGTGGTGCTTAGTTTTGATGTTTCGGAGACTGGAGGTGTGGCTGTGAATAACGATGGTAAATGTGTTTCATCGCCGCGCAGTTGCTGAGAAATGAAGGAATTACATTTCACAATTACCCCTTTTAACGGTAGAGCCGAATACAGCGGTCACTTGGTCGCCACGCTTGAAACTCAACTCTGGCATTTATTGCATATTCAATCACCTGAGCCATTTTTTTAAGTGAATAATGTGCGTGTGGCAATAAAATTCATAAACGTCTACCTTCAACTTACGTCGAGGCGAGTCTCAGCGACTTCGACCTTCACCCTTCTCTTGTACAGTGACCATGATTTCCACCAAAGGTTAGGCCCACCGACCGAGCCCGTACAAGTTTTATTGGCGCTTGTGGGTTTCAGAATACACAATTTTGACCAGTAAGAACCCCGATACAGCAAAGCCGCGGCATCATTTCACCTTAATGAAACATTTTTAGTGTACACTGTCCGCACAAGAAACGAAAAACATCGATGCGACGCGATGCCGGCACGTCCCGCGAACGTACGCCTCCTGTCACCGACAGCCGCCAGTCGCACTCGCTGGCACTTCTCTGGCTTTTATGCGAGATTACAGACTTGGCCTTTCGTATGCTTTCTGAACCAATATAATAGCACAATGTTTCTTGTGCATTGCATTCTTGCGCCTTGCGTTTTGGCAAAGCCGTTATGTATATAGTTGTTGCTAACGGTAGAACAACAGCAGTGCGCTGGCACGACTGCGCTGTACGTTGCGCAAAAAACATCACATTACCCAATCACTTGTATGGACGTATCTATCAAATAAGCCTAGGGGCGGCATAAAGTCTGAGCAGATGTCACCTTTTAGTATGCGCGAAAAACAGATAATAAACTCGACAGTAGGGATAGAGAGAAATAATTAAAAGGAAGAGACAGGGAGGTTAACCTAGACGAACTGGTTTGCTACCCTGTACGGGGGTGGGGAAAAGGGTCGGAAAATCGACAGTAACCGCCGGTAAACTGTATCTGCTACTCAGCCCACTTGATTTGTATTTCTGGTGGTTGTGAATGGTAAGAAAGATGTAGCGCTGTTGTCATTATCGAAGTGGGAATCGTTGGAGGCAGCAGTTGTTTGTGTATAACAAGTATCCCAACTTTAGTAGCAGGCGCAGGTGCCATCTAACTGAAGTAAGCAACGAACAAAGCTGAAAATGATCGGTCAGTAGGTTAGTTCACTGGAATTTGAACAGCAAATGTCCAACAAGTCGACGTGACACAGTGGTCAGCGTGTTCATTAGGAAATCAAAAGGGTGCACGTTCAAACCCTCGTGGTCGCGTCTTTTTTTTTGTAACGGCTGCCTTCTGCACCGTTCTCTACACAATTGTTCTTTTTATTTTTTATATTAACAGGGTGTCACGGTATTTCTGACGCAGTTTCGCGCTCTTGCATCGCCGGCACTCCATCATCGGCCATGTGCCACCATACATCATGTGCCACATTATTTCCAGCACCATAATCCACCAAAATGATGGATGGCGAAATACACCATTCTATTGGTGGGCGTTTTTTCAATAGTAACTTATCAATAGTGGCAGTGAAAACCTAGCTATGTATAAATATTAAGCAAAAAGAATGACGACAATGGTTCAAATCAAGTGCCAACTTTATTGAGAAATGCCAAAATAAATGCCCGAACTACACAAATCGTGGCCGTAAAGCTTATACCCTAACGTTTAGCAGAAGAAACTTTGCACAGCTTGAAACAAGGGACGTATACTCTCTTTCACACGTCATATGCAACGTTGCGGAAGCTAGCTTGACTTCTTGCAGTCGATGCATTCGCAAGAAAAGGTAGTTTTATGTTCCTACCACCAAAAATTTATTTCTCCTCTCAGTCTTTGGCCGAGAAAAATTTTTAAATAATATGTGCCTTGCAAATAAAAACGCCGTTGAAAGTCTGTTATTATGTGGCTGTATAGCTTAGTTCTCACGTGACGACACATACAGGCTCTCTACTCTGGGTACATTACAATGGCGGTCATCTGGACCTTCAGTGCAGGATTGGACACCGCAGAGTCTCTCGGTACCGGCGTTCTTTTGTGCTCACCCCACTTTCTACTGTTCGCCAGTCGCTTCAAAGGGGAGCACAAAGAAACGTGAGGGTGCACCCATACTAATCAGATCCCACGCCAGCGACCACGAAACGTGCGGAGTTACATGTTTTGCTGGCCGATCTTCTTGCATAGCTTCCACAGTATTGTACCTTATGTGTGAAACGGAGTATAGTTAAGCGAGCACAGATATGGCCGTCTCGGCAGCACTCCTTGAGGATGACGTCACGTGAATTAATGAATGGCGCATATCATCTACGATAAATTACAAAGGGCACCAATAGAGTGGCCTAAACTGCTCACCAGGGTGCTTCGCAGCGTGATTTATTGATGTTGCCAACACATGGACACTCCGAAAATTCCACAACTGCTTGAGACTGTCAATATAGACAACACAACTCATTATAGTATAGTCACCTTTCGATTGCCTAAAGGCACCAAGAAAAATAACAAAAGACTAGAATGTGTGGGAATCTGTCTTTATTCATACAAAAAACAACGAGTAACCTGCACAATAAGGAGGTCATAATTTGGTCGTTGTAGCGCTTGTTTATACCATCTAGGGTAACTACAAACTGAGAAAAATAGAAGTAAGGAAAATCTATCATACCCTTATAGAAGACCGCGAGAAGAGGCGAAACTAGATTGCACTGTACTAGGACAGAAAGTGAGCAAATAATAGTTAACCAGGGGTGAACAAAGTGTTTGTATTTTGATTCTGCATGCGGTGTTCGGTTTAAAGAAAAAGGAAGAGTTCAACAAATAGGAGAAAATGTATGCAACAAGATTCAACAAGCCCGTCGAGCCGGTCAAGGTGACTTGTCATCAATATTCTGTAAAAAAAAACTGAACTCCCCCTACTAAAAATCGCCTTTGATTATCATGCCCTGAAGTTTTCGCGATTGAAAAGCACATCCAGGCCCTCGTCATATGCATATGCCTGTGCGAGGAACGTCGTTAGCGAGGTTATCTTTTGCGCAAGTCTGTCGCATGGACACGAAAAGCATGTGAGACATATGTGTATCTTGAAATTTTTTACGTGGTACAAACAGCTAAAGCTAATTTTCATATATAAAGCAGCTTTATCAAGGGGCCAATGAAGAATAAATGCGTTCTGTTCAGCGAACACAGGTCACCTATAATAAAAATAGTTTAATTCATGTGCATTCCATCATGAATGAAAACTGTGAGTTACAATTATGTTTGAGTCGCCAAATAATTTATTCAGCTTAAATGAAGCAGTTATACACTACCTAAACATGTCGTGTACGCAATTTGTGATACAACACAATACATTTATTTGGCTATTTTATTTTTTTAGCGATTCAAACAAGAAGTACAACGCAAAAAAATTGCTTACCTTCAGATATGACAGTAGCCTGTCGTTTACACAGAATCCATTTATCCTAAGAAGAGTAATCGTACGTACCAGTACCATCTATAACTTGATAGTATTGAATAAATGAAGGTCTGAGACATAGGTGTATAAGCCGGAGGGGCTCAGCCCCCCACTTTCGACATGGTCACTCTTGGGTGCACGCTGGGTAAACCAACAAGTAAGGCGAAGTTTGCCATCACAACAGTAATTATGTTCTCATGGGACTCGGAATGAAAATGTTACCAGGGAACCTTACAACATACTGAATTTTCGCCATAATTTCCGCTGCGATGAATTTTTTTTAAACTTTTTGCGGTGTGGAACGCCTATGCGACGTTTTCGCGTTTTGTAATGCAGAGGAGGCAAGCACTGAACAGGGGCCCTATAGTATTACATCATTTAGTCATGCTTTCATTCTGCTGTGACTTGTTGATGCAGTTACGCATTGGAGCGAGCATGTTTTTTGCGGTTCAGTCAAAGCATTTGCTGCTTCTGGAAAATAGTTTTCTTCAAAAATGATTTATCATCACCGCGGCTCTGTCGAAGCTCTTCCGAGCCGATGAGTAGGACGAATCGTTTTTGATGTTTACGTTTTTTTGTACTGAAGAGTCGAAAATTGTGTCCGCTTTAGTCAGTCTCGGATAAACTTGATTAGCCTTGTTTATGGTAACTTGAAGCTGTAGCCACAGCTTCCAAAGTGGCCTCGAATAAGGCAGTGGACTCGAGCTCAGTATAGGATGCTCAGCTTTTAAGCTTGCCCCACACCTTGATCCACGAGACTATTAAGAAAGTGAAAGATCGTGGTTTTTAGCACTGTGTATCCTTAGTTAAGAGGCGGGCAGTTATTTTTCACTCAACTTGCATTGTCTTGTATGGCTCAAACTGCATCTTGGACAATATAAAAGCACACATGTGCAGCGCTGCTTATTGGTCTCTATTCCTCTTTCTCTCAGCAAGTATGGGCTCACAAAGATGAATGTACGCGCACAAACTTTTAAATACCGTTATGCAGCAAGTGGAAATATTTTATCCTACTCATGATCCATCTCTGTTTATAAGATGGGCAGCTGGCTTTCTTGAGTACCCTTTGAAAGGAGATGCTCTCCGGCTTCGTGAGGTCTTGTATCAAGCAGACAATTTTGAGGTACACATAAAACTCAAGATCCCGAAGAAGCAATGGCAAACAATATGCTGTATCGAAATCAGTTTATTCTCTTATTTTTGACGTGGTTATGCATAAGTGGTGATTACTCAATGGATCATTTTCGCGTCATTTGTGGCTTTGCGTAACAAGCCTGTGCAGCGTGCATGATAAAGAGTGTTTACACCAAATCATATTCAGCTAACAACCAGTTCGAAAGGAAGCAACGAAAGATAGTTTAGCCCTAAAATTTCCCACAATTTGTTCATTCAAAGAAAAAAAATTTGTTTACACCCTTTATTTACGCAGGTGCCTGGGGCTCCTCAAAAAATGTTAATACAGATACTATGAGTTCCAAAATTGTGGCACGCCCCTAACACTAGTTTCACATTTTTAAAGAAAAAGATTGGGTAGTTGATAGTAGGTTAATAAAACTGATGTATCAATATTAGAATATTCGCACGCTCCAGAAACAGTGTTCAGACTATTATTAAACAAGGTAAGTTATATTACACACAAGCCTGAATATGTGCAAGAAAGTGCAATACTTAATATGAAAAAGTATAACAGCATACATTCGCTGAAAAAACATGGTTTATCCCTTCGTCTTGGGAATCTGCATATAATACGAAGGTAAAACGATTCGTTACAGATGTAATTGAGTGTTTACTGTGCATTGATAAATGAAGGTTTGCTGAATGTACGTTTTGGTGTTTGGCAGCTGTAGCCCTCGTTTAACGTGTATATATCCTCGCTGACGCTTGGTACATCTCCATCCCGACGACTAAAGTCGATGATAAATTTAATAAACAAACTATTATGGTGTCTGTAGATGTTAACCAGCAAAGCATAATCAGAAAAAGAGGCGTGATAATAAGATGAGGATGCATAAATGGGGCCAGGGTCACCATTCCTCGGCCTAGGCCTGTTAAAGTGTGATTGATTGAACTTCACAGTATCTATGAAAGTGTGTTGTGTCACCTCTGTGTGCGAGCACGCCGATGAAGTTGTCTATATTATATATATATATATATATATATATATATATATATATATATATATATATATATATATATATATATATATATATATATATATATATATATATATACAAGAAATTCTGTGGGTCTGGTGCCAATATAATTAGGAATAAAAAAGCACACTTACGGAAATTTGATAGTTGTTTATTTATCTATTTATTTATTTATTTACAGATACTGCAATCACCATTTGGTGATTTTAGCAGGGTGGTACATGAAGTTAGTCATGAAGAAATGGCAAGTACAATGACATATAATATATACAGGTTATACAATATGCATAGGGCAAATACAAACTTCAACTGGCAATAGCATACAATAAAAAATAGAAGACTACAATTATAAAGCATGTACAGTGGTATGTAATACGATTCAACAATTCAACTGGTTAGTGCACTTTCTAATTCCGAGGAAAACAATGCCAATGAGGGTGCTGAAACAATTGCATTAGTTAGTTTGTTCCACTCGACTATGGTGCGAGGAAAAAATGAATACTTAAAGCAATTATTGTGTGAACTCTACGTTCCGGCCGTGGCACGGCCTTCGTCAGGATTAACATAAATACAAGTATGTGGCCGCTTTTATGATCAGGCATGAACACGTCAGTACAAAACACGTGCGATCAGCATGTGAGTGTCACAAAGATTCTTTGAAACAGCCGGGACTACACTAATAAAACCATTAAAAATGTAATACAATGGACAAGATTGTGGGCATGTAAAAAGGCATTTGTAACATTCACCCTGATAACCTTTAGGAAGTATAGAATACGTTCGGCATGCTTCTTTATATATTTCGCAAAATTGCGGACGTCAGGGCATCGTAGAAAGGCAGGACACTTTGTCTTCGCATTCGTTTATGCCGGATAACAGACTGTTGAACTTGTGAATCAAGAACGATTCTCGAATTTCACGATTATGGTGCGATTTGAAGCCTGATTCTAAGTGTCACCATAATCTTGTCAAACGAATGACCTGGTAGATGAAAATGCTTGGACAATAGAAGATGTGGCAAACTGTTTACGTGTGATTTGTGGTTGTTGAAACGGTCGCGAAAAGATGTCTCGGTTTGACCGATGTGGCAGATTGAGCATTCAAGTATGTAAATGATGTTGCTGCTCTCGCAGTTTAAGTCCTCTTTAATTCTAAGTGAAAAGTTAGATGCCGTGCTTTTAGCAACAGTCGAAGTGGTCATGTGCGCACAAACTTTACATGGCGTTTTTTTACAGGGGTGACAACCAACGGGAGCAATGAATCTAGTCTTGGAAGAAGTTACCATGTCGCACAAGTTCCTCGATCTCCGATATACAACACGCGGTGATTCAGTGAAGATGTTCTTAGGCTGATCACTCTGTGTCAGTAAGTTGTAATGCTTTCTGAGTATATGCGACACGTTAGGAACAGATGCAGAATGCGTTAGAACGAGGTTGGTTCGGGAAGGTGGCGCTAATCACTTGTCCTTACTGATGAGCTCTTTCCGATCGAGACATTTGGTCCGTTGGAGAGCGTCGTCAATTATTTGTGAAGGATATTGTTGTTCGGTTAATGCTTTACGAAGCTGGTTACAGTTGCGAGTGAATTCCCTGTTGTCCAAACAAATTCTTTCAAAAAGGATAGCTTGGTTATAGGAGATACTTGCTTTGCAGTGTTTGACAAGGCTACTTTTAAAATGAAGGAATCTTTGTCGGTCAGTAGGCTTTCTGTATAGGTTTGTCGTTAGTTTACCATTGCTTAAAGCTACATTGACGTCAAGGAAGTTTATGGTGACTAGTGAACAAGAGTAGGAAAAGGAGATGGGTGGTTCTACTTTGTTGAAGTCTGCAATGAAAGAATGTAATGCCGCTTCACCATGGTGCCAAATTAAGAAAATGTCGTCAATGAAGCGTTTGTAATAAAGTGGTTTAAGGTCACGAGCTGCGAAAAAGTTATTTTCATGGGCATTCATGGCCATTTCCATGGGCATTAGCGCCACCTTTCCAAACCAACCTCGTTTTAACGCATTCTGCATCTATTCCTAACCTGTCGCATATACTTCGAAAGCATTACAACTTACTGACACAGAGCGATCGGCTTAAAAACATCTTCACTGAATCACCGCGGGTTGTATATCGGAGATAGGAACTTGCGCGACTTGGTAACTTCTTCCAAGACTAGATTCATTGCTCCCGTTGGTTGTCACCCCTGTAAAAAAACGCGATGTAAAGTTTGTGCTCACATGACCACTGCGACTGTTGCTAAAAGCACGGGATTTAACTTTTCACTTAATATTAAAAGTGACTTAAACTGCGAGAGCAGCAACATCATTTACTTACTTGAATGCTCATTTTGCCACATGCAATACATCGGTCAAACCGAGACATCTTTTCGCAACCATATCAACAACCACAAATCACACGTAAACAATTTGCCACATTTTCTATTGTCAAAGCATTTTCATCTACCAGGTCATTCGTTTGACAAGAGTATGGTGACACTATTAGAACCAGGCTTTAAATCGCACCATGATCGTGAAATTTGAGAATTGTTCTTGATTCACAAATTCAACAGTCTGTTATCCGGCATTAACGAATGCGTAGGCAAAGTGTCATGCCTTTCTACAATGCCCTGACGTCCGCAATTTTGTGAAATACTTAAAGAAGCATGCCTAACGTACTATATACTTTTTAAAAATTACTAAATGTTTATTTTTTATTTGTTTTTATTTTTTATGCGGGATCCTCGTCGTCAATGGTGAATGTTACAAATGCCTTTCTATATGCCCACAATCTTTTCCATTCTATTACAATTTTTATTAGGTTTTTAGTGTAGTCACGGCTGTTTCAAGGAACTTTTGGGACACTCACATGTTGATCGCACGTGTTTTGTACTGACGTGTTCATGCCTGCCCATAAAAGTGGCCACATACTCGTATTTCTGTTAACTCTGACCAGAGCCGTGCGACGGCCGAAACGTAGAGTAAACAACTATCAAATTTTCGTAAGTGTGCTCCTTTATTCTTGTATATATATGTATATATATATATATCTACAATAATATATATATATATATATATATATAAATATATATATATATATATATATATCAACAGCAGGTGCCTGATTACGTTCATTGCAGGACAAAGGCCTCTCCCATGTTCCGCCAGTTAACATGGTCCTGTGCTTGCTGCTGCCGATTTATCCCCGCAAACTTCTTAATCTTATCTGCCCACCTAACCTTCTGTCTTTCCCTAACCCGCTTATCTTCTCTGGGAATCCAGTTAGTCACCCTTAATGACCTGCGGTTATCCTGTCTACGTGCTACATGCCCGGCCCATGTCCAATTCCTCTTCTTCATTTCAGCTATGATATCATAAACCCCCGTTTGTTTCCTAATCCACTCTGCTCTCTTCTTATCTCTTAAGGTTACACCTGACATTTTCCTTTCCATCGCTCGCTGCGTCGTCCTCAACTTGAGCTGAACCCTCTTTGTAAGTATCCAGGTTTCTGCACCGTAGCTAAGTACCGGCAAGGTACAGCTGCTATATACCTTCCTCTCAAGGGATAGTGGCAGTCTACCTGTCATAATTTGAGAGTGCTTGCGAAATGTGCTCCACCCTATTCTTGTTCTTCTAATTACTTCAATCTCGTCGTTTGGCTCCGCGGTTATTACCTGCCCTAAGTAGACATAGTCTTTTACAACTTGAAGTGCACTATTACCAATCTCGAAGCGCTGCTCTTTTCCGAGGTTGTTGTACATTACTTTCGGTTTCTGCAGATTAATTTTAAGACCCACCTTTCTGCTCTGCTTGTCTAACTCCGAAATCATCATTTACACTTGGTCCCCTGAGTTACTCAGCAATGCAGTGCATATCATATATATATATATAGGCAGACATGGTGGTTGAGTGGCCGTAGCGTTGCATATAGTCCAGTAGATCTTCCGTGAGCGGTCACAACGTGGTTTATTTCGACGTTTCGGCCTAGAGTCTGGCCTTCAACAGGATTAAAGATACAGTTTGTTGGTGCTCAGCTTTATACAACCTCAAATCGGAGGGCAAGGAAAGAGGGAAAAAAAGAGAGAAGAAGAAAAGAAAAATAATATATGGTCGACGCCCCTCGGGTGCCCCCCTTCCACTCTTCCCTCCACTTCCCCCTTCATCTCTCTCCCCCTTCTCCCCTTCACCTTTCTGATGTCAGCGGTCTGTGTATGTTTCCGTTCACTAACGCATTCCTCCCGATCAGACGGCCCCTCCTGGCACTGGCGGTTCGGTGTGGGGTAAAAAAGAGCTTTTCAGGAAGTCCTAAGCCTTAAACTACTGGGGGTCCCGTAAACAATTCGTCGTAGAAGGAGGGGTGCCGCGTATTGTGGCAGAGGCTGGTAAGCGGGCATTTTAGGAAGTTTTAAGCCTTTAACTACTCCGCGCCCTGTCAACATTTTGTCGTAAAAAGAGGGGTGCTCCGTATTGCGGTAGGCTGTGCAAGCGGGTGCGATGCGAATTCCTTGCCCGCTTCTCGATTTCGCGTGTAGTGGGGGCCCCCCGGCTGTGCACAGGGTTGCTGTTGGGCATGTCATGCATGGCGAAATGGATTGGGTAGTAAAATAAAACAGAAAACAGACGACAGCTGCACTTAGGAAGAGTAGTTACACTTGGAATTGTTTTGGGTTGTCCAGTGCCCTTGCCGCTGCAGTGCCGTGAACTCAGTTACTATTTTCATTGTTGCCGTTATTGTTTTCTAATGCTCTAATTGTTGCAAGTGTACCAGGATTCTCATTTATTCCTCTATCGAGGGTATTAAATCGGTGGATAAGGTATGACTCTCGTTGTTCACGTTCTCGATTTGATTTAAATCCCGTCTCTAAGAGCGTTACTGATAGTTTGTCGAATGCATGGTCGGGAAGATTGAGTTGATTTGATAGAGGTAGACTTGGGGCTGATTTTGCATGGGCTCCGTGATTATTAAAGCGAATCCTAAATGGTGTTTCTGTTTGTCCGATGTACTGCATAACACACACATTGCATTCGAATAGGTATACCACATTAGGGGAATCGCATTTTAGGTTTCCTCGTATGTTAATCCAAAACTTGGATTGCGTGCAGGTTGCTTTGTCTCTTTCTCGCATCGTCTTATATACAAGACAACGTGGCTTTAAACAAGGGCGACATGAATTATTGGGGGGTGATGTATTAATTTGGGAGTGGACAAGGGTGTCTTTGAGGTTACGTGGTCGTCGGTAAACGTCGCCTGGAGCGGATGGGAATGCTCGTTTCAGACGTTCACTTTGTTCCAGAATGTGGTATTGTCGTTTAAGGATTTTGTTTACACTGTAAGTCAAGCAGAGGTTTGTTTGTTGTGGGTCTTCAAGTGGTGGTCGTTTCATAAGTAAGTCTGCACGCTTTAGTTTTCTCGCTTTTTGAACGGCGTCATTATTACATGTGGGGGTATTTTTGTTTCTCTAGCATAAGTTTTAGCCTCTGTGAGATCGTGTCAAAGTCAGCGTCTCAAGAGCAGATTCGCTTATTAAACCGGTGAGCCTGGCTGTATGGAATACTTTTTTACAGTGGCGTGGGTGATCGCTTTGGTAATGGAGGTATTGTTCTCAATCCGTTGGTTTTCGATATAGGGCTGTAGAGAGCTTCTCTTCTTCTATCGTTATGGTAACATCAAGAAAATTTACGGTAACTTGCGAGTATGTGTGTGTGAAGTGTATGTTCGGATGTACAGCGTTGTAAGTGTCGATAAAGCTGATAAGTTCGTCCTCGCTGTGGGTCCAAATAAGAAAGATGTCGTCTATGTATCTTCTGTATAACATTGGTTTAAATGAACTTTGTGCAAGAAATTCAGATTCTAGCTTTCCCATAAATATGTTGGCATAATTAGGTGCCATTTTGGTGCCCATAGCGGTCCCGCTGATTTGTCGAAAATACTCTTGGTTAAACTCGAATGAATTTAATTCGTGGACCATCCTCGTCAAAGTTGCAATGGCAGAGAAATCTGGGGTGTTAGATTGTCTGTGGTTTGTGTACATGTTTTGTAATGCAGCTATGCCGTCATCGTGAGGAATATTTGTATATTATGAAGAGACATCAAGAGTAACCAAGTACGAGTTTTTCGGCACACAGATACCCTCAATGTCTCGAAAAAAATGTGTGGTATCTTTTATGTACGACGCGAGGGTGCATGGAATGTGGCTTATTAGTTTGTCCACGTACCCTGATATGGGTTCAGAAGGCCTGTCCAAGAAATCTTCGCGCAACCTTAAGCTTCGAGCGAAGTTGTCGAGGTCTCGGAGCAAGTGGAATTCATCGAAAAATTTTGTGGTCGGGCAGAAGCTTAGTCCCTTAGATACCAGTTTTTCTTCGTCAGGTGACAAGCTCGGGTCCGATAAGTTTACAACCACGGTGTCCCAGGGTGTGTTCCTAGATGGGTGCTCGTTTGTACCATTAGTGATTTTCTGGGTGGTGGTGTTGTAGTGATAAGGAACTATATCAGGGAACGCGGGTTTGGGCACATGGTCTGTTTTGAGTTTATGATTTTTTGTGGTCATGATGGCTTGGTATTTATTCTGTTCAAATTTTGTTCATCGCGTGATTTCTTCGTTCGATAAAGTGTTGTGGCGGAGAATGGTGTTGGTCATAGCGACCAGTTTCTTTAACTGCTTATCACTGTGATTAAGAGCGATTTCTGTTAATTTAGCAGATGCCTCAAGGAGGACGTTTTTCCATGTTATTTGGTCGCGTTCATCTAGATTTGTAGCGGCTGGTGTGACGGAGAGTGTCATACCCTTGTGGGCTATTCTAGCACGAAGGTACACTTGCAATGTTGATTTATGCATTTCATGTCTAATTCGTTTGTCAGCAAGTTTTCGTACTTTAAGGAAAGTGGCGCTGCAACTGGGAAGCGATGAGCTGGACTTACATTTCAGAAGTCAATCTTTTTTGGGTGCGGGTATGGCACTGATGAGGTGCGCAGGTTGTAGTTATGTCCGGCAGGCCTTCGTCGTTGTGGGGAAGATTTCGGTGTTGGGCTCCCGGCGAACGTGTTCGTTGGCAGTTCCGGGGTCCGCAATAGGGGGACGCGGTTTCCTAGTTCGGCAGGCTTCCCTTTGAGGAGTGGTGTAGTGGTGCTGTCGTGTAGTGCTTTTGGTCTCGACATCCGCAATGGAAGGACGCGTGTTGGCTGTTCTGCAGACTTCCCCCCTAGTAGTGGTGCGCTGTTGATGATAGCGAGGGGGTGCTTGTGACTCGCGGGAGTCACAGTTTCGCTGATCGTCGGGAACTCATCTGTGAGGTTGGGTGGGTGTGGGGCTCCTGGTGTATGTTGATGAGCAGAAGTCTTCTCATGCGTGTCTTGTTGTGTTGAACGTATATTCACGGGAGCTGCTGGTTGAGTTGACCACCCCGTGGTAGCTTCGAAATCTCCACGACCGAGTGCTTTCTTGAGGGTTTCGACAATCAAAGCGACACCCATAAAACTCGCATGAATCCCATCCGCAGCAAGAAAGCGTCTTGGTGGCAACTGCTCGAATCGGTAGTCAATGTATGACACCTTGCTAGGTCTTCGACAGTAGGGCTTGACTGTCTCGTTGAATTGACGAGCGTCCCGGTTGAAGTGGTGCACGAATTGTTCGTTTGATCGTTCTAGGTGTAGGTTGAGGTAACGGGGCAGCACGCATGAAACAACGAGCCTTTCGAGTTCCTGGCGTGTCCGAAGCGTGTTGTTCACTAGGCGGCGAAGGCGGCGTAGCGATTCCTCTAGTCCGTATGACGCCAGCTCGCTCGTACTGACGTGAAAAACGAGCGTGGTCACAGATCGTCGTATGCCAGCAAGCTCTTTCTCGATGTCGAATATGGAGACTACGCGGATGGAAATGATTGCAGGTGTCGTCTTCTCATGCGGGTTGAAATGCCGATGTAAATACCATGTTTGCGAGTTTTCGATGATGGCTGTAGTTGGTGCATGTTAAGAGAAATTCCGTGAGACCTTCTCGACTGGAGGTGCGCCTGTGGCCGGTCTTGTGTAGGCAGGCATGGTGGTTGAGTGGCCGTAGCGTTGCATATAGTCCAGTAGATCCTCCGTGAGCGGTCACAACGTGGTTTATTTTGACGTTTCGGCCTAGAGTCTGACCTTCATCAGGATTAAAGATACAGATTGTTGGTGCTCAGCTTTATACAATCTCAAATCGGAGGGCAAGGAGAGAGAGGGAAAAAAGAGAGAAGAAGGGAAAAATAATATACGGTGGACGCCCCTCGGGTGCCCCTCTTCCACTCTTCCCTCCACGTCCCCCTTCATCTCTCTCCCCCATCTCCCCTTCACCTTTCTGATGTCAGCGGTCTGGTATGTTTTCGTTCACTAACGCATTCCTCCCGATCAGATGGCCCCTCCTGGCACTGGCGGTTCGGTGTGGGGCAAAAAAGAGCTTTTCAGGAAGTCCTAAGCCTTTAACAACTCGGGGTCCCGTAAACAATTCGTCGTAGAAGGAGGGGTGCCGCGTATTGTGGCAGAGGCTGGTAGGAGGGCATTTTAAGAAGTTCTAAGCCTTTAACTACTCCGCGCCCTGTCAACATTTCGTCGTAAAAAGAGGGGTGCTCCGTATTGCGGTAGGCAGTGCAAGCGGGTGCGATGCGAATTCCTTGCCCGCTTCTAGATTACGCGTGTAGTGGGGGCCTCCCGGCTGTGCACAGGGTTGCTGTTGGGCATGTCATGCATGGCGAAATTGATTGGGTAGTAAAATAAAACAGAAAAGAGACGACAGCTGCACTTAGGAAGAGTAGTTACACTTGGAATTGTTTTGGGTTGTCCAGTGCCCTTCGCAGCTGCAGTGCCGTGAACTCAGTTACTATTTTCATTGTTGCCGTTATTGTTTTCTAATGCTCTAATTGCTGCAAGTGTACCAAAATTCTCATTTATTCTTCTATCGAGGGTATTAAATCGTTGGATAAGGTACGACTCTCGTTGTTCACGTTCTCGATTTGATTTAAATCCCGTCTCTAAGAGCGTTATTGATAGTTTGTCGAATGCATGGTCGGGAAGATTCAGATGTTTTGATAGAGGTAGACTTGGGGCTGATTTCGCATGGGATCTGTGATTATTGAAGCGAATTCTAAATGGTGTTTCGGTTTGTCCGATGTACTGCATACCACACACGTTGCATTCGAGTAGGTATACCACATTACAGGAATCGCATGTTAGGTTTCCTCGTATGTTAATCGAAAACTTGGATTGCGTGCTGGTTGCTTTGTCTGTTTCTCGCATCGCCTTACATACAAGACATCGCGGCTTTAAACAAGGGCGGCATGAATTATTGGGGGGTGATGCAATAATTTGGGAGTGGACAAGGGTGTCTTTGAGGTTACGTGGTCGTCGGTAAACGTCGCCTGGAGCGGATGGGAATGTGCGTTTCCGACGTTCCCTTTGTTCCAGAATGTTGTATTGTCGTTTAAGGATTTTGTTTACATTGGGGAAGATTGTGCTGTAAGTCAAGCAGAGGTTTGTTCGTTGTGGGTCTTCTCGTGGTGGTGGTTTCATAAGTACGTCTTCACGCTTTAGTTTTCTCGCTTTTTGAACGGCGTCATTATTTACTTGTGCGGGCTATTTTTTTTCTCGAGCATAAGTTTTAGCCTCTGTCAGCTCGTGTCAAAGTCAGCGTCTCAAGAGCAGATTCGCTTAAACCGGTGAGCCTGGCTGTATGGAACACTGTTTTTACAGTGGCGTGGGTGATTGCTTTGGTAATGGAGGTATTGTTGTCGATCCGTTGGTTTGCGATATAGGGTTGTAGAGAGCTTCTCTTCTTCTATCATTATGGTAACATCAAGAAAATTTACGGTAACTTGCGAGTATGTGTGTGTGAAGTGTATGTTCGGATGTACAGCATTGTAAGTGTCGATAAAGCTGAGAAGTTCGTTCTCGCTGTGGGTCCAAATAAGAAAGATGTTGTCTATGTATCTTCTGTATAACATTGGTTTCAATGAACTTTGTGCAAGAAATTCAGAATCTAGCTTTCCCATAAAAATGTTGGCATAATTAGGTGCCATTTTGGTGCCTATAGCGGTCCCGCTGATTTGTCGAAAATACTCTTAGTTGAACTCGAATGAATTTAATTCGAGGACCATCCTCGTCAAAGTTACAATGGCAGAGAAATCTGGGGTGTTAGATTGTCTATGGTTTGTGTACTTGTTTTGTAATGCAGCTATTTCGTCATCGTGAGGAATATTTGTATATAATGAAGAGACATCAAGAGTAACCAAGTACGAGTTTTTCGGCACACAGATACCTGCAATGTCTCGAAGAAAATGTGTGGTGTCTTTTAGGTACGACGCGAGGGTGCATGGAATGTGGCTTATTAGTTTGTCCACATACCCTGATATGGGTTCAATTATTGTACCGATGCCTGATATGATTGGTCGACCTGGGTTACCGGGTTTATGAATTTTTGGGAGGATGTAGAACCGACCTGGACGAGGGTATGCTGCTTGCATCAGTTTGTGGTCAGTGTTGGTTATGCTTTCTGCATCCAACAGTTTCTTTAGTTCTGTTGATACGATACGTTTGTATTCGTCTGTCGGATCAGCTGGGAGGCGCTCGTAAAATCTTGAGTCGTCTAGTTGGCGCTATGCTTCTTGTAAGTAGTTGGTTGTATTAAGGACTACAATTGCTCCTCCTTTGTCAGCGGGTTTTATTGTTATGTCTGTCCTAGATGCCAAATTTTTCATAGTTATTTTTTCAGATTTTGTCAAGTTTTCTCGGTTTCCTTTCTGTCTGAGGTATTCGTGTACTAAATCTTTCTGTACTGCGGTGATATAAAGGTTTAAGCACTTGTCTCGATTACTGTTCGGTGTCCAATCATTCGATTTACGACAGTGAATTGTTTCGTGGTTAGAAGGACTGTCCAAGAAATATTCGCGCAACCTCAAGTTCGAGCGAAGTTGTCGAGGTCTCGGAGCAAGTGGAATTCATCGAAAAATTTTGTGGTCGGGCAGAAGCTTAGTCCCTTAGATACCAGTTTTTCTTCGTCAGGTGACAAGCTCGTGTCCGATAAGTTTACAACCGCGGTGTCACAGGGTGTGTTCCTAGATGGGTGCGCGTTTGTACCATTAGTGATTTCCTGGGTGGTGGTGTTGTGATAAGGAACTATATCAGGGAACGCAGGTTAGGGCACATGGTCTCTTTTGACTTTATGAATTTTTGTGGTCATGATTGATTGGTATTTATTCTGTTCAAATTTTGTTCATCGCGTGATTTCTTCGTTCGATAAAGTGTTGTGGCGGAGAATGGTGTTGGTCATAGCGACCAGTTTCTTTAACTGCTTATCACTGTGATTAAGAGCGATTTCTGTTAATTTAGGAGATGCCTCAAGGAGGACGTTTTTCCATGTTATTTGGTCGCGTTCATCTAGATTTGTAGCGGCTGGTGTGACGGAGAGTGTCATACCCTTGTGGGCTATTCTAGCACGAAGGTACACTTGCAATGTTGATTTATGCATTTCATGTCTAATTCGTTTGTCAGCAAGTTTTCGTACTTTAAGGAAAGTGGCGCTGCAACTGGGAAGCGATGAGCTGGGCTTACATTTCAGAAGTCAATCTTTTTTGGGTGCGGGTATGGCACTGATGAGGTGCGCAGGTTGTAGTTATGTCCGGCAGGCCTTCGTCGTTGTGGGGAAGATTTCGGTGTTGGGCTCCCGGCGAACGTGTTCGTTGGCAGTTCCGGGGTCCGCAATAGGGGGACGCGGTTTCCTAGTTCGGCAGGCTTCCCTTTGAGGAGTGGTGTAGTGGTGCTGTCGTGTAGTGCTTTTGGTCTCGACATCCGCAATGGAAGGACGCGTGTTGGCTGTTCTGCAGGCTTCCCCCCTAGTAGTGGTGCGCTGTTGATGATAGCGAGGGGGTGCTTGTGACTCGCGGGAGTCACAGTTTCGCTGATCGTCGGGAACTCATCTGTGAGGTTGGGTGGGTGTGGGGCTCCTGGTGTATGTTGATAAGCAGAAGTCTTCTGCTTATCAACATTCGTCATACTTACGGATAGCACCGCATAGGACGTCACGTCTGACAGAGAAACTTGATCGGTAATTTTTTCTCACTTAAAAAGTCTACCTTGCACAACTTCAACCAACGATTATGCATTTCAACGAGCTGTGCATGGTTTAATGATTGATTGATTGATTGATTGATATGTGGGGTTTAACGTCCCAAAACCACCATATGATTATGAGAGACGCCGTAGTGGAGGGCTCCGGAAATTTTGACCACCTGGGGTTCTTTAACGTGCACCCAAATCTGAGTACACGGACCTACAACATTTCCGCCTCCATCGGAAATGCAGCCGCCACAGCCGGGATTTGTGGTCATGATGGCTTGGTATTTATTCTGTTCCAATTCCGAAACGAAAACTTGCTGACAAACGAATTAGACATGAAATGCATAAATCAACATTGCAAGTGTAACTTCGTGCTAGAATAGCCCCCAAGGGTATGACACTCTCCCTCACACCAGCCGCTACAAATCTAGATGAACACGACCAAATAACATGGAAAAACGTATTCCTTGAGGCATCTCTTAAATTAACAGAAATCGCTCTTAATCACAGTGATAAGCAGGTAAAGAAACTGGTCGCTATGACCAACACCATTTTCCGCCACAACAATTTATCGAACGAAGAAATCATGCGAATAACAGAATTTGAACAGAATAAATACCAAGCCATCATGACCACAAAAATTCATAAACTCAAAAGAGACCTTGGGACCAAACCCGCGTTCCCTGATATAGTTCCTTATCACTACAACACCACCACCCAGGAAATCACTAATGGTACAAACAAGCACCCATCTAGGAACACACCCTGTGACACTGTGGTTGTAAACTTATCGGACACGAGCTTGTCACCTGACGAAGAAAAACTGGTATCTAGGGGACTAAGTTTCTGCCCGACCACAAACTTTTTAGATGAATTCCACTTGCTCCGAGACCTCGAAAACTTCGCTCGAAGCTTAAGGTGGCGCGAAGATTTCTTGGACAGGCCTTCTGAACCCATATCAGGGTACGTGGACAAACTAATAAGCCACATTCCATGCACCCTCGCTTCGTACTTAAAAGACACCACACATTTTTTTCGAGACATTGCAGGTATCTGTGTGCCGAAAAACTCGTACTTGGTTATTCTTGATGTCTCTTCATTATATACAAATGTTCTTCACGATGACGGCATAGCTGCATTGCAAAACATGTACACAAACGATAGACAATCCAACACCCCAGATTTCTCTGCCATTGCAACTTTGACGAGGATGGTCCTCGAATTAAATTCATTCGAGTTTAACGAAGAGTATTTTCGACAAATCAGCGGGACCGCTATGGGCACCAAAATGGCACCTAATTATGCCAACGTATTTATGGGAAAGCTAGAATCTTAATTCCTTGCACAAAGTTTATTGAAACCAATGTTATACAGAAGATACATAGACGACATCTTTCTTATTTGGACCCACAGCGAGGACGAACTTCTCAGCTTTATCGACACTTACAATGCTGTACATCCGAACATACACTTCACACACACATGCTCGCAAGTTACCCTAAATTTTCTTGACGTTACCATAACGATAGAAGAAGAGAAGCTCTCTACGACCCTATATCATAAACCAACGGATCGACAACAATACCTCCATTACCAAAGCAATCACCCACGCCACTGTAAAAACAGTGTTCCATACAGCCAGGCTCACCGGTTTAAGTGAATCTGCTCTTGAGACGCTGACTTTGACACGAGCTGACAGAGGCTAAAACTTATGCTCGAGAAACAAAAATAGCCCGCACATGTAAATAATGACGCCGTTCAAAAAGCGAGAAAACTAAAGCGTGCAGACTTACTTATGAAACGACCACCACTTGAAGACCCACAACAAACAAACCTCTGCTTGACTTACAGTGTAAACAATATCCTTAAACGACAATACCACATTCTGGAATAAAGTGAACGTCTGAAACGAGCATTCCCATCCGCTCCAGGCGACGTTTACCGACGACCACGTAACCTCAAAGACACCCTTGTCCACTCCCAAATTAATACATCACCCCCCAATAATTCATGTCGCCCTTGTTTAAAGCCACGTTGTCTTGCATATAAGACGATGCGAGAAACAGACAAAGCAACCTGCACGCAATCCAAGTTTTGGATTAACATACGAGGAAACCTAAAATGCGATTCCCCTAATGTGGTATACCTATTCGAATGCAATGTGTGTGTTATGCAGTACATCGGACAAACAGAAACACCATTTAGGATTCGCTTTAATAATCACGGAGCCCATGCAAAATCAGCCCCAAGTCTACCTCTATCAAAACATCTCAATCTTCCCGACCATGCATTCGACAAACTATCAGTAACGCTCTTAGAGACGGGATTTAAATCAAATCGAGAACGTGAACAACGAGAGTCATACCTTATCCACCGATTTAATACCCTCGATAGAGGAATAAATGAGAATCCTGGTACACGTGCAGCAATTAGAGCATTAGAAAACAATAACGGCAACAATGAAAATAGTAACTGAGTTCACGGCACTGCAGCGGCAAGGGCACTGGACAACCCAAAACAATTCCAAGTGTAACTACTCTTCCTAAGTGCAGCTGTCGTCTGTTTTCTGTTTTATTTTACTACCCAATCCATTTCGCCATGCATGACATGCCCAACAGCAACCCTGTGCACAGCCGGGGGGCCCCCACTACACGCGTAATCGAGAAGCGGGCAAGGAATTCGCATTGCACCCGCTTGCACAGCCTACCGCAATACGGAGCGCCCCTCTTTTTACGACAAAATGTTGACAGGGCGCGGAGTAGTTAAAGGCTTAAAACTTCCTAAAATGCCCGCTTACCAGCCTCTGCCACAATACGCGGCACCCCTCCTTCTACGACGAATTGTTTACGGGACCCCCAGTAGTTTAAGGCTTAGGACTTCCTGAAAAGCTCTTTTTTACCCCACACCGAACCGCCAGTGCCAGGAGGGGCCGTCTGATCGGGAGGAATGCGTTAGTGAACGGAAACATACACAGACCGCTGAGATCAGAAAGGTTAAGGGGAGCAGGGGAGAGAGATGAAGGGGGAAGTGGAGGGAAGAGTCGAAGGGGGGCACCCGAGGGGCGTCCACCGTATATTATTTTTCTCTTCTTCTTCTCTTTTTTTCCCCTCTTTCCTTGCCCTCCGATTTGAGATTGTATAAAGCTGAGCACCAACAAACTGTATCTTTAATCCTGATGAAGGCCAGACTCTAGGCCGAAACGTCGAAATAAACCACGTGGTGACCGCTCATATATATATATATATATATGAGATCTAACAGACAGTAATGCCAAGGAATGTACAGGGGAAGTTATTAGAACCAATGGAATGTAAATAACAAGAAAGAAAAGTGGATGAAAAAATAACCAGCCAACCTGCTCACGGCTGGTGAGCAGGTTGGCTGGTTATATATATATATATATATATATATATATATATATATATATATTGGCAAACATAGTGGTTGAGTTGCCGGAGCGTTGCAAGTAGTCAAGTAGAATCTGTGAGCAGCCACAGCGTGGTTTATTTCGACGTTTCAGCCAGAGTCTGGCCTTCATCTGGATTGAGGGTACAGTTTGTTGGTGCTCAGCTTAATACAATTTTTAGTCAGATGCGGAGAGAGAGAAAGAAAAAGAGAAAAAAAGAAAAGAAAAAAAGGAGAGAGAGAATATAAGGTGGGCTCCCCTGGGCATCCTTTCACTCTTGCTTTCCCTTCCCACTCCCTTTATCTCCGTTTTTTTCTTTTTTACCTTTAAGTTGTCTGTGGTCTGTGTATCCTACCTTTCACTAACGTAGTGTTCCCGACCAGACGACGCCACACGGCTCTGGCGGTTCGGAGTGGGGGAAAAGAGCTTTTTTAAGAAGTTTAGGCCTTTAACTACTCAGTGCCTCGTCCACATCTCGTCGTTGAAAGAGGGGCGCCGCGTAATGCCATAGAGGCTGGCAAGCGGGTGCAATGTCAATTCTTGCCCGCTTCTGAACTACGCGTGCAGTAGGGGCCTCCCGGTTGTGTGCAGGGTTGCTGTTGGGCATGTCATGCCTGGCACAATTGATTGCATTGGATAGTAAGGTAAAAACAGAAACAGACGACAGCTGTACTTAGGAAGAGTAGTTACACTTAAAAATATTTTGAGTTGTCCAGTGCCCTTCGCAGCTGCGGGGCCGTGAACTCAGTTATGATTTTCATTAATGCCGTTATTGTTTTATACTGCTTTAATTGCTGCAAGTGTACCCAGATTCTCATTTATTCCTCTATTGAGGGTGTTAAATCGGTGGATAAGGTATGACTATCATTGTTCACGTTTTCGGTTTGATTTGAGTCCCGTCTCTAAGAGTGTTACTGATAGCTTGTCGAATGCATGGTCGGGAAGATTGACATGTTTTGGTAGAGGTACACTTGGGCCGGATTTGGCATGGGCTCTGTGATTATTAGGATTGGTTTCAACCATTACAAGAACTGCAGGATCTTGAACTGTAAATCATGTCATTCATGACACACATATCATGATTTTCATGTTACGACTAGTCAAATATGTTCTTCATACAGTCATGTTATGCCATACCAAGTTTAGTAACAATACTATTTTCGAAACGGCCAGGACAGCTAAAGGTCATAGGCAGATAAATAGACAGATAGATAGATAGATATATAGATAGATAGATAGATAGATAGATAGATAGATAGATAGATAGATAGATAGATAGATAGATAGATAGATAGATAGATAGATAGATAGATAGATAGATAGATAGATAGATAGATAGATTAGCTGCACGGGAGCTTGTCATCCTAGACCACATCATGTCCAAGCACGGCGTATTAGCTGACTCAGCAAAACTTCGAGCAGTTGCAGAATTTCCCAAGCCAACGGCCATGAAGGAACTTCACAGTTAAATAGGCTTATGCTCATAGTTCCGGCACTTTGTTCGCAATTTTATATCTATCATGTTACCAATAACTCAGCTTCTTCGCGGTGACGTGAACCTCTCCACCTAGTCCCCTGTGTGTGACGTTGTCTTCACTACTCTGCGCCGTGCGCTCACCTCCCCAGCTATTCTTCGCCACTTCAACCTTACGGCTCCTGCCGAAGTGCACACCACGCCAGAGTCGCCAGGCTAGACTCTGTGCTCGCTCAACGAAAGCCCGACTATTCAGAATAGGTTGTACCCTACGCTAGCCGCACTCTTACGAAAGCCGAAACTAATTACAGCGTGACTGAAAAAGAGTGTCTGGCTCTGGTGTGGGCGCTTGAAAAGCTCCGGCCGTACTTATACGGCCACCCGTTTGATCTAGTAACTGATCACCACGCGCTTTGCTGGCTCTCCACTCCCTATGGCAGCCCGTGGCCACTGGTCATTCCCCGCTCTTTACGATCGCAAGAATGTGCCTCTCTTCACGACGATCCACAATATAAACACGCCGGGGTGTTTAAAACATATGAACGCCTTCATCATTGCTATTACTGGCATGGAATGTACAATTTTGTACGCGATTTCGTGTAGTGCTGTCCTGACTGCCAGCGACGCAAATAAACACCTCTACTTGCGACTGGCACATTGCAGCCACTTCCATGCCATGCCAAGCCATTTGATCACGTCGGCGTTGACCTCTACGGCCCCCTTCCATTGAAACCAGATGGCGATCGGGGGATTATAGAGGCTCTCGACCACCTGACACGCTACGCCGAAAAAGCTGCTTTGCCGTGCGCTACCGCTCAGGATGTCGGCACTCATTTTACTTCGCTTTATCCTTCGACAAGGCGCACCTCGAGAGCTCCTTATTGACAGAGGCCGCGCTTTCCTCTCCGAGGTCATCGAAGCTCTGCTTTCAGAATGCCACGTCACTCATCGGAAAACGCAGCATACCACCCGAAGACGAACGGGCTAACGAACGCTTCAACCGCACGCTGGGCGATATGCTCCCAATGTACGTGGCGTCTGATCATAGCAACTGGGACCGTGTTCTCCCATACGTTCCAGTCGCATATAACACTGCAATACAAACAACCACGGGGTTCTCAACTTTCTTCTTTACAGACGCCAGCCTTCCCATACAATTGATATTCTACTTCTCTACCACCCTGATGCTTGTGAGTGTCCACCTATCTCTGATGTTACCCGACAAGCCGAATAGTGCCGTCAGCTCACCCGTACGTTCACCTCGGACGAGCATTAACGTCAGGAGAAAACCGTAGAACCGCCCTTCCAGATCCGAGCTGTGCCCCAAGGGTCTCTTGTGTGGCTCGTCATCCCATACTAAACTCGGCGATTCTCCTCCAAATGTGTCCCCAGGTACAAGGGGCCTTACGGCGTTTTGGAAAAAAACCTCTCTTGTTAAATTCCTAATAGAGCCAGTTTCCCGATCGGTTGACATGCGCCGGCGTGCAGGTGACATCGTCCATGTTACCCGCCTGAAACCGTAGCTGTTGGATGCTGAAGATGATGATGATGATCCTTGTTATTCTGGCGCACACCAACAAAGGGGGATCAGCCAAGAACAGGGCGGCAAGATCTTAAGTAAAATACATATGGTTTTTCAAGCACAAAGTAATTTTGGACTAAAAATTATATAGAATGAAAAGCCAAAATACGAAAAAGGAGTATATCCGAGCAGGAATCGATGCAGGCTATCATCAGATGCAATTTGAGACAGGGGTAATGATGGGTTCAAAACGAATGTTATATATCTATATATATATATATATATATATATATATATATATATATATATATATATATATATTGCGAGGGAGTGGTAGTAGGCAGGCAGCCGGTACAGACACAAATGCTCGGGCAGCCCCGCTTCAACAGCTCGTGCATACGCTCACGCTTCGCACTCAGGGATGGTCCCACTAGTCGGTGCCTTACGAATTCCTCACTACAATATCCGGGCGATAAAGACGAGCCATCCTGGCGACTCAAGCTGACGAGAAAACAGGAGGGTCGTAGCAGGGCTTGAGGCGACTGACGTGGACCGTCTCACGACCAAGGCGACGCTTGTCAGTGGATGGCTTGAGCGGTTAAATCACTTAGGTGACAGAAGAGTGCTGTATGACGCGGTAAAGGCCAGTATACTTCGGTGCAAACTTGGGAGTCAGACCAGGAGAGTGGAAAGGCAGTCGGAGCCACACCAGAGAACCGACAGGGAAAGTGTCCTGAACAAGATCACGGTCATGGCAATTTTTTTGGAGGGCTTGATTATCGGCTGTGAAGTACCGTGCAAGCTGACGACACTCTTCGGCATGTTCGACCATTTCAGAAACTGGGCCGAACTCAGAGGCATCAGGATTGTATGGCAGAATTGTGTCGAGTGTGCTGCATGGGTCACGACCATATACCAGAAAAAACGGAGAAAAGCCTGTTGTTGATTGAATCGCCGTATTGTAGGCGTACGTCACGAAAGGAAGAACAACGTCCCAATTGTAGTGGTCGGAATCAATATACATAGCGAGCATGTCTCCGAGGGTTCTATTGAAACGTTCCGTTAGGCCGCTCGTCTGAGGGTGGTAGGCTGTTGATGTGCTATGTACCGTATGGCATGAATGTTAAAGCTGCTGCAGAACTTCGAACAAAAACAATTGCCCGCAGCTTCCCTCGGGGGAACACTGAGGAGGATGCGGAAGCATGCAATTGGTTAACGGGTGTTAAATTGCGACTTACTTGGGTCGATGGCTAAATTGGTTAACGTGGTTGTGAAATGGGGTGTTAAATGAGTGAACACGTACGGCACGTATGCGAAAGGGCGATGTTTTATTTATTGCGACGAACTTTGAGGACGATGGCTTTGTGGTCGGTAAAGTAAAGAGTGAGTGGATCGGGTTGCATCGGTCGTAGGTCGAAATTTGCAAAGACGTGGTCGATGCAGGTTCCGCGAATGGTGGTCGGCTGGTGGTGTTTGCAGTCGTCGTGCGTTGCGCGTTTCAGCGAGTGTCGCGACGCCATGTATTCGACTATCCAATCGTCCTTGATGACGTCGACGTTGAAGTCGCCAACTAGCATGAACGGTCGATGTTGCGGTTGTTGTTTTCTGTAATCTTGCATGGCCTCGTCGACGTACTTTTCTACGGCGGCACGAAAGAGGTTTGGCGCGAGGTACATCGTCATGACGTCGACGCCACAGACGGTAGCAACGCAGTGCTCGCCATTGGCGCGTTGTTGAACGCCGGGTTGTAGTCGGAGGTCAATGAAGGAGTCGTCGTCGTTGTCGACGTCACGCTTGACGTAAATTCCCACACCGCCCGCAGGTCGTTGGAACCCGTGCGTGCGCGCGACCGAAGCGTATCCCGCAACGTCGACGTCATTGGCGTTCCACGTCTCGGTGAAGCAAAGCACGTCCACTCTGCGTAGTACACAGATGGTGGGCGACGGCGCGACGGCGCATGCGCGCGCGTCAGCTGTCGAAGGTTCGAGAAGCGGTGCGGACGGCGCGGACGACGCACTACAGGGCGCGAGTATAAGATGCTTCCGCATCTAAAATACGCGGCCCCTGTCACTCAGGAGCTCCCGTGGTGCACCATGACGAAGAACAAACCGATGAAAGATGAAGGTTGCAACGTCACGAGCACCAGCCGAAGGCAGCGCTGTCGTTTCGGCGTATTTTGCAGATGGTCGGCAGCCACAATCACCCATCGATTACCACCAACAGAGCACAGTAGTGGGCCGTAAAGGTAAATCCCAACACAATCAAATGGGCGTGCAGGACATAGTAAAGGCTGCAGTCGACCGGGTGAATGAGGAAATGTTTTGAGCTGCTGACACAGGGAACATGAGCGAATGTGCGTGCAAACGTGTACATACCCCGCCAGAAGTAACGTTGGTGGATCCGTTCATACGTCTTAGTGCACTAGCGTGTGTGTGTTGCAGCTCAGCATGAAAATATTCGCAGATATCCGACCGCATATGGCTGGGTATGACTAGCAGCCATTTACGACCCACCACTTGGTAGTTGTGACGGTATAGCAGGGCATCCCATAGGGTGAAATGCGTTGCTTGGCGGCGAAGAGCACGCGGGTAACCGGAAGTTGTAGCGTCAGAGAGCATATTCAAGAGCGAGCCAATCCAAGGGTCCTTCCACTGTTCGGATGGCACGTCTGTGACGCTGACGGTAGAGAGGGTAAGGTCAAGGGCTGATATTTCCGTATCATCAGATTTCACGGGTAATCGTGAAAGCGCATCTGCGTCAGAGTGATTTCGCCCCGATCGGTAGACGACGCGTATGTCGAATTCCTGGAGGCGTAGTTCCCAACGTCCGAGGCGACCAGAAGGATCTTTCAGTGAAGCCAACCAACAGAGTGCGTGATGGTCAGTTACCACATCAACAGTTTGGCCATACAAATAGGGGCGAAACTTGTTTAACGCCCACACAATCGCAAGGCACTCTTTTTCCGTAACAAAATAGTTGGCTTCTGGCTTAGTGAGGGTGCGGCTGGCATAGGCGACCACATACTCCGTAAAACCTGGTTTGCGTTGCGCGAGTACTGCACCAAGACGGACGCCGCTTGCATCCGTGTGCACTTCAGTCGGCGCAGTAGGGTCATAATGACGCAGTACGAGTGGTTAGGTAAGGAGTTGGCGCAGTGTTGCGAAGGATTCGTCACAGGCTGCTGTCCGATTCGAAAGATCCGCAGGGCTGGCAAGAAGTTTGGTGAGCGGAGCGATGATAGAAGCAAAGTTCCGGACAAACCGACGAAAATAGGAGCACAGGCTCACAAAGCTCCGTAGTTCTTTAACTGTAGTCGGCTTAGGAAATTCGGCAACAGCACGAAGCTTGTCAGGGTTGGGAAAGATGCCGGCTTTCGAGACGACATGACCAAGTATGGTGAGTAGTTTAGCCCCGAAGTGACAATTAATCAGGTTAAGCTGAAGCCTGGCGTTTGTAAGGCACTGTAGAATCTTGCACAGACGAGTGAGATGCGAAGTGAAATCAGGTGAAAAGACCACAATGTTATCAGATAGCACAAGCATACGTTCCACTTGAGACCGCGTAAAATGCTGTCTATCATTCGCTCGAATGTGGCGGGCGCATTGCAGAGTTCGAATGGCATTACGGTAAATTCATAGAGACCATCCAGTGTGAAAAATGCCGTTTTTGGATGATCAGACTGAGCCATTGGGACCTGCCAATAACCTGAGCGAAAGTCAAGCGAGGAAAAGAATTCTGCATCTTGGAGACAATCGAGAGACTCGTCTATGCGGGGAAGAGGGTAAACATCTTTCCTCGTAATGTTGTTTAGGCGCCTGTAGTCTACACAGATCCGGATCGAACCATCATTTTTTTTTATGAGTACAACTGGTGAAGACCAAGGACTATAAGAAGGCTTGATTACTCCATGCTGTAGCATGTCTTCTACTTGTTCTGCAATTATGTGACGCTCCACCGGGGACACACGATAGAGGCGCTGGCGCAAAGGAGTACCCGTCCCTGTGTCAATTGTGTGCACAAAGGTGTTCGTTCTTCCTTGCACCGCTTGGGGAAAGTCAAACGAACGGCTGAATTCATGCAACAGGGTAACAAGCTGCTCTCGTTGAGCCGGGGCGAGATGGCTGTCAATAGAACGGTGAAACGCATCGGACAACACGGTGTTCGAGGCAAAGTGAGGAACCAACGCGTTGAGCTCCATATTTGGCTTGGTGTCGAAGAAATTGGCAGGCACGATAGTACCTTCATCGATAAGCTGAATGTGGCCAGGCGTCTCGTCGCAGCGCAAACTGAGGGGGCACGAGTTGGGATTGGAAATAAATATTCCGGTAGTGTCTTGACAAAGCTCAAGAACCTCGAATGGTAGTGATGTGTGGTGGCGGCTACCGAAGATGTCAGATGATGTGAATAGGACAGTAGCGTCAGAAATTGAAGCGCAGCAGGCAGGGACAAACTGGGCACTGAAAGGAGGAAGGTCTATGTCCGTCACGACGACAAGGTTAGCCACACTAGATACGGCCGCATCAACAGAAGGCGCATCACGAAACGGTAACAGCTCCACTTCGGCCCGAGCGCAGTCCACGACGGCGTGATGACGTGATAAGAAATCCCATCCTAGGATGACATCGTGGCAACATGAAGCCAACACGTGAAATTCAATGATGTACAACACGTCTTGAATAACCACTTTTGCTGTACATGCCGCGACGGGCTCAATTTGTTGGGCACTCGCAGTGCTAAGAGAAACCACGAGAGAAAGCATCGTCACTTTACGAAGAGAGCGGCAGAGTCTTTGACTAATCACAGATATCGTGGCACTGGTATCGGTGAGTGCAAGCGTTCGTACACCTTCGACAATTACATCGATAAGATTGGCGGGAGACAGGCGAGGACTTGAACGATTAGACCATGACGCAGCTCGTGCCTCTGGAGCTGCGGCAGTTTTCCGTCTCAATGGAGGTGGGTCGTCAACGCATAGGCGATACAAAATGACGACTTGTTGAAGGGGAAGGCGAGCGGGAAGTAGAACGTCGAGAAGCGGAGGTTCGGGTGCTGGAAGCAGCTTGCGCATCGCGTTCGTGAACTTCAGGTGGCACGGGAGGCACGTGGTATGGAGGCCGAAACGAGTAGTCAGCGTATCTTGGTGCAATAACTGTGAAGCGCCGACAACATAGACAGGCAACGTGACCTGAAATTCCACAAAAGTAACATGGGCCGGTTGTCAGCAGTGCGCCAAGGATTTCCGCCGTGCTGCTTTGTAGGTGGAAACGGCGCGGTGGAAGGTCGCACAGGTTGTGGCGTATACAGTGGCATACGAGGTGGAGGCATTGCCGCGACAGCCGCATAAGTCAGTGGCGCGGCAACAGGTGTTGGTGGAGAGGCAGACGTAAATAATGGCAACGCCTCGGAAACCTGCTCCTGAATAGCCTGTCTGATTGTCGGCGTTAGGCGGTTCGTTGGTGCTTCGGTGGTCGGCAGATATGAAAGACACGAAAGCTGTCGGGCGACCTCTTCGCGTACATAGTCTTTTATCTGCTCCAGCAGGGTGCTGTCACCACCGACGGCCAGGGAAGTGAGCTGTCGTCTGCTGTCGTTGACCTCCGAAATGACGCACGTTGTTTCTGAATCTCTTCCAAGCTCTGGCACAAGGTCACAAGTTCGGATACGGTACTTGGGCCCTTTGCCAGCAACATTTCAAAGGCATCATCGTCTATTCCTTTCAAGATATGCCTATTCTTGTCTTTTGTTCGCTCATCTCAGGGTTAAAGCGCCGGCATAAATCGATAACATCTTCGACATAGCTTGTGAAGCTTTCGCCCTGCCTTTGTGCTTGTCTGCGTTGGGGCTGTTCAGCACGCAGCTTGCGCACTGCGGGGCGATCGAACACAGCTGCAAGGGTGGTCTTAAAAGCGGCCCAAGTGGTAAATTCAGTACGGTGGTTTGTGAACCACAGGCTAGCGACGTCTTTAAGATAAATTGTGACATGCTCCGATTTCGAGGGGTCGTCCCACTTGTTGGCGGCGCTCACTTTTTCGAACAGCTGCAACCAATCTACCACATCTTGGTCCTCGGCGCCGCTTAAGAAGGGGGGATCTTATTGGCGGAGGGCGGTAGGTACGATGACCAGTTGATATTGGGCCGTGCTTTGCAGGGTGGTACCTTGCTCGGTAGTCTGATCAGGCATTGCTGATGCAGTGGGCAGCTTCCGGCTTCGAAGTTCCAGGTTTGCGTACCCAGCACACTTCCAACACTTTGCAAGGGAGTTTAACAGCGACGCCAGGTAGTAGACAGGCAGCCGGTACAGACACAAATGCTCGGGCAGCCCAGCTTCTACAGCTCGTGCCCACGCTCGCGCTTCGCACTCAGGGATGGTCCCACTAGTCAGTGGTTTACCAATTCCGCACTACAATATATATAAATATATAAATATATATATATATACATTTCTATTAATGAGATATAACAGACAGTAATGTCAAGGAATGTACAGGGGAAGTTATTAAAACCAATGGAATGTAAATAAGAAGAAAGAAAAGTGGATGAAAAAATTACCAACTGTGAGCAGGAATCGAACCTACGTAGGTTCGATTCCTGCTCACAGTTGGTAAATTTTCATCCACTTTTCTTTCTCCTTATTTACATTCCATTGGTTTTAATAACTTCCCCTGTACATTCCTTGGCATTACTGTCTGTTATATCTCATTAATATTGTGTTAAAACACGGAAAAACGAGCCCTTAGGTATACACTTCTTTACTTATTTTATATACATTTATATATTGTTACGGGAAAGATTTATTCACCGAGAGCTGGTCTTGCTAACGGCTTCGAGAGCGCCCAGTCAAGCAGGCCAACGGGAGAAGCTTCAGAGTCCAACCCACTACAACCACGTTGTCGTCTTCTTCATTTGGGTGCCAATTCAGCTGTGTCGGTGCGACAGTTCCATACACGTATCAATATATATATATATATATATATATATATATATATATATATATATATATATAGAGAGAGAGAGAGAGAGGCAGTTTAACATGGCAATCGCTTTGTTTCAATTATGGAGTCAAATACAGCAGAGCATACGTCCCTGTGGCTATAACTAAATTTAATGCCGCCAAACGGTAAAGTTACTGCAACATTTATATCTAATCCTAATTTTCAAGTGTAGCTACCAGGTATCTTTTCCGCTGATAAGAATATCGATGACAGAACAAAAAGAAATGATGTATCGTTTCCATTTCTTAGCAAACCTGACATAAAGGTGACGCTTTAGACCAACGCTATGCAAATAATAAATTAGTTGCGGAATTCTACAAAGCAATCTTGTATAAGTAACTTCCAATTGCCGCGTTGCGCACCACTGTCTATTCCAGCAGCATCTTAGATGTGCGAAATCTCGAAGTCTATCCTACGAGTAGCAGTTGGATTCATGCACACAGAGATTTATAAACCTTATTGCTGTCACGTAAGCCGTAGCAGGAAAAATCTGGATAAGGGTGCCGCTAAGAGATACTGTGGCTAGTGCATCCACCATCCCATTGACATATATGCCACGGTGGCCTGGTACCCATAAGCGCTGCAGTTTTTGCAAATTTGTCGGTATGAGTCGTCGAAACATGTGCATAAGTGTTAAGTTTGGGTGTGTTCGAATAAAGAAGAGGCCAACAATGGGCTTCGCCTAGGCGGATCGTCTTTTAGCTCCACAGTTTCCTTTTATTACTGCCGAACGATTCAAACGCCTGTTAATTTTAAAAATGAACGAAACGTCGCTTCTACAATCTGAAGAATTTCCGCACTTGCAATTCATATGGAACACCGCAAAATGCCTTTCCCTCACAAGCTTTCGCTGTAGAGTTCCTCTGTTAAATTTTTATCTCAACAAATCAGGATTTTCATTAACTAACCTATGTGTAGTTTGCAATGAACCGGAAACAACAGATCACTTTCTTCTTACATGCCGCCGCTTCGCCTCACTGCGCCGAATATTTCTTGAAAGACCGATTGGTATGCTCGGATTGCCAGTCCATACATCCACCCTATTATCGTTTGGAGCCAGTCAGTTGGGTGTGGGCCACAGTGCTATTCTGTCAGCGCTACATAAATTCATTCAGGCGACCGGAAGGATACGCTGCTAGTGGTACTGCCAGATATATCCAATTCTTTCTTCCCCTTCCTCATTCTTGTTAATTTGTTTTATATATTCTGGTTTATCGTATTCTTCTGCAATTTTTTCACGTTTTTTTTCAAAGGAAAATATTATTGTTTCTATCTAATTTCTCTTGATTTTTTAGCAAGCGTTATAAAAAATGATCTATCAAGAGGTACAGTGTGGCCAATCCCCCATGTGGGTATGAGCCAAAATCTCCTAGGAGACAAGACAAGACAAGTCTTTTTCTCAACGTGTTGGTGCTGGGAAATTCGGGATAAAGGCCTTTAGATGTGAGACAGAGTGGGCTTTCACGACATCTCGACAGCATCTGCAGCGTGCAAGACGTTTGTTGAAGCCGCCGTTGGGTGAATCTTCATGTGCGAGGCCCAACCCTGCCCGTGACTTAGACCGTGGAGCGTGACAAGTCGACGACGCCTGCTGCTTCATCATGCTATGATTTGTGACGGATAGCACAGGGACGACTTCTTCACCTCGTGGCGAAGCCAGCCAGTGATTTTCCACGTTTCACGACACTGGACCGGGTTAGGGAGGCCGTAATGAAAAAGCGTTGTTACGTACGAAAGACCATCAAGGAAGCTACCAGCGTCGAAACTCTCCTGCATGTGGATCGCCCACCAATAGGTGAGTTGACGAAGTTTCATCGAACTTTGACTTACGAGTACAAGATACTCAGAGAAAGTGACAAGAAGGTAGAAGTTGCAGTTCCCATTGAACGTTTAGGAGTGGAAATAGAGAAAGCAGACGATCATGCTTACCAGATATTTTGAGCAAAATTTAGAGCAGAGTACAAGATAGACGACGCAATAAAAGCTCGACAAGCTCATCTGGAATCAATAAAAGAGCGGATTAGAACTGAATTGAAAACAAAAATGGGCTCCTCGACTATAGCACTAACACCTAGGCAATGCTTCCTCGATGGTGATGTCGCGCAGACGTTTGATGAGTCGGCTTCTCGACAATTATAAGAACACACTGATAGCCGACAGGGAAGCATTTACTCTGCATAGAGTACAATATCAAAGATCAGCACCTATGAAGAACTTCAGAGTCTAGAGACCCCTTCCACGACTTTAGAAGTCTCGTCAACCTGCTGCACCCGTGAAGTGAACGACAAGATAGCATCAGTAACTCAGGTGTACCTGGTGGGAGACACCTGTGTGAAGGAAAAGCAGAAAACATTTGGAAGTCTAAAAAACTATCCACCAGATCTTGAAGATTAGTACCGGTTGAAGACGCCACGTCTTCATCCTAATAAGTCTTCACAGCAAAGCGCTCAATGGCCTGCAGATAGTGAAAAAAGGCCAGCTACTCACTCGAAAAGAAGCGGAGGGAAAACTACGGGGACGCTGAAGAAAGCCCGTTTTACAGTTCCTAGACGATTGATGACATGTGGGGTTTAACGTCCCAAAACCACCATATGATTATGAGAGACGCCGTAGTGGAGGGCTCCGGAAATTTCGACCACCTGGGGTTCTTTAACGCGCACCAAAATGTGAGCACACGGGCCTACAACATTTCCGCCTCTATCAGAAATGCTGTTCCTAGACGATGCTCTTCGAGAAATATACATATGTCAGGGTTGAAGGATATGCAGAAGTGTCCTTTCATCTGAGAGCAAAATTACCGAGACAGTGTCGAATTCGAAAGCGGGAAAGTTCAGATTATTGCAAAGGAAGAAGGCCGGTGATTTCAAGGCGACTGCAGACAAGACCAAGCACACCAGGAAACTTCTCAGTAATAGCTCCTGAAGACCCTCGTGTGAAATTTAGCATCACCGGTTTTCATACGAAGAAAAACTTCTCATCGACCGATAACCGTAGTCACGTCTAAAGACACAAAAGTGAAACAAACGTCGGAAGCACCACTGGAAGACCAAGCACCGGTAAACAGTCTGACATAGCTGCATGACTTGACTTGGACCTTATAGAACAGTTCATGAACAAAAAGTCTGTACTTAAAAACTGTGTGTATTAGTGTTCTCCGTCGTCACTCGCCGCTATTTGGGCGCAGAGGACGTTATCAAATTTGTAGAAGGATGATACAGCCTGCTGAAGAACTTTAGGGAAAGCTAAGCCAATTTGTCAGGGCGGAGGATGTTGGAAGTTGTGTGCGCCGCCTTTATAAAGATGAAGAAGAAGGATAGTGGGGTCGAGGTACGCCAAGTGGACCGAGTTTGGGTATGTTCAAATAAAGAAGAGGTCGACGGTGGGCTTCGCATAGGCGGATCAACCTTTTTTCAACAGTACAATGAGCCTCTGCCTGGAACTTTTTAAGTCGCCAGGATGGCTTCTTTTTCAGTGGGGGCAAATGTGAAGAAGAATATATGCCTGCAGCAAACAGCATCGCCAACGCCCGGCTCTCTCGGCTCATGCTTTGGTTCACTTCTTTGCCAATATCTGGATGGTTCTTCACGCTGCCTCGTGGCTGTCCTTAACGACTGATAAATCTCTTCACAAAGAGAAGAATTCAGCCAAGTTTAGCTCGATAATTGTGAGGATTTGCACATTTTCGGTGCCAATTAAAATTACTGAGCGATTTGATCCCGACTACTTGCCATACATACGTGGCCAACAGCACATTCCAAACGGAAAAGCTTCAATTGTTTGTAGTTTCTTGCATAATCACGCACACTCATAATACGCTTCGGTTTGCAAGGTATGCACCTGTTCTAGATCGTCTCAAAGTGCATCAAAAATAGTGCTTCAGAGATAGTGCGCAGTGATTAGTTAGGGCCAATCGAAGTATATATATTCGAGAGTTCAGCCTTGAACCAGGCCTTATAACGGTTAGCTGAAAAGTTCCGCTCCTTTTTATTTCCTATAGCGTGCAGGTGATGTGCTCTAATTATACTATTTTATGGTACTTTTCGCCAATGGGGCAAGCATCATGAGGTGTATTTTTATTTGGATGATGTGAGACAACACACAACAACATAACAAATGAGGATGACCATATACCGTGTCGCATTCGAAATTGCGACCATTCATGTAGGATATTGGTTTTCATCTAACGAAACGTCAGTACATGCTTTATTTTACGATATTTACGCCCAACAGGAATATTTAGTTTTTACGACTCCGAGCTTATTGCACGAGTGCGGTTGTAAATATGGTCTTTTGCGTACAACAGAATCAGCACAAGAAACTCAATACACCAAAATAAATCTGCGTGGCAGGGAATTAACTCAAAATTAGCCACGGCACCCACATATCCCACCCCGGCTCTAGGTTTTTAGCCACAATATTTGTAAGAGTGGTCTCGGTTACTCTTACAAATTTTCTCGTAGCAACGCTGTTTTAACGCAAATTTTTGTTTCACCAACCACTTTACGAGCATTTTTTGGTGACGCTAGCAAATATAGTAACTGCACCACCTTCGCTAACATGCTCCTGGGCAGTCACAGCGCGCTTTATTCCAGCGACCGACGTGATATCTAAGGCCTTTCACGCTCTTGTTTTGCTTAGTGAATCGAAGAATGCGAGAAACTTTTTCTTACGCTAAAGTTTGCTCGAAAGTGAGCTTGGTGAATACGGAACTAGAGGATTGCGAAGACACGAATTTATCACTGATACACAGATGACCTCAATGTGTTATGAAAAGCTTTGAAAGTCAGACGTGAATGCTCATATTGGCTTATGTCTAAGATCGACGTCTGTTCAAATCACGCTTCACACCTGCTGCAAGAGGTATAGTCAACAGGTTGGGCTCCTTATCCGCATTCTTGTCATTTTTTGTGCGTGTTCCCTGAGACGCTTGCTGACACCTCTCCCCGTTCGACCCAGCTTTTCTGAAATAAACTGAGTTTCAAAGCGTCGTTTCTTCACCAGCGGAGGAGGATGGGCCGAACGGTGGTCGCGTGAACTATAGCGGCGCTGCAGTTTGACTCTCGGCACATTGTCTGCTACGGCGGCGTACTGCGGCGGTTCACTGTGCTGTTCCTCGGGCCGGCTTCCCTGTTTTTAATCCCTCTTCATGCGCTTCCAGTCTACTATCTCGCGCCGCCTTTGTGAGCTGCTTATGTGGATACACACAAGGTCTCCTGAATGGATTGGTCCGTTTGTGTTGCTCATTGCAAGTTGGCTAAGAATCTATGTCCTGCCTCAATCTGTGCTATTTGCATTCGGTTTAACTTCCAATACGGGAAATCCACGTGAATGAGTAGTTATGGAGTAAAAAATTTATGACAACCGTTACCATTTTCACCACTGTCACCTTGCCTAGATGAAAAAGGGTCTAAAATGTGTATTTTTTACAACATGCTGAAATGAATGGATGCGCAAGAAAAACAGTTCTCATGTTTTTTACTAGATGTAAAAAAGAAAGACTCTCTTGAAGAAACAGTACCTATGGTTCACACTGTAATGAGACAAGTCTTCGCGACGGCTATCAATTGAGAGCCAAGTGCAAAATTTTAAAGCAACTTTACCCCCTCTCTGGCACTTTCCACCTTGTCAGAAAGCGCATGATTTGTTTTCTTGCAAGAAAAAGAAATAAAACGAATATTCTCAGCACAATGTGATATATTTACACGAGCATGTAGAGGTTTTCTGGCTGTTGCATGGCTAGTGTCATCATTACTTGTGCGTTTCGAAGGATGTGGACTGGACAAAGACGACGACGAACTCGCGCTGCTCGATTGAAGCTGTTTCGCTGTTTGCTACACTGTTACTTGCACTGATTTTAAGCCGAGATAAACTGGTGGAAGTGCTGTGTACAATCCCAATTCGCTAGCTTGAGCTCAAGCCGCTTCAAGCTTCTGCCCCCATTTCAATTCTTCTATAGGAAAACCTGGCACTTCGCCTCAGCCGCCACTTGCTAGGACTACCTCCTGAATTTGGTACCTTGAGTTCGGCGAGATTGACCACAAAAACGGCAAGTCAGACACAAGAGAGGAACGTAGACCAACTAACACCCACCCCAAGCGCCATCTACACAGCATTGAGCCTAAAGCCGTTTCATGGTGATGTGTTCGTGGACGTAGATGACTGGCTAGTCCACTTTGATCGGGCCGCAGCCGCCAACGAATGGAACGAAACCGAGAAGCTTCGCTACGTCTATTTCGCACTTAAAGACTATGCTCGCATCTGTTATGAGAATTATGAGCCGTCTATAACCAACTGGCAAGAATTTCAGCGACAGCTATGCCAGGCATTCAGAAATCCCAAAAGTAACAAAAAGAAAGCCAAGCAGGCTCAGCAGAACCAGGTTCAGAAGCCAAATGAAAACATGGCTGTGTTTCTCAAAGACATGTCAGGCTTGTAAAGCGCGCCGACCAAGGGATGGATGTGACAAAAAAGTTCGACTCCTCCTGCAGGGAGTCAAGGAGCAACTTTTTGCTAGACTCATACGCAAGCGCCTAACCACTGTCGATGTATTCATCGCTAAAGCTACTACGAGCACTTCAGCAACGCTTTCTGAAGTATGACCGCCAATATGCTGTCGCCGTGGTGTCACCTTTCACCTGTAAAAAGAACTTATCAGCACACCGTGAGCTTGTTGTGAGCGGGGTCCGCGAGGAGCTCGAAAAAGTTCGTCCCACCTTTACTCACGCAAGTGCGACGATTCTGGGTAACATTATTCGCAATGAACTCCGGAAAGTGACCCAACCGTTGCTCCTAATGCATGCGGAAGCTCCTACTTTGTCTTAGGCTGAAGCATAGAGGAGTATTCTACCTTCTACTGGACGCCGGTCACCCTCTGCTCCTCCAGCATCACCCCGTTAATTCGCTCCCGCAAATACCTACGAGCACCTTCCAGTATGACGTTCCTCTTGAAATCTCCCGTATACCCGAAGTATGGCGCAACTCCGACAACAGGCCCCTTTTCTACCACTGCGGCGAAGCGGACCATCTGTACCACCAGTGAGGGTATCGCAGGATGGGTCTTCAGGGGTTTTACCCTAACGCGCGTTCACCCAGCAACGAAGAGCGTCCTTGCGAGATTCAGCAATACATAGCAGCGCAGCTCCTGCACAAAGCCACCGGCCACGCTCACCTTCGGCTTGGCGCCTCGGCTCGCCTAGTTGTTACGTCACGTTCACTGGTGTACGAAACAGGTCGCCAAGTCTTGGCCCGCACCAGGAAAACTGGGGCCAGCGGCTTCCGAGTGTGTGGCTGCTGTTGACCGAACTGACGAACATCCTCCACCACAACACGTTGACGACGCCGATTTCTCTGTCACGGTATTTTCTGAACGCAACGCAGCGGCTTTCGCCGATATTTCTATAACCATCGACAGTCACTCGGCCACCGCACTCATGGATACTGGCGCCGATTACTCCGCTATGGGTTGTGGCTTCGTGGCCGCTCTCCGAAAAGTGGTGCTGCCATGGAACGGTGCGCAGCTCCATACTGCGAGTATTCATCTAGTGACGCCGGTTGTGAGGTGCACTGCTGAAGTAAATATTGGCACTTCGACCTTCATCGGTACTTTCATTGTACTGCGGGAATGCTCCAGCTAAGTCATCTTGGATTAGACTTCTTTCGAAAATATGGGACCAATATAAATCTCCGAGAATTGCTGATGACGTCTTCACGTAGCACACATTCTCGGGATTGCGAATTGCGTAAGATGGCGTTGCGTGTATCTGATGATTCAGTGACCGTACAGCCCTGTTCCAGTGTTCAGGTTAACGTGTTGAGTGACATCAACCGAGCGGCTCTCGGAGTTCTGAAAGGCAATGTGTCCGTGCTCTTGTCTCGTCAAGTATGCGTCACCCGTGGTCTCATAGAACTGACACTAGAGCCTGCGATAATTCTATTAACAAATTTCAGTCATGAATATCAGCACTTCATGAGGCAGTGTGTCATCGCTTATTGTGAAGAAATCGAAGACTCGAAAGCTAGCTTATCACTCGCACAACTCTCTTCTGGTCCTCATGACGACAAACAGTTTACAGTTTAGCTTGATGTAAACTGCTCACTGTCGACTTTCCAGCAAGAGAGTCTTTGCTCTCCTGCTTTCCTTCAGTGATTGCTTCGCCACGACGTTCAAAATCAGACACCCGTCGCAAAGCACAGAATCATAACAGAGCCCAGCGAAAGGCCTATTCGACAACGTGCTTACGGAGTTTCCCGCAGAGAACAAGACGCCATCCCCGGCCAAGTACAACAAATCCTTGCAATCATATATATCAAGTCATATATCATATATATATCAAGCCCATGGACATCACCGGTTGTGTTGGTGAAAACGTTGGCACATTGTGTTTTCGTGTTGACTACCGCAAACTGAACACTGTGACAAAGAAAGACGTTTATCCGCTTCTTCGCATAGACGACTCACTCGACCACCGTAGAAACACTCGATGTTTTCCATCCATGGTTCTACGCAGTGGTTATGGGGAAATTGAGGTCGATGAGCGTGACGGAGAAAAGACAGCCTTCATTACTCCTGACGGGCTCTTCAAGTTTAAGGTGCTTCCTTTTAGACGGTGCTCTGCATTCGCGCCTTTTCAACGAATGATGGTCACAGTTTTGTCCGGTCTCAAGTGGCATTCGTGTCTTGTCTAATTAGATGACTTCGTCGCTTTTTCAGTGACTTTAGAGCAGCACCTTCAGCGTCTTCGTGCACTACAGTGACATTACGAATATGGGAGATGCCATAGCAAAGGTCTCCGAAAATTTGGGCCACCTGAGGTTCTTTACCGTTCACCCGAATCTGAGCATACGGGCTTACAACATTTCCGCCTTCATCAGAAATGCAGCCGCCACAGCCGGAATTCGAGCCCGTAACCTGCGGGTCAGCAGCCGAGTACCTAGGCCTCCAGACCACCGCGGCGGGGTGCCAGTATTTTCATGATGATAACTCAAGACATGCAATGACAACCACTCCAAATTTCAAAGCACAATTCAAAGGAGGTCGTCAACCAAGAAGATTTCATTAAAAGCCCCTCGGTAGTTTTTCAATTGCTTTTTATTAGAAGGAATCCGCATTAGAGGTAATATATATGCAGCCTTGTTTAAAACACCTCATCTGATATTATTGATATGTGGGGTTTAACGTCCTGAAACCACCATATGATTATCAGAGACGCCGTAGTGGAGGGCTCCGGAAATTTCGACCATCTTGGGTTCTTTAATTTGAATCCATATCTTAGCATACGGCCCTAAAACATTTCCGCCTCCATTGAAAAAAAAACACCTCACTTGAATGAGTGCACTTTCGTGAAGTTTGGGCACGCCTGCTCCAGGGCTACTCCTGAGAGATACTGAACGCCCTCTTTTTACGTTGTCACTTATTCTATTTCTTACAAATGTAGACACAGATGCAGTACTCATGATGTGCTGCCTCCTGATGCACTTCGCTGCACCGAGAAGTCACACCTACATGTGCCACCGTTAAATGCACATAATGTTCAGTAATGAGAACACTGCGATTGAAAAAAAATATCCATTGCTGTAACACGTAAGAAATGTTACAAAACCTAGTCACTGGCAAAACACGACTACTTACATTAGTTTGTGTGGATTAAGAAGGGAAATTGATAATAAAGCCTAAATTGCAACTATTTTTAAGGCAGCGAGACAATCGACAATTGATCGAATGTCACTGTGATGGAAATCTAAGTATAGACCACGTTGCCCGTCACGTGTCTTTCATCTTGCTGTTCCATTTTTGCAGCTCTTGCAAACTGCGCATTGAGCATTCGAGGAACAGCTTGCGTTGGGGGGGGGGACAGCGCTTTTGTTTTGAAGATTTCATTTTGAAGATATATGGGGCGGAGTTAACCGCTGGGAAAAAGCACGGTTGGGTACCGGGTGTGAGCTCCCACTTTTCACGTGAAATAAAAACTTCTTGTTCATCAAAACTTGACAGCAGTACGTTACGCTGCCGTCATTTTTACATAGAACGTCACAGACTGCGTTTGACAGTGAGCTTCATATATTTGTGACGCAAAGCCTGATACCACCTTTTGAATCGTGCCGGATTTCTCTGTAGGTCTGTGACGGTCAACAAGAATTGGTTTATACCCCAATCCAAAATAAATAATGGCATGCAATTGATTTGCTTTACTACGCCTTATTTAAAAGTACTACTAGAGTACCTTTGTCTCAAATTGATTTGATCGTCAGGTCATATTCCCTGGTTATATTTGTTGGAGGTTAGAACTACTGGTAAGTGTGTGCTTTGATCATGCTCTCAAATTAAGTTGTAGGACACACGGCTGTCTCTTCACCTATGCTTGTATATATGTTTACGCGCTGTATATTATTTTAACAAGATTTATTCAACGAGCTCGGAAGCTTGTACGCTCTAAGGTTATCTAGATCATATCTATATACGATTATAAAGATGGTCATTGAACAATGGAAGCAGCTTCAAGATAAAAGTTACGATTGCTAAACATATTCAACACTGAAACACCACTACGATTCTAGGACGACGCAGCATCGTTACTTCTACTGCACTCATGCACCACAGCCAAAAGATCATGCTGTCGTATGGAATAGAACAAGTCCTATACATCCACATAAAACCGAGCTACCCACATTTCATTCCCGTGCTTATAGTGCATTCGCCACATTGTCAGAGTTCATTGTTCCAAGGGGATTGTTGTGCCTAAGTGACTTCAATTTTTCTTGTAAAAAGGTTAACAATGTGTTGCCCGCAGTCGCACACACTTTATATGGTTCAAGAAGGAAGGGCTGATTTGTGCGTCTTTGCAATGAGAAAAAACTGTAAAGCACTCACCCCTGTTACTACTTACATCAATTGCAATTTTTTACATTGTCCTATAAATTTAGTTTTCACCCTGACCTCCCTCTTCCCAACAAGAGGATAGCTCGTTGACACTGTCTGCAGCTCACCTCGTTGAAACTTCTCTTTTTTACCGAAACAAAAACGTCTCCTTATGATTGTGCATAAGGCAGAGGTCATTTTGTTTTAAAGAGTACAAAGTACGTCTAAGAGAAGCATCCGAACGTCTTGGAGGGCCCTTCAGCATCGACTTGTGCAAGCCCTCTTAACCTTCGAGGAAGCACCAATAATGAGTTGCTTGCTTCGGTTTAGACGCAATATTTCTAATCATTGCGATGAGATTATGTGCAGAGAACCTCAAAGGGACACAAAATCTAGGGTCTTTCGCCAACAGTTGGTCTACGTCATTCGACAAGTGAACAAGTGAACAAAGAACCTTGACACTTTTCTTTGCCACAGGAATACAAAATCACCAGAGTGGCACAAAGTTCTGACCATACAGCTAGCTTCTGTTAGCTGAGCCACAAACGAACATGGCAATGGTAATTCCTCAGATCCTGCCGTTCAAAATTATCTGAATGGCAAACTATCAAAAGCCTGGAAGAGACGCACTTGCCGCCATAGTTCTGAATCCCGTAACTTGCAATGACTCTTGATATGGGCCCTGGACGGAGATACAGGACCACAGAAAGCACTCACTCAGGCTGGTAGAAGCCCTTCACGCAGATAGAAGCCTTGCTTCTGCCGTTATCTACTTGTTATGCCCATTTCGTTTGTGCGGTATGTAACTCACAATCTTCATATAAATAACCTCTGATTGCTATTTGCTTCCCATATTGATCACGAGTGTTATTTATTGTATATTCATATTTGCTTTTAATACGAACAAATGTATAAAGTTCTACCCTAACCATTGATAACTTTCGTTATTAATTACTACAGAATCGAAAGTTGGGCTAGTTGGATATGCATGGTATAACTGTCAGTTCAAGCGCACGAATAAACAGAAAGGAAGAGAGAACAAGCTCTGATGATATATATATAATCATCATCGGCCTGACTACGTCCTCTGCTGGACAAAGGCCTCTCCCATGTTCTGCCAGTCAACTCGGTCCTGTGCTTGCTGCTGCTATTTTATACCCCCAAAACTTAATATCATTTGCCCAACTAAGCTTCTGTCTCCCCTTAACCCGCTTGCTTTTTCTAGGAGTCCAGTTAGTCACCCTTAATAACCAGCGGTTACCCTGTCTAAGTGCTATATGTTCTGCCCATGTCTATTTCTTCTTCTTGATTTCAACTAGGAAATCTCGGTTCAGGAATCTGGGATCTGGGAAATCTGGGATCAGGAAACGCACCTGGCTTGTTTCCACTCTGATGTCTTCTTTTTCCTTAAGGGTACACTTACCGTTTTCATTTCCATGGCTCTCTGCGTCGTCTTCAATTTAAGCAGAAGCCTCTTTGTAAGTCTCAAGGTTTCTGCTCCATAGCTAAGTACCGGCAAAATGCAGCTGTCTATACCTTCCTCTTGAGGAACAGTGACAAACCACCAGTAATGGCTTGAGAGTGCTGCCAAATGCGCTCCACCCCATTCTTATGCCTCTAGTTACTTCAATCTCCTTGTTCGGCTCCGCGGTGATTACCTGCCCTAAGTAGACATAGTCTTTTACAACTTGAAGTGCACTATTACCTATCTCGTAGCGCTATTCTCTTCCGAAGTTATTGTACATTACTTGTGTTTTCTGCAGAATAATTTTAAGACGTACTTCTCTGCTCTCTTTGTCTAACTTCGTAATCATGCGTTTCCATTCGTGCCCTGAGTTACTCAGTTATGCAATGTCATCGCTAAAGCGCAGGTTACTAAGGTACTCTTCATTAAGACTTATACCTAAATGTTCTCATTCTAGGCCTCTGAAAACCTCCTGTAAGGACGCGGCAAATAGCGTTGGGAGATTGTGTCGCCTTCTTTACACTCTTCATGATTGGTATAATGTTGCTTTCTTACGAAGCACTACGGTAGCAGTTAATCCTTTGTGGATTTCTTCCAGGATGTCTATATATGCTTAGTCGACGCCCTGATTTCGCAGTGTCTGCATGACTGCTGATGTTTCTACTGAATCAAACGCCTTCTCGCAATCAATGAAGGCTGTGTATAGTGTTTGGCTATACTCTAAGCATTGCTCTAAAAATTACTGTTAGTATGAATGTGGTCGATTGCTGAGTAGCCCGTTAAAAATTCTGCTTGTTACTTTGGCTGATTGAATTCTGGTGTTGTCTTAATTTTGTTAACAATCATCTTTGTAAGTAGCTTGTATGCGACGGAGAGAAAGATGATCAGCCTGTAATTCTTCAAGTCCCGGTCATCTCCTTTCTGATGTAGTAAAATATTAGCACCCATTCAAGATTCTGGTACTCTTCCCGTCAGCAAACACCTCGTAAACAGAGTGGCTAGTTTTTCCGATACAATGTGTCCTCCATTTTTGAGCAGATATGATGTTGCGCGATTCTCACCAGCAGATTTGCTTATTTCGATGCTCTCTAAGGATTTTCTTACTTCATTTATCATTGCTGCTGCGGTTTCTTTCGGGTTACTGGCAGTTCTTATATTAAGGTCACGATTGTCCCGACTACTATCTATCCTACTCATATCTATCCTGTATATTTGCCTTGTTTGTTCTTTAGTGCATACAATCGTATTGCGCCTATCCCAAGCTTCCTCTTCACTGCTTTGACGCTTCTTTCTTTGTTTAGAGCGTGTTCAATGCTCTTCGTGTTATACATTTTTACGTAAGTTACCTGACGCTTCTAATCATCTTCGAAAGCTCTACCAATGCTATTTTGTCTGTTGTACTTCAGACTATAATACTTTGACGCTTCTTAAAAATATTTGTTTGCTGGGACTGATTGCCAGTTTCCTGTTTAACTACCACGTATATAACTTCGAATACACACTCCGTAATGATACTAGTCAGATTATCATTCATTGCGTCAACGCTAAGGCTGGTTTCCTCAGTAAGAGCAGAGTACCTCTTCTGAAGCGAGGCTATGAATTCCTGTACTTTCCCTCTCAGTGCTACCTCATTGATTGGCACCTTTCGTATCAGTTTCTGTCATTCCTTCCTCATATTACTTCAAATTTGAGACCGTATCGTTTTATGGTCGCTGCATCTCACCTTGCCAAGCACTTCCACACCCTGCACGATGCCAGGGCCTGCACTCAGTAGTAGGTATATTTCGTTCTTATTTTCGCCACTAGGGCTCCTCCATTTCCCTTTACGGTTTCCTCGTTTTCAGTTGAACGTATTAGAGATTTGTGAAATATTGCGTAAGGCGCACTATAATAATAGTGCCACAGTGGCGTTTCTTGTACCGATGCCCTAATCTCCTACTGCCTGGTCTCCAGCCTGCTTCTTCCCTGCCTGTGCATTCAAGTCTCCAATCAGTATAGTATACTGCGTTTTTACCTTATTGTCATTTCCACGTCTTCATAGAAGCATTCAACTGACGCGTGATTACATCTTGATGTAGGTGCGTAAGCATGTAACACCTTCGTCTTTAATATCCCATTCAGTTTAATTACAATACTTACCACATTTTTATTAATGCCATAGTATTCCTATATGTTTCCAGCTATGTTTCTGTGGATAAGAAACCCCACTTCCAGTTCTCTTCTGTCAGCCAAGCCCCAATAGCAAAGGACGTGTCCATTTTGTAGCACTGTATAGGCCTCATCGATCCTTCTAATCTCACCGAGCCCTTTTACATCCCATTTAACACCTTCTAGCTCATCTAGTTGTATAGCTACACTTGCCTCACTAGATAATGTTCTAGCTTTAAACGCTGCCAAGTTCAGGACAGGCCATGACAGCCTGTCCACACCTATAGATTCTTAGCACCCTCTGCTGCGCTGCAGATCTGACCGCTGCCGTTGTCCGTTGCTTCGCACCTGCTGGAGACTGAGGCCCGTGATTTTTTTGACGTATACATGTGGGTGGACGTGGCTAGATATTGCACAAGGGTGGTCAATCATTCTCTGGTGAGGGAGTGCGTTGCCGGCGGTGGTCACCGGTGAGACCGCACCCCAAGCTTCTTATTGCAGTTCTATCACCATGAGGAATTTTTAATCCGGTGGGAACTGAGCGGCACCCGGATTTAAACCGCGCATCTCTTGCATGCAAGGCTGATGCTCTAACAACTATGCGATTGTCGCATCCTATGCCATATTTACTTCTTCTGCGATCTAGTAAAGAGTAATTACGCGTCCGTATGGCAACACGTCCACTCTACGCAGCTTCTCTCTTTGTTGAAGGTTATGCGGCTGATGAAAATCAAGCATATCTTAGCACTTTGTAACGAATGGGCCTTTAGGACACCTACTTGCAGCCTAATCTACATCTTTTGATGCATGGCATGATTCTACGTCTCTGGCACGCAGTATTTGGTCTAGAAGAATTCTTTGCTGGGATAGTCAGTTTCTGTTTAATTGCTTTTAAAAATTTACAAGATCGACAAATATACAGGAAAAAGTCCCAAAGATAGATAGATAAATAGATAGACAGATAGATAGATAGATAGATAGATAGATAGATAGATAGATAAATAGATAGATAGATAGATAGATGATAGATAGATAGATAGATAGATAGATAGATAGATAGATAGATAGATAGATAGATAGATAGAAAACTTTATTTGGGTCCTGAAGAATCTTCACCCCATTTTCATAGGGGCAAGACTGCGGGCCGCTCCTACGTTGGTACAGGGAGGCCAAGCCTCACCGCCGCTTCGTGGGCCTTCTGGACAGCCCGGAGTTGGTCAAACCAGTCGTGGCTCATGAGAAAAGCAGAGAAGGCATCCTCCGTCAAGCCGTGGATTGTGTGGTGCTGAAAACAGGGGCACGCCCAGAGCATGTGCTTAAAGTCACTAACCACCCCACAGTCAGGACACAGAGGGGAGACCTCTGGGTACCTACTGAAGACGGAGAGTGTGGGATACGACTATGTCTGCAGAAGCCTGAGAGTCACAGCCTGGGGCCTCGTGAGATTTCAATGTAGCAAAGAGAAAGTCCTGCGGCTCATCTGGTAGTGGCTAGTGATCTCGTTAAAAGTAAAGAAAATGTCCCTGAAGTGGGGTGAGTCAGCTTCCGAAAGGGTCGGACCAAGCCCGTCGCCATTCGATCCGGCACACCGGCTTCCTAGTGCCGGGTGCGGCCGGCAAGACCTCGCGCCTGAGCATGGGCCAATTCATTGACGTTGGCCAATCCCCCTACCTCGGCGCCTTCGTGCGCCGGGAACCTTGTATTGACGTGATGAGTCAGCACCTTACCCTCAAGTGCCCTAGCAACTTTCTCACAAACAGCCCCAGTCTGAAAAGCTCGAATGGATGATCTCGAGTCCGCAAATATCTCTTCTGTGTCCGACCTGAGGATTGGCAGTGCAATGGTCAGTTGCTCTGCCTTACAAGCCGACGACGTGCTGATTGACGCGGCTGATAATACGCGTCCCTTTAGGTCCACAACGTTAGCTACAAGGCTATTGGAGTCACCTTCGTACTGGGCAGCGCCTACAAAACACGACTCTGCCTAATGCGCATGCGCGTATATGCCTGCGTTTGTAACGATGGAAGCTCTGCATATTTACGCAGATCAGCCTATAGCAGCTGCCTGTACCTTACACTGGTTTCTCGCTAACTTATCAGGAAAGTGCACTGGTTTTCGGATTCGGAGACGCGGGGCAGCGACCATATACCAACTTACCTGTGTATAGCAGGTTTCACCAGCTCCAAGTCCTCAAAAGGCCTCAAATACACCGATTGGCCGAAATTCAAATTGTTAATAGAACACTGCTGTACCAACGGCTCATCATATAACATAGAGGACTCTATAAAGGATGTCCTGCAGAATACCACGCATTCACAGTTGACTAGTCAAAAGCGCACCAATTTTGACATCGAGCTTGAGAAACTTTAAGCAATACGCTTTCGTTCAGAACGAAGGTACCGACGAACAAACTGCATGGATGATTGGAGGCTGGCTGAACGCATTCAAAAGAAAATGCAGCGGCACATAGATAAACTGGCTAGGCGACATTGGACATCCTTTTGCGAGTCGTTGGATCCACGAAAGCCCCTATCACTGATATGGCTAACTGTCCGGGTCTTAGCACAACCTTGAGTCAGCGACACCCGTTTACATCTCTGGCACATCACCTTAAATGCAGAGAGATTGACGTCGCAGAATTTTTCTGTAGAATCGCCGGTGATTCCCATTTCACAGTATCAAGAATGCCAACATTTGACAACCCACCGCCCTCACGTGATCCCCTTATGCAATGCCAGTTTTCTATGGATAAGCTAGAGGTGGCACCGGCATTGTGCAGACGTTCTTCAGCACCCGGACCTGGCGGCATTAACTATCATGCCGTTTGTAATCTTGGAGACAAAGCTCGGAAGGCTCTCCTACGCCTATACAATGACTCCAGGCAGACTGGTACGCTTCCCCAGGCATGGAAGTCAAGTCGCCTCATTCCAATTCTGAAGGCTGGTAAATCTCCTTTGGATATTGCCTCATACCGTCCTATCGCACTTGCCAGTTTTGTGAGAAAAATGATGGAACGAATGATTCTAACACAAATGGAGTGGTATTTAGAAAACTACGAAATCTATTCATTATCTATGACCGGATTCAGGCGCGGCCATTCGTCAATCGACAACGTTGTTGATCCGGTTACATATGTTCAACACCAGAAAGCCTGTAAGAGACTGAGCGCCGCCTTGTTTCTTGACGTTAAGGGGGCTTACAGCAATGTCACCCATGAAGCCATCCTTAGTGCTTTGGAAACAGTAGGTCGTGGTGGCAATATATATATGTGGGTGTACAGCTACTTACAGCTGAGATCATTTTACGCGATGACACCGAATGGCCCAAGACCTGATTATTACAGCAGCCGAGGAGTTCCTCAGGGAGGAGTGCCAAGCCCTAAACCTTTCAACCTAACTCTCATTAGTCTAGTCGAGCCGCCACCTAGCACTGTAGAAATATCTGTCTACGCTGATGACATCTGCAAATGGACATCAGGTGCGACAAGACCTCAGCTTCGCGCCCGCCTTCAGAAGGCTGCTACAACGACGTCATGCTACCTTCGTAAACAAGGCCTCGAGTTGTCCTGGGGAAAATGTGCAGTGGTAGCGTTCACGCGGAAACCAATGTCTGCTTACAGCATATCGAGTAATGGAGAATACATATCGTTCAGCAGAAGCCACAGGCTCTTGCGAGTCATAATAGACAAATACCTGTCATGGACTCCACACGTGAGCTATGTGAAGAAGCGGCCGATCGCAACATGCCAAATTCCTTGCATGAAATAATTGGGGAGTGCCCATACCATCCATGCTACAACTGCACAGAGTGCTCTCTATCGGATTGTTACGGTACAGCTTACCTACAATATCTAACACCGGCAAGACCTACCTGTGCTCAATTCAGAGCATTCAAGCCTAAGCACTTAAGATATGCCTTGGATTACCCCGCAGTGCTTCATCGGCTGAAACCATTGCTATCGCTCAAGATCACTTGATAAAGACGCATATTATTACCAAGACGATGCGCATGCACCTGAGGTATTATGCCAGGACCTCTTCTCACCACCTGGCGAGCCAAGCTGCTGAAAGGCCCCACATGACATACGGCACTTTTGTCTAAAAGCATCGTTCATCGTTTACTGAGACGTACGCACCTGCACCAAAGCCACTGCTTCCTCCTCGGAGCTTAAGCCGTCCGCGAGTTCACTTAATGATTCCAGGAATGAGGAGAAAATTGGACTTGCCGACACATGCCCTGAAACAAATGAGTCTACTCCAACTGGAACAAAACTACAGTAACCGCGTGCACATTTACACGGATGACTCTACTACGCCATATATTTCAGGTAGAGCAGTGGTTATACTATCACAAGGGGTAACTCGGTGTTTTAAGACTTCACAAGTGACAAGATCAACGACGGCAGAACTTGAGGCTCTGCGCAATACACTGGAACTCATCAATTCAGAAGAAAGACCAGGTAAATGGGCTGTGTTTTCTGACTCAAAACCAGTGTTACAGTGTCCGATATCAGTTCTCTGACACGGATGCCACGACCAGTTGACCTACCAAACCGTGAAACTTCACCGCCTTTTAATACAAAAAGGCCACGACATCGTCTTTCAGTGGTTACCTGGGCATTGGGTATAGGCGGCAATGATTCTGCAGGTCATGCTGCTCGCACGTCACATAAAGAAGCGAACAGCGTTCCGATTCCGCTTTCGAGAGCGGATGCGGCGAGGCAGATTCGTCAACTGACCCGCAGTCTCACACTGACTGAGTGAAACACACCAAGCATACGACGTACAAGACTGCACGAGCTTGACCCTTTACTACAACTCTAGCCTCAACCCGGCCTACATCAACGTGCAGCTTGGCTTCTCTATCGCGTTTGGCTGGGAGTTGCTTTCACAAAAGCTTATACCACGTTAATCGGAATTACTGACAGTTCGGCATGCGATCTTTGCGGCACCGACGAAAATATCGAACACCTGCTGTGCCATTGTTCTCGATTTGCCTTAGATAGACAAGTACTTGCCAACGTAATGCGGCGTCTGGATGATCGGCCCCTTTCTGTGCAGGTGCTATTACAGCAACGTCCACATACCTCGAATGCCCACTAGGCAGTGAAAGCCCTGCTGTGTTTCCTGAGAAAGACAGGTTTATGTGAACGCCTCTGACATGCGGTAGAGTTCTACACGCTACAGTGAAACAACTGTCAGTCTCTCCCCCCCTTTTCTTTCGTTTCCCTCTCTTCCATGTTTCTCGTCTTTCTTGTCCCCTGCCCTAATCCCCCAGTGTAGGGTAGCCAACCGCATGTCTTTCTGGTTAACCTGCCTGCCTTCTCCCTTTTGTTGCGTCCTCATCCTCCTCCAATTTCAAGGTGGCCTTCCTGCCTCCAAGAAAGGACTGCACAAATCTGTAAAACTTTTCTCCCAGGTCAAGGCGGGAGAACGAGTCTAGAATATGCATATGTGACACTTTGTGGAAGGCCTTTTCCAGATCAAGACCGAGAATGGCTCTCATGTCTCGGGTGTCACTATCTAATATACATTGCTTGCTGAGTAGCAGGGCATCCTGCGCAAAGAGGTAAGGCCTGAAGCCTATCTAGTTGTTTGGAAAAAGATCCCCGTCCTCATTGTGCTTAGAGAACCTATCATTTATCACATGCTCTGCCACTTTGCCCAAGCAAGACGCGAGGGAGGTCGGCTGGAGGTTCTGAGCCCCGGGGCGGCGCCCATGCTTGGGAATAAGAATCACGGACGCAACCTTCCACTCATCTGGAAAGACACCCGATTCCCATATACGGTTGATCTCTGCCGTTATGACCTTTATCGACCTGTCGTCTAAACTGCACAGCAGTTTGTTAGTTACGCCATCGGTCCCGGGGCTGACCGGCCATTGAGCTTTTGTAGTGTTTCGCGAACGTCCACCTCTTGGAACGGCCTATCAAGGTGCACGGCTGGTTTGCTCTCATATTGTGACCAGACCGGCCACGGAGATCCAGCATCAACCGCCAGAGGAAGATACCTCCGCGCTATGCGCGTGGCGATTTCGTCATCCCCGTGGTGCTGCCTTTCCGCATGTAGAATTCTATCCACCATCCGATTCTGGCTAGTTTTTGTCTTATTTCCATGGAGCAGGTGCTTGGGTAGGTTCCATTTTTCACCTATTCGCATCTGTCCATCCACCATGTTACACACCTCCTGCCATAGCTGTCTCTCAAGTACTTGGCACTATGTCATAATTTCCTTGTTTAGCACGGCTAGCCTCTTCCTAAGCCTGCGATTGAGCTTCTGCGTTTTCCATCGAGACAGCAGAGAATCCTTGGCTCTAGTAAGTGTGCTAACGTGCTATCCATCTGATTAACTTGGAGCTCGGTGTGTATCAACTTGATCGCTTCTTCTACGTCCCCTCTGACACTAGCCATTCATTCTTGGAAGTTCTGCGATGATTCACCCCCTCTTTCCTCCCTGATCTTTCGGAAGTGATCCCAATCTATGTATTTGAAAGTCCTGGGAGGCTTTCTGCCTAACTGCCACTCTGTGCTGACAATATAGTGATCACTCCCTATTATACTCCCAAGATAGCCCAGAAAATTTCCCCTGCCGACCCAACGAATGTGAGATCGGGAGTCGAACCTGTGACACAGAGTTGCCAATCCTAGTGGGAAAGCTGGAATCAGATATTATTGTGAGTCCAAGGTTCGCTGCTGCCTGCCAGAGATTCGCTTCTTTGCGTGTGGTGTTTGGGTAACCGCAAGCCTGAGGGTGGGCATTAAAGTCCCCGGCCACAACAATGAGGGCCCGGATCCTGCCTGCTACAAAAACTGCCTTGGCCAACAACAATTTGAAGCGATAGCGATGCTGCCCCCTCTAGAGTAACTGTATACGTTGAGGATGAATATGCTATTTTTGAGCTCGCCACTCGAGATAACCTCGCCAAAAAGGTATTCAATTTAGCACCTACCCATCTTTAAGTCATCCTCGATAAAATTGTGTTTGTTAGAGACCAGGGTGGAGACCGCCCTACCTTCCGGCCCTTTGTTTACGTATGATGTGTAGTCCGACAGAGAAACTGTATCTGTTAATACCTCTTGTAATAAGATAACCTGCGGTCGCGATGATCTCGGTTTAAGGAACTTTTGTAAGGCTGCCCTCTTTCGAGAGAAGCCCCAACAGTTCCATTACAAGATCGTGAAGTTCAATATGCTGTTACTCGCAGCCATCATTAGTGATTTCAGCTGACCCAGCCTGGGTGCTACCATAGGTCACCCCTAAGTAACTAGCCCCACTCATAACCAGTGACTTCACGCCCTTCTTGGCTCTCAGCTTGCTCAGCTCTTCTTCAAGCTTGGAAGTCCTAGCACCAAGAGATGCCATCGCTTTGGTCATTTGCTTTAGAGTCTCTTTTTTCTCTGCCAGAGAATCTGTGGTTTGCACCAGAAAATGAAGCTCCTCGTTTCTCAAATGCTCAATTGTGGCCTTTCTCTTTGCCGGCCTTACCTCAGAGTGGGTGTCCGTTGGAACCTCAGCTATTAGCGACTCCCCTATATTGTTAACCGGCCTGTTCGGCCGCGATGGAGGAGCGGCATTCACCACCTCAGCTCCCTTGATTTTTGCTATTTCAGCCTTGATGATTGATTGATATGTGGCGTTTAACGTCCCGAAACCACCATATGGTTATGAGAGACGCCATAGTGTGGGGCTCCGGAAATTTCGACCACCGGGGGTTCTTTAACGTGCGCCTAAATTTGAGCACACGGGCCTACAACATTTCCACCTCCATCAGAAATGTAGCCACCGCAGCCGGGATTTGGAGCTATTTCAGCCTTGAGCTGTTCGACAAAGCTTCTGAGAGTAGCATTCTACTTCTTGATACTACTAACTAGCTCGAAGCTAACATGCTCTGAGTCAGCACCCTTCTTTACCAGCGGCTGTGACGTCTTCTTGACCTTGGCGGCCCACGGTCCCTTGTCAGTCCCTGGGGTTGTGATGCGAACCGAAGAAGTGTTAGATAGGGATCTTGCCCTGGAGGCTGATCGCCTTCTGGATCGTGATCAGTCGCCCTTGGTTCGGGAGCGACCGCGCTGTTTCGTACTGGAACCCCCTGGCTTGTCCGTGTGCAATGGTGGGAAGTCTTCCGCGGCGTAGTCTTGCTGAAAACAGAGGTTGGAGTCTTGCCTGTGTTTCCTTTCTCCTGTGACGCACAACATACGGGATCTAGAAACGCTGCTTGCATTGTTTGTCTGCTGTTACGTGTGCGCCTCCGCAAAGTTTGCACATGAGCTCGCACTCGTGTCCTTCCTATGGGGATTTTTGCCGCATCCCCTGCATATGACTTCATCCGGCGTAGGACATACGTCAGCGCGACGTCCGACCTTGCCACATGCGTAGCAAACATTGGTCTGCCTTCTGAACAATGTGCAGCGAAACATGCTCGCATCGCAAATTGCATGATTGGGAACTTTGAGTCCGTCGAACAGAATTGCCACCGCTTTCGAGTATTTGATTCGCTTTTCTTTAAGAGCCGTTGGGTTCCTGTCATTAACAATCAGCGCCTGAAGTTTCACTGGGTCGATGTCGAGGTCTACCCCTCGTATGACCCCTTTGCAAGTGCCGTCCGTGGCAGCCATATATGCATTGACTTCGTACTCCACACTGCCCAACGCAACACTGGATAGGCTGGCATACGCCCTGGCGTTCTTCTCTGTCGCAGTGCTCACCACCGCAATGTTTTGCATGATGTTGGGACAAGCTACGTCCTCGGCGATTTCTTCCTCGCCCAGATTCGCCGCCTTGGAGAGGGCGAATGCAAACTTCATTTGGCTAACATGCCTCATGTCGAGGCCATTGCGTGGATAGACAATCACCCGCAAATGATCTTTCGGAAGCTGTGACATTGTTGGCGTGGCTATGACTTGCTTTTTCACGTTCGTGGGTAACTGACCAGGCTGCGACACCGCCGCCACGGCGGGCTTCGCTCTCGTCGCCTCGCCCGTAGCGTCGGGTACGGTTTTGACTTACCCTCAATTAACAGCCGTGGTCCAACCAGGAGATTGAAGTTCCTCGAGAGAGACATCCTTTCCATCTACCACAACTTGCATAGACATGGCGCGAGCGGTTACACGACGGCGAATAGCGGGAACGCACCGTGCGTTCCTCATCTGTCGCGAACACATGCGCCCAGTTGGCGCGAACGCCCAGGCTTAGCTTTGTGCCTGCTCGACGCTGGTAGACAAGTCGTCTCAGATTGATGAAAAAGGGCACCCACCTCGCAAACTGGGTGTCCACGGGTTCTTGGTGCTCAGGCCGATACGGTGATGATGAAAGGTCAATGGTTCGTGTCCAAAATACGCTGCAGAAAATTGAAAACGACGGAGCCGATGGGAGCGCGTCCCACACCTCGGCGACCGCAGCGCCTCCAAAGTCCCAAAGTAAAGAAAAAACCGTACTGAGACCCTCAGCTAATAGTACAATTATGGAGGGTAGTGACTAACACATCAAGTGATCGGAATATCTAGCGAAGTCAAGACACATTAGATAAGACGTCTACAACTACATCTGTGGAACATGCAAATGCGCAGGAACAGAAAAGCAAAGGTACAAGAACAAACGTTTATTACACAAGTGCTATGGCATGAGTATGCTTAATTCAGATAGTAAAATTTAAGGTCATTTTTAAAGACTGCAAGAGAAACACGAGATTTGATGGCTGTTGCAAGGTAAATCATTCGAAAGTAAAATTGCAGCGAATGCAGATGTTTTTTCGTAATTACTACGAATTGTTGGCAACAAAAATGTTTTATTTGCTGCAAAATCTGGTCATGTTTTTATTGTGCGAAAAGTCACGTGACATAAATGAAAGCGGGAGGTTCTTATGAAGCAGTTTGTGTAATCAAACGACTATGACCAGTAATGAAAGAATAACTAACAAGATATTGTAAGAGCGGAATAATACATACACATCGTAAGATTGTATGGAATTACAAGTTCCTGTTCCTGTACAGGCTACAAAGATATGACAGTTTTTGAACGACCAAAAAAACTAGAAAAAAGTTCAAGCGGAGTAGACACTTTTCACTGTTTATTCACCATATCATGCATCCGCTAAGACAGGTTGCCGGGCTATTTGGTTGATTGTTCATATGTCTGCAACGCACCACTACAAAGACCCAGAAGTGATTGCGTGTGTCTCTTCTTTGTGTACTTTTCACGGTGCGCTACATCAATAGGAATGATAACCTATAATAAAGATATCTATAATAAGGGTGGTTTGCAGTCGATGTGTGCCTGGTATGCTGCACAACTCTGTGTCAATAAATTTAGTGCAGGATATGATGACAAAATTGTTTAAAGTTAGCGCTCTCCTTCTCTTCTCTCCATTTCACGTCAATCAAAAACAGCCATAGTTTTGTTGCCTAAACAGGAGCACGCAACAATTAATACTCTCGCCACTAGAGTGTTTTTTTCCAAGCAAGTCTTCACGATTCCTCTTGTTCGGTGTAGAACACCTGCATGCCACTCCGATTACCTGGGTTTGAACTTCACTAAGACCTACAACTTTCGAGTAACAATTTTATTTTCATCTTTCTAGTCCTGGCAGTGACAGACAAGATGATTTCTCGCTGACTACCAAGGACCCAACCGCCGCAATTTCTGTGAAACGAGCTCTTTAACGCTATCGTGTTATCCTAGGCCTCACCTATGCACTGGCAGCAGTGCGAACCATCTGCTGCTAGCACATGACTACTGACGTGCTTGTGGTTTAAACGGAAATCACCGAAAACCATAATGCCTATTCGTCACCGACTCGAGGAGAACCAAGCCACAGTTCTCGAGACCTCTGTCATGAAGGCTTTCCAGCTTGACAGGGCAGGCTTGTCGTATCTTGTTGTGATTCAGGCGAAGCTTTTCACGGCACACTTGCAGCAACAAGCCAACTTGAAAGTTTACGCTTTCCGAGTGGGCTTGAAGGACAAGTCGTGAAACCAGCGAGGCTACAAAGGTAACGCGCATACGGAAGACCTATAGGAATTTGTTTACCGTCGGGAGAATAGTTCGACGAAATCTCACTGAAGTGATATTTATGACGGCGAAACATTTCCTTCTATGAATCCCAAGAGTTTTCCTTAATTTATTATTTATATGTGCCATTGTCGCTCTAGCCTAGAGACTAGAGACGAGCCCTACCGTGAAGGTCTAGTTCCTAAGGTACTTCATTGCTGACGCTCTGGTCGCGGGATTGAATCCCGCCTGCGGCAGCTGTATTTTCGATGGAGGCGAAAATGCTGTAAGCCCGTGTTTTCGGATTTCAGTCCATGATAGAGAACCGAAGGTGGTAATAATTTCCGGAGCCCTCCACTATGGCGTTTTTCTTATTCATATGGTAGTTTCGGGACGTTAAACCCCACATATCAATCCCATAGACGATTTTTCACAACGGCACACGTGTGCGGCCATGTTTGATCACGTGATCGTAACTGGCCTTGCCGTAGCGGATTGCTCGAGCCCACGCCTTAAGGCAGCATTCGTGGCCTTACTACTTAGCACAAGCTGGAAGGCAACATGTCAACACCCAAGCAGACGCGGCCACCCTCTTTATTCCAACTCGCGCTGGCCACTCACCCGCAGACTCCATAGCAATAAATAGATCGTGAAATCAGCTGTCACTTTGTGTCTCTCACTCTGGGGACATTACATTAGGTATGTTTTGTCTTTGCTGTAGAGATTAGCTTGTTTATTTAGCGATTGATTGATTGATTTGTGGGGTTTAACGTCCCAAAACCACCATACGATTATGAGAGATGCCGTAGTGGAGGGCTCCGGAAATTATGACCTCCTGGGGTTCTTTAACGTGCACCCAAATCTGAGTACACGGGCCTCTAACATTTCCGCCTCCATCGGAAATGCAGCCGCCGCAGCCGGGAATCGAACCCGCGACCTGCGGGTCAGCAGCCGAGTACCTTAGCCACTAGACTACCGCGGCGGGGCGTTTATTTAGCGATGGGATTCCCGTTAGCCTCATTAACGAACTAGGACATAACACTAAAGAAGCATTGTTAAAAGCAGTAGAAAAAAGCTTAAAGGACGGACAAATACCGGACAGTTGGCGACAAAGTAGAATGAACTTAATCTATAAAGGCAAGGGAGAAAAGGACAAGATTCGCTCGTATAGACCACTAACCATTACATCGGTACTATACAGGTTGGCGATGCAAGCAGTAAAAATGAAAATAGAAACATGGGCCGAACATAACGATATTTTGGGAGAACTTCAAAACGGATTTCGAGTCGACAGGCGGTTAGACGATAACCTGTTTGTTCTCACTCAGTGTATAGAAATATCTAAAATAGAGAATAGGCCCTTGTACGTGGCTTTTCTAGACATCACTGGGGCATACGACAACGTTAATCAGGAAATTTTGTGGGATATATTGAAAGGAATGGGCATGGGCAACGACTGTATACAGCTTTTGAGGGAGATATACCGAGAAAATACAGTTTGCATAGAGTGGAAAGGAATGCGTAGCAAAGAGAACGTTGAGGTTAGCAAGGGTCTGAGACAGGGATGTCCTTTGTCCCCGCTGTTATTCATGCTGTACATGGTGAGTATGGAAAAAGCGCTAGAAGGTAGCAACATTGGTTTTAATCTGTCACACAAACAGGGCGGCATGATGATTGAGCAGAAGCTTCCAGGTTTATTTTATGCGGACGATATCGTCTTATTTGCGGACAGTCGAGATGATATACAGCAGCTAGCGAATATATGCGGAAGGGAAGGTAAAGCTCTTGGACTAGGATTCAGTGTAACGAAGTGTGGATTGATGGTATTCAATGATCCTTGTGATCAGACGGTGTCCATACAAGGCCAAGAAATACCGAGGGTAAGTGAATACAAGTACCTTGGAGTATGGGTAAATGAGAGTGATAGATACATGGAGGTACAGGAAAAAGCCTCGGCAGCAAAAGGAAAGAGGAATGCGGCAATAATGAAGCACAGAGCGTTGTGGGGATACAATAGGTATGAGGTGCTTCGAGGTCTGTGGAAGGGTGTAATGGTTCCAGGGCTTACTTTTGGGAACTCAGTGGTGTGCATGAGGGCAGAGGTGCAATCGGGAATGGATGTAAATCAAAGGACTGTGGGACGCCTCGCGTTGGGTGCTTACGGGAAGACGACAAACGAGGCTGTAAAGGGCGATATGGGGTGGGCAGGTTTTGAGGCGAGGGAAGCGCGGAGCAAAATAAGGTTCGAAGAAAGGCTAAGAAATATGAAGGAGAGTAGATGGGCAGAGAAGGTGTTCCGTTATTTGTATAGGAAGAGCGTGGACACACAGTGGAGAAAAAGAACTAGAAGACTCACTAGTAAATATACGGCTGGTATTGTAAGCCATATGTCAACAAAGAGCGTTAAGGGAAAAGTCAGGGAGGCGGAGAGGATTTACTGGATGGCAGCTATGGAGAAAAAACCGGCTTTGAGTAACTACCGAAAGGGCAAAAATGAAATAAGGAGGGAGGCATTTTACGATAATTCAAGGGGAAGCGCTTTACTGTTTGAAGCGAGATCGGGTTGCCTTAGAACGCGTAGTTATAGAGCAAGATTCAGTAAAGAAGAAGAACAATGCACATGCTGCGGGACAGATAAGGAAACGGCGGAGCATGTTCTGATTGAATGTGGAGATATCCACCCAGGTGTACGTTTGGGCACGAGCCTACAGGAAGCCTTGGGTTTTAGGGACAACAATGGAAAGCTGAACACACCCGCGATTGAAATAAGTAAGAGACGGTTAGAGTATTGGTGGCAGAAAATTAGAGAGAAAGGACAAAAATAAATATTGGAAAAATAAAATATGGACAGTGTGCCGTAAATGGCAGAGAACTTAAGCTGAAAATTTACCTTTTTTTCCATTAAGATAGAATTTATCGAAGTAGAGGCATTAGGCCAACATCAAAAAAGAAAAAAGTTTTTTTTGTCGAGCCTGGTGGCTTACTTGTCACCACCCCGTTATAAAGGGGACGCTCATAGCATCCATCCATCCATCCATCCTGCTAAGCCGTGTCTTCGAGAATTCAAGAATGAATCTTGAGACCACTGCACAATAAATAATCATGTGATGTCATTTTCGCCGTTGTCACCCTCTCCGGCCATGTCCTGGTGTACCTCCCTGCGTACGCAAAGCATCACCTTCTGCACCGCGGTTTTTTAGGGCTCGTCATGTGTTGCTTCGCGCAATGTTGAAAAAGAAGCCGTGAGGTTTTTCTGTTGTCGTAGTTTAACGAGTTCAACGGATCAGGAAGGCCTCGCTTGCTTACATAATACAAGACCAGAAAATTACGATGTGTCAACGCGTATGCCAGCCGCCAGCCACCACCTACGAGGGCCTATTATCTCGATTGTGTGGGCCAAGAACAGGTGCAAGGCCTAAGTTTTTCGAGCGGCAATTTTAGGAGTGGATAAGCGACACGCAGCAGCTCCGATCGAAAACGAGTCATCCTGCAGAGCTGGGAAAGTTTACAAGATATAATAATAGTAATAATAATAATAATAATATTAATATTAATAATAATAATAATGATAATAATAATATTAATAATAATATTATACTGCTGCGGCCCATGCCACCAAAGTTGCAGCGCAGCTCCCAAGTGTTTTAAACAGTGCTGATGTTGAACCTAGTTGATAGCAATTGGAGGAGACATCCAAGGAAGATAATATGCGAGGTAGAGACTTCGCGTGGAGTGTGTAGCAGTAATTCAGGTGACTTCTTTTTTTTCGCGTATGCTGGGACACGTTTTTTACCTTGTATTTTTCTTCTATTGTGTGGTAATGTACAGAGGTGTCCCTGAAAAGGATGGTAATCATTTTGGAAATCAATCAACCAATTCTTTAAACACCTGACTTCCCCCCCCCCAACTCAAACCAATAGGCTTTAAACAGTATAGTAAACATACATTGTTTTACATCCAATTTCACAGTTTGTTTCAATGCAATACCCGAATTGCCGCGATCGTCATCACGATTTGAACCGCATCCTTGACACGCTGATTGTGCACGCAGTGGTCGCGTGCACAAATTTGTAAGTACAGTATCAGGGTAAGCTATCACCAATTTCAGGTATGTTTATGGAGATGGCACTTACCCGTACTGGAGTAACTCCTAAAGACGCAAATATCACCTAGGTTCTCCCAGTGGTTTTTGTTATTTTGCGCCACTCAAACACGCCGGTGCTTTTCGGAAAATCGCAATGTGTGGTCTGAATTTTACGCAATAACGTTCGGCAAAGAGAACACCCGGACGCTCTGCTTCCTGTTCATAGACTGTTAAACGAACTTGCTTCACCAGTAGCCGATAATTTCTTAAAATTGCGTCGTGAAGCAAAACATGGCAGCGGTGTGGCGACTGTATCAGTAGGTACTCGGGCATGTCGGTGGTGCGTTTCGAAAGTGACGAAGGGGCGTTGCGTGACGCACGTGCACACTATTTATACCGAGGAATGCTTTGTTCTTGGAGCTGCAGGACGTAAATATGAAGTAAATAAATGCGCAGGGTATTTATGACGCAGGACGTAAATATGAAGTAAATAAATGCGTAGGGTACTACTACCTTACGGGCAACAGAGCAGTCCGATGGCGTGATAAATTCGAGTTGGAAAAAAGAACTAACCGACAGATGCCGCCTTGTTAACTTTTCCAGCTCTGCCATCTGCTCACTTTTACTAGCGTGCGCGCAGATGCTATGTGGACACCCAGCAAGCCGAAGATAATTGATATGTCTATAACGCACCACGACAAAGACCCAAAAGTGCTTGTGTGTGTCTCTCTTTTCTGTTTTTTCGTGGTGCGCTACAGCACTAGGAAAGATATTCTGCATAAATGATGAGGGTTGTTTGCAGTCGATGTGTGACATGAGGTCATGACGTGGATGGAGACATACTGAGCAGTATTGTCAACGGCCACGGCATGGAGACGTTCGCTGTAGGAGAGGATGCCCTACTGAAAAAACCTACATAATTCTATACAGGATCCGTATGCTTCAATACAGGGGTTACAGGAGCTAATACAGGAGCTGTACAGGAACCAAATGGGGGTAAATGGGTCTTATACAGGAGCTATATGGTGGTGTGTAGGAGCTGAATGGGACCTGGGCAGGACATATAGGGGTATGTAGGAGCAATATAGGCATTATGGGTTTGGTATGTAGGACTCTCATCTAGCACAATATAGGAGCTAATGGGGCTGAATGGGGGCCATACATAGGATTTGATAGGGCTCAATGTCAATCTTGATAGTCAATGTAGTACACCAGTAAACTTATTAGACCAAATACCTAGGCACGCATAACATTTTTGTTTTTTTTTGTGTTGAAAGCTCTAAAATACTCAGTTTTTCAGCTCCATTAGTTGGCTGTACACAACCTCAAGAAATCACCAATTTTAACGAGTCCATATCATGAAATGCAAATATGTGCAAAATATAACAGATAAGTATATCAGATAATTACCAAAGTACTTTATTTCATTTGATCACCTTAGTTGTACACGTGTTATATTTGCACAAATATTGCTGTTCAATTTATGAAAAAAAACAATATTTTAAATGTTGTATTTGTGCAATGAATATAATCTTTCTATGAGAAATCTCTAACAGAAAATAGTGAGTGAGTAATTATATATTATATGAACATACACAAGAAGATAAAAGACAATTAATCCTTATATTCAGGAAAGATAGACCAAGCCTCGCTCACGTGCTCTGTCATTGCACCAAGACACAAAGCACAAGGGGCAATGCAGGACTACCAAGAAAGAGTGCGAATGAGCTCTACAAAGCTTGGACCTCGAGAAAAAAGTGCACACGACACAGTCGAGGGGCAAGGCATCTCTGTTATGACATAGCAATTGCACTCTCTGGTCTAAACACACACACTGAAAGATATCGATGAAGTCTTTAATCTGTACAAGTACAAAATAATTACATACAAACACATTAAAAAGGTTTTGCAATACTGGTGTTGTTGAAACAAAACTACATCCAATATTCAGATCAATTTTCCATGCACTGCTCGAAACGGTCGATCTGAGAGTTTGGTTGGCTTTGCACAAGCTTGCTCACTTGTGAACAGTACTTGACTGTGTTTATTCCTCCGAATCAGAATAAGAGCATATAATTATCAAAATTTCGTTTGGTGTGCTTCCATCTGAGCTTTTGAAAACAGCTTATTGTACGTCTGCATGAAAGTATCTTCACCACTGGCCAACTAAGTATTTCTAATGCTACTCCTGTCTTAAACAAAATTGATACAAATATTCAGTTTAACTTTCAACACATTACTTTAAATAGTTGAATAAGTGTTTGGGTGGCACAAGCTTGCTTGCTCGTGAAATGTACTTGGCTGTGTTTATTGCTCAAAAGCTAAATAGGAGCAAATAGTTCTCAAGATTTTGTTTCGTGTGCTTTCATCTGAACCTTTGAAAACTTCTTGTTGTACGGATTCATGTACCGCATCATTCCAACTGAACAGCTAATGGTCACGGTAGTTACGTCTTGCAAACAAGAGTGGCTCAAGTTGTTGTTTTGAGCTTCCACTCATTGCTTAAAATAGTTGACAAGAGTGTTTAGTGGCACAAGCTTTCCTCTTCCTGATACTTGGCTGGGCTATCACAGAGAAGGTGAACATTAGCAAATATTTCTCCACGCTTTGTTTTGTGTGCTTCCAACTGAACCTTTCGAAACGGCTTGTTGTATGCTTGCATGTACAGCATCATCCCCATTGGTCAGCTATTTGTAACAGTACTCTTGTCTTGCAAATAAAAGGGGCTCAATTTTTCAGTTTGAGTTTACATGTATTGCTTGAAATGGTTGATGAGAATGTTATTGTGGCACAAGAATTCTTGTCTGTGATACTTGGCAGTGTTTATCACTCAGAAGGTGGACAAGAGGAAATAATTCTCCATGCTTTTTTTTGTGCGCTTCTATCTGAACCTTTCAAAACGGCTTGTTGTATGCTTGCATGTACAGCATCATGCTGATTGGACAGCTATTTGTAACGGTACTCATGTCTTGCAAACAAAAAGGGCTCAATTTTTCATTTTGAGCTTCCATGTATTGCTTTAAATGGCTGATGAGAATGTTATTGTGCACAAGAATTCTTGTCTGTGATACTTGGCAGTGTTTATCACCCAGAAAGTGGACAAGAGGAAACAATTCTCCACGCTTTGTTTTGTGTGCTTCTATCTGCACCTTTCAAAACGGCTTGTTGTATGCTGGCATGTACAGCATCATGCTGATTGGACAGCTATTTGCAACGGTACTCATGTCTTGCAAACAAAAGGGGCTAAATTTTTCATTTTGAGTTTCCATGTATTGCTTTAAATGATTGATGAGGATGTTATTGTGGCACAAGAATTCTTGTCTGTGATACTTGGCAGTGTTTATCACTCAGAAGATGGACAAGAGGAAATATTTTTCCAGGCTTTGTTTTGTGCGCTTCTATCTAAACCTTTCAAAACGGCTTGTTGTATGCTTGCATATACAGCATCATGCTGATTGGACAGCTTTTTGCAATGGTACTCATGTCTTTCAAACAAAAGGGACTCAGTTTTTCATTTTGAGCTTCCAGGTATTGCTTGAAATGGTTCATGAGAGTGTTTTTGTGGCACAAGAATGCTTGTCTGTGATACTTGGCAGTGTTTATCACTCAGAAGGTGGACAAGAGGAAATAATTCTCCACGCTTTCTTTTGTGCGCTTCTATCTGAACCTTTCAAAACGGCTTGTTGTATGCTTGCTTGTACAGCATCATGCCGATTGGACAGCTATTTGCAACGGTACTCATATCTTGCAAACAAAAGGGGCTCAATTTTTCATTTTGAGTTTCCACGTATTGCTTTAAATGGTTGATGAGAATGTTATTGTGGCACAAGTACTCTTGTCTGTGATACTTGGCTGTGTATCACAGACAGGTCCACTGAGAAGGTGGACAAGAGGAAATAATTTTCCACACTTTGTTTTGTGTGCTTCTTTCTGAACCCTTGAAAACAGCTTGTTGTACGGATTCATGTACCGCATCATTCCAACTGAACAGCTAATGGTCACGGTAGTTACGTCTTGCAAACAAGAAAGGCTCAAGTTGTTGTTTTGAGCTTCCACTCATTGCTTAAAATGTTTGACAAGAGTGTTTAGTGGCACAAACTTCCTTGTTCTTGATACGTGGCTGTGCTATCACAGAGAAGGTGCACAATAGTAAGTAATGCTCCACGCTTTGCTTTGTGCACAAGATGCTCATGCGCTGTGACATGTGTATCGTTACAAATAGCTATCCAACGGGGATGATGCTGTACACGAAAGGGTGCAACAAGCCGTTTTCAATGGTTCAGATGGAAGTGCACAAAACAAAGCTTGGAGAATTATATGCTATTGTGCGCCTTCTCTGAGATAGCCCAGCCAAGTATCAGGAAGAAGAAAGCTTGTGCCAGCAAACACACTGATAAACCATTTAAAGCAGTGCATGGAAGCTCAAAACAACAACTTGAGTCCCTCTTGTTTGCAAGTCAAGAGTATTGTGACCATTGGCTGTTCAATTCGAATGATGTGGTGCATGAATGTTCATTGTTTGAAATGTGTTATCTGAGTAATTGTGTGACACAAACTTGTGCATTTTCTGCTTGCCCGTTTTGAGTTTTCTTTAAAGGCCTAGAAAATGTCATTTGAAGACATCTCTTTCATTTTATTGAGGAACGTAATCTTGCAGTGCCATGCAAGCATGGTTTAAAATAAACATTGGTGTAGTGTAACTGCAGAGAGAATTCATTCTTCAAAGAATTGAAGAGAAGTGTCTAGTGTTAGCCCTCTTTATTTACTTTAAGGAAGTCTTACACTTATAAAACAAAACCAAGAAATACTTTCTGTTAAGCTTGTATTTCCGTATTATGATGGCATTCGAGTCTGATAACTTGTGAATTCTTGTGCGTCGCTTCGACATCAGCATGTTAATATTGATTAGCACTCATGAGAAACACTGGACCGTACGCCAGCTAGGAGTCACATAAAGAAGCATACTGGGTTGTTTCTTGTTTAACTTATTATTAACAAGATTGTCAGTATCTATTACTCATTTTGTTTTGCACACTTATGCATGGGCGTAAGTAAGAGGAAAAAAATGGGGTAGTTGTCCCCCGCAAGCCTCACTAGCACTTGCACCCACCCAAGCTACGGCATTGCTTTCGCCCTACAACAGCCATTTGCACCCCTCAAGAGAGAATCCTGCCGATGACCATGCACTTATGGCACCAATAATACAGTTGTGTGTGAGAGCTGATCTCAAGGCGTGTGCTCCTGGGTCATGCGGCTTCGCTGTCTGCGTTGGAGGCGTAACTGATAGATCGAAGACGAGAGAGTAAGCGCGGAGTCTGTAGACATCAAGAGCGACTGCAGCCTCGTTTTCTTCCTCAGTCACGAAGGCTCTCTCCCCACCTCTCGCTTTCGTTCCTTATGGGTGAAGTTTGTGCGCATGCAGTGCGGCAGGCTTCGATTGTCGTAAAGTGGCTGTAGGCGTTCCGCGTAGTTCGCGGCTCTTTGAACGCACATAGTGGTGTGCGTGAAGCTTGAGCACTGGCAGTTTTAGTGGCAACATGTAGCGAATTAATGTTATGTTTCTACAACAGCGGAGTGCATGTGGATGCAGTTAGCATTGCTTCAACAAGAAGCTGCGCGTAGAATTTGCGTTAAGTAATGTCGTAATCTTCGTAGAATTTTTGGTTAGTAAAAATGGAGCGTGACTGGAAAAAGTGCACTAGAAATTGTTGTGGCTAATACGAGAGGGATCACTTTTTGGCCACGGGGTAAAGCATGTGCTATGACAGGAATCACTGACTTGCAGCACTAGAAACATAAAAATTGTGCCAGCCATGTAAAACCCTAGGTGTTTGGTTACCATAAATGTTGCTGAGGGATGTGCAGGCCAGTCTCGTGCGTTAAGCTGTCTCACGTTTTAATTGTTCTTCCTACTAGCAGCACTTTAAAGAAGCTCCACGTTATTCAAAACAGTGCTTTACGCATAATTTACAACTTAGCCAAAGATAATTCTTCTCCACAGCTCAGCTGTTTTTACACTATTACTTACACTGAATTCCGGCATATGCATATACAAGATAAAGAATATATTAATGCTTACAGATACAGTAACGTCAGCTGAATACTCATCTATGTAACACTTACGGCTCGTGAAAAAAATTCTAAACACCACACACTAATTACGGGGCCCAGACGAGAATATCTCCACCATTACCCTGTGTATTGAACAAAAAATAGTCAACATCTCGCAGATCTGCGCTTTATGCTTTCGTCGTTAATCTAGAATAACACGAATGAATTTTATCTTTGATGTTTTTTTTTTCTGTTGGTCTCCTCGAAGTTGGGTGTACTGGTCGCGTTCTTTTGGCGATTATGTATGCTTATGTACGCCAGTTAACGTATGCCGTCACGGCGTGCTGCTGAACAATAATCTGCTGGGAAGCTTAGTGAAATTCAAAAGAGTTTTTTTTTTTTCACATGCTCTCCGCTGTAGGTAGGTCCAGTTTGTTACTGCGTCGATGAGAATCAACGGGATCATTGCAGAATGCTTAACGGCCATTTGCATTTTTGCGCGACCGGATGTTTACGAGCCATAAGTCAACACTACCTGACAGCCGCACTACGGAAGCCAAAAAACAAGTTTTTGGTTGCGTGAAAAAAAAAAAACTATTGAGACCAGTCAAACTTACTGCATGCTTTTTTGTGCGCGCGAAAAAACGTGAATTTATTAATTTGAAATTGTGTCAACGAGTTTTCTCTTTCTCGCCAGCTTCGAGTTTTTTTTCATTGTAACTTCAGGAGAGTCGGTTAACGACAAGCGGCCAAGACAAGTCCATTTCGGAGTCATTCGTCGTCAATATGGCGCTTGCAAGTTGTGCGATGGGGTTTGTTGCTTGTCTTGTGCTACCGGGTTTAAACGTTTCCTGTGTGCAGCCTCTATGCCTCTTCGAACTGTGCGGCAGGTGTGAAACAGATGTGGTTCAGTAAAACCGTGAAGAGTCATTTGAAATGCGGGGTACACCAAAAGTCACGTTCGTCGTTTGCGGAGACTGTTACCGCGCCGTTGTGGACAACCTCGAGAAATGCTTCATTTCGCTGAGCGTTGCCGATATGGCAAAAAAGGCCTTTATCGGCAAAGTGAGCCGGGTAAGGACATCAAGAAGAGCTGCTATTACAGGGATGTCCACCTTCTTTGAGGTGAGTGTCATTTTATTTTCCATAACGTTTTCGCTGGCGTGCGTTTAGGCGAACAAAGGAAGGCACAACGAAAACATGTTTGAGTGCTTGTGTGTTTTATTTTTTTTATGTGGCACATTTTATCCGTGTGTTGTGTATGTTGGCATGCTGCACCTGATATTGCGTGCTCGTGTCCCATGGGATCTTTCGATCGCAATCATGACCGATCTGGATTAAAATGTATTATGTGCGGCTGCACAGTGACATAAGTTGTAGCTGGCACTGTTGATCAAAACCACATTCGGGTCGGCCCTGATGAGGCTGGAAATGTCCGGTGTGACACCGGTAGAGTTATTAATATATGAACAAGTCGACGTCGCTATTCCTGATGGCGAACCTGCACTACATTGCATTTATTTATTGTTCGCATGTAATAGTCAAATATTCTACGTTTTCATTTCTGTGTGGTTATTTATAGTAGCCTGCTCTCCAACTTTATGTGTTCTCTGATTAAACAATTTTTACTGACTTCGTGCAGATGGAGAAAAAAAAACGACTCGCCGTGCAACACAATCTTTTCTACCAGAGTGACTGTGAAAGGAACGTCAGAACTTTGAAGGTAAATGTGGTTTAATAGTAAAACAGATTTTAACAACATATACAAAATGCTAACTTCTAATGTCCTGGTTGCTTTCACAAGCCACACGTCTATACAATAGTCGCTCATTCAAGTACATTTGTGCTAATTGGCTAGGCAAGGGTCACTCATTCTATGTTGCATTTTTTTTTCAAGTTCTGTTCGGTGGTGAAGTAGTAACCAGAGCGAAAATGAAGACTGCTTCATTTGAAACGTTTAGGTACATATACCAGCTACATCTGTACATATTTGCCATTTTGATTCAGACATTTGTCAGTGTGTAGCACCGACTCATTAATTTATTTATTCACAATACAGCAGCCTAGCATAGCCCAAGCTGCAGTGAAATTACAAGAAAGGAGAATGGTACAGAAATAATTATTAACAATACTGGCACCACACGTAAATACGTCAGTTTTGTTAGGATGATTCTTACAAAGAAAAAGAACAGCACTAATAGTTAGCAACCACACTTTTGACTTAGTAATGTAAGAGTCTCAATGATTTAGTATTCAGCACAACAAATGTTGATCAAGGGCTTCATCAGAACTGTCTGCCTTGCAACTTCCTTTACTCTCCGCCTAGAAGTTCAGTAAGCGAGTCTGCATCAAGCAGCAGAGCGAAGAACAGGACTGGGTGAAAGCACAGGCCTCCTAGCCAGCATTTCATGTTAGCAAAAATATGGCAATCAGAGATAGCTAAGTTGAGTCTGTATGGTGTTGGGCGACTGAACTTCCCGCTGCTTCCTCTGTGGCCCCATGTTGTCATGGAAAAAAAAAAGACAGTGTCTTATGACATCTCTCTTTGCTTATTCTTAATTGCATTACTGACACATCATTTTTTCCAACTGGTGCGAAGTCGTCGCCTTCTTAACCGCTACTAATTGTGTATACATCACTGCAATTGGTGCCATGGATTCCACGGTGTCACCCCTGGCATGATATCGTGCGGCTGTTGGCTGCTCTGTCTTGCTATTTTCTGTATCAAGCTCAGAGCCAGCTGCACTTTGCATAGCGGCCGTGCATTTTAAAGCAAATGCCGTATGCTTGTCGTAGCTGTGTAGATAGTGATTGTGGTTGTAATGTTGAAAACTACACATCCAAACGACTTTTGTACTTCAGTCTTGGCGCCTTAGATTCTCTTTCGATGTGCCAATATGTTGATGGCACGTAGTCAACCTGCCATGGATCTTTTCTTGGAGCGCCTGTACATAAATACCGAATGTGTCAAACGAAACCATCCATGCAGGATTGTCGATAAATATTACTCACCTTACGCTAGGCATCCAAAGGCTATACCACTCACCATATCTCTCCACAAAATCCACTTCAATTTTCTATCTTTGTTCCAAGGGAATTGGAACGTTTTTTCCCGTTTGGCACTATTTTCAACAGCTGCATAGCCAACTATGATTGTGCAAATGACAAGATTTCAACACAGTTGAAAGAAAAGCCCTGTCTACGTCTCCAAAAGCGTGGCCAGCAAACGTGCCACGGATATCTTTAACTAGGAGCCGATGCAGATGGCAAATCTCACGAGTCTTTGTGGGTTTATGCCTCACCTATTTTATCAAGGAAACACCACCATTTATCTCCCCGAACACAGCAGCAATGCACTTCTTCTTGGAGAAGGTTCACTTGACTTTCTTTGTGCTCATTGGAATGCTTCCACTGTTAGTATTGCACCTTCAGTTCTGGAGTACATCATGGTAGTGCCAGAGAAATGTCAAAATGGCACCCGTTTATTGTTTTGTTTTCATGACCAGTCAGCATTTTAGTAACTGACTGCACGCAGTTTGCAGCACTAGAGTCTCACTCTGCGTCCAACCATGGTATACCATCTGTGCTGTATTGAGCTGACTGCAATATTTTGGGAAATGAATTACTCAGCCCAAAAATTCTGACCCAATGATTTTCCCAAATTATCTGATCCGTTCAGTCAACAAAATCATTGTTTACACTTGCTTCATTCCCAGTCAGTTTGCATTGTAAATATTGTGCATCATGCTTCTAATTTCCTACACTATTGCAGTCCCTTGCTGTCATGTATTGAAAGTAGTGCTGTACACATTGCTCAATATTCGATGAATTTCAGCTGCACTGCACTGCTCAGCACCCTGAAATCGAATTCTAGCACAAACTTCACACTTATCCGAGGCATGCCTACATGGGTGCTTTGCGTCAAGAACTGAAAGCTGTGACCTCATAAGATGGACAGGAACACTAAAGAAATTGTACAACACATATGCGTTGCATCATGAAATTTTAATTGCTTTTTATTCGGGGGCCATTTTGACTGAAAATATAGGCATTGTATTTTATGAGCTGAAATGTATCTCAGGAGTGTCAACATGCCAAAGCAAGCTTCTCAAGTTACACTCATGCTGACTGTATGTTTGTTACAATCATGAAGCAATTAATTTTGTAATGATTTGCATAAATTCATGTGGCTAAATCACTGCATAAACATCAGTCTGCAAATGTGATGTACAATTATTGCATAGTTATAAATTAAGGAGCACATGCAGCTGTTGCGGTCAGCAACACAGCAGACAGTATGATATTCAAGTGAATATTCATGGCAACCATGAAGTAATATATGACTTAGTAAGGTAGTTACTGCAACTCTAGTCTTGAGGTACGCGTTACTGAAAGTACAGACTTCGTAGTATGTTTGTTAATCGAAAAATTCTCAGCAAGTGCTCCTGGAGAGTGAATGATAATTCAACAAGGTTTGAAGAGTAGGCCCTTGCTCAGTCATCGGTCAATATTTAACGTGGAAGTGAAAGAATCACTGAGAATAAAAAATGCTTATCTGTGCGTCTACTTAAGCACTTTCTTGAATGCCCATGCATACACGGCTTTATTTCGCATTCACTCGGCAAATAGAAACAGTGAAGATGGTGGTAGAGGAGAAGAGGCTACTTATTTAGCACCACTTGAAGAAAGTAGGGAGGTGCTTGCTCTGTTAGAAGTGCTTACTCTGGATTTTATGGCATTAAGAGCGTCTCTACTGAGTGGTAATATTTTAAGTTTATATATACACTCCCATGACTCCCCCCCCCACCCCACCCCTCCAAAAAAAAAAAGTCGCAGAAGGCAGCAATTCAAGAAAGAAAAAGAGCCCTGTAGGATGGCTCTGGCAATTAGAAGCTTGTTTGATTGAGCCTCCTCCAGAAAGAGAAAATTTTTACAATGGAACGAGTGGATTGAGCAACAAATAGAGGCTTTGGAGGAAAGGAATAGCAGACTTCAGAACCCCTCTCAGCCATAGGTCGGCAAACTCCCTCACAAGCCGAGTCACTCAAACTCGGATTTGGCCATAAATGAGAATCTGAATGAGCCATATGTGCAAATACATTTTGTGATTGAGTGAGCTTCACATTTTTTTTTTTGGGTCGGCCTGTGCTTTCAACACACCTTCGAAAATTTTAAGATAGAATTTTCGGTGAGCCTGTAGTGTGCGCTCTCTTCTTTTTCATTCATCTATAGTTAACACTGGCCCATCTGCCCTAAGTAGGTATGGCCGAAGCTAAAAGGAACATTTTACTTTACCCCTGTATGGTAATCAACAAAATGTTTGGTGTGTTTACAAAACAAATGTGAGTCCAGCTTCTTGTCTCCTCTCATTGTTTTCAGCATGACATTATATCTCGCCTAGTAACCTAGTCTATTGGTGGCCATAATGCATTGATGTTGTATCTATTTATCACTTTCTTAGCCCCTGAGCTATGTTGTGAATGTAAGGACTACCCACGACACACCCGTTACATGCTACGCTTCTCGCTTATTATGTGTCACAGAAGTCCAACATAAATCTCTACCAACAAGCTCAGCTGTCCATCACTTCAAGTTGCAAATTTCTATAATGTAGTGAACATTCTTTTTCATGATTTCTTAATACCTATTATCTGTCACCCCCTAGGTTTCAGTCAATATCCTCCAGGTCAGGCACCTTCGGCAGAAACACTGCAGCTGCTGCTACCACCACCACGGCCTATATTTCACTTCAGCCATTGCTGCATCACAACCAGTATTACAACTTTTGAGCCGCTACCACAGTCCTTTCCAATGATGCCTCACCTTGACAGGGCTTCACATGCTTCCAAAGGAAGCTATCAGGCAAGTGTGTACTGTTAAGAAATTTAGCTTCAATAGCATTCATGTTTTCGATGGGCAGATAAATTGACAGTCTGCCAACTTCATGCTTCTTGAACAGGGTTGAAACTACGTGTGTCTGTCAGTGCAGGGAATCAAGTTTATGTGAATTTCAAAGTAGCTTATTTTTATTTTTATTTTACAATACTGCAGGCCCTTCTCGGGCCCATGCAGGAATGGGTGAACTTGAATACACAAAAGTGTGAGGAAAATAAATAGAACTTATGTACAAAGCAATTAAGAGCAAGAAATATGCAAATTGTAATACAAGGTGTTCACATAAGTTCTGAATTCTGTTTATAAATTTGACAGAAGAGGAGTTCACAATATCAGCGGGCAGCATATTCGATTGCTAAATGGTGTGGCAGGAACTAATAGTATTTGTAAGGGTTCTGTTATTAATTTTGTGTATGAGGAAGCAGGGCAAGCAAAAATTAGAAAAAAGTACTTTTTCATTGTTTACTAGATATGAAAGCAGATTCTTTTTCCACAATTTTCGTGTACTGGGCAATCCTGAGCAAGTGCTCCCACTATGGTGAAGGTGACGAGAATTTGAGGGGGGTTCTTGCTCGGTCTTGCATCAAAAATCAAGATTGTGGTGAAAAAGTCGCATGTGCTTCCAACGAAACTGATACACTTTAAAAATATGCATGAATTCACTATGCTTCTGCTACTTTGTTGCGCTTCTAAATAAAGAAAGTGAAGGAAACTGCAGAAATGGCAGGAAGGCGGGGGGGGGGGGGGGAGGCGTTCTCAGTTGTTCATGCATGTTTTAAAATATCTTGAAAGAGAGAGGATGGAACTCGCTTAGGTGGGGGCGCTTTGCTTGAGATATTATAGTATTGTCCTCATCCTGCGCATTTTTT
>WOVY01011655.1:0-85764 GCA_013436015.1 Rhipicephalus annulatus | reverse complement strand
GACTGCATTAAAGTTGAAGTGCTTAGACACGTGCAATCGAGGCCATCAAGCTGTGTGCAGCCTCATAATTGATGAGATGTCAATTAGACAGCAGTACAGTGGCAAAGTGGTCACTTTGAAGGCTATGTAGACATGGGCACAGGAACCGAAGGAGACTGCTTGCCACAGGCAAAAGCCGCCTTCGTGATAATGGTTTGTAGCCATTAATGGCCATTGGAAAGTTCCTCTCGGCTACTTTCTGGTTGACGGGATAGTAGGGTGAGCAGCGAGCGAACTTAGTTAGGCAGAGCTTGCTGACAGCTCATGAGGCAGGGGCCATGATTGTTTCAGTTACATGCGATGGTGCGCCTGCTAACATTGCAATGTTTCAAGAATTAGGTTGCAATTTAACAAATATTGAGAACCTTCAAACAACCTTCAAGCACCCAGCAACTAACGAAGCGATAGCCGCATTTTTTGATCCCTGCCACATGCTGAAGCTGGTGAGAAATGCCTTTGCACACCACAAATATTTTATCAATCAGGAGGGAAAAGTTTGTATCATGGGCACACATCGAAGCACCTCATGACTTGCAAGATAAAGAGGAATTACATTTGGCAAATAAGTTGCGAAGGACTCACATCGAGTGGCAAAAACAACCAATGAAGTTTCGCCTGGCAGCGCAGGTGATGAGCCTGTCTGTGGCAACAGCTATCGCTGAATGTAGGGCGATGTGCTTGAGAAGATTCATAAATTCTGAGCCAACTGAGGAATCTTTATTAATTATTCATAACCTCCTTTGACATACTCAATTCCCGTAGCATGCATCAGGGAGGGTGGAAGAAACCAGTCAATGAACAGAACGTAAATGATATCAAAACAATGTTTGACAGCACAATTCGATACCTTTCCTTCCTGAAAAAACCTGCAAATATGAGACATTTGATAGGAACAGCTCGGAAAACTGGCTTTTTGGGCTTCATAATTTGGATGAAGAGTCTGTTAGCCATGTACAATTTTCTCATTTGTAAAAAGAAGATACTAAAATATATTGCTGGGCATAAAATTAGCCAGGATCATTGGAATTATTTTTTGGCTTGATTAGAGCCCATGGAGGGCACAATGACAACCCAACAGCCCAGCAATTTTAAGCAGCATTTACAAAAGTGATAGTCCAACATGAACTGTCTGATGCTGTTTCTGGAAATTGTCAAGTGCTGGACCACATTACTATACTGTCATGTAGCTCAACCAGGAGGCATTCAGCAACAGAAGTGCTGAATGCCACTGTTCAGAGAAGGCAGCTCTTGTCTGAAGAGTGTATTGAGCAGAGCCATGTAGTCAGCCAACATGATTACTGTGCATCACTCAAACACATCATTGATTTCGGTAGTCGTGCTGTTACCTACATTGCAGGCTATGTGGCTCACAAGCTGGGCTCAAAGCTGATGTGTGCCCATTATACTGAAGCATTGTTTGGCACATCCAGAGCAGCAGACACTGCATTCATTCAAAGGAAAAGCAAGGGGGGGGGCTTCACTACACATCTAAAAGTGTCCTCGAAATTCGCAAGAAATCAGAATCTCTTCTTCGATGGGCTGTGCACATGAATAAATTAGCATCAAGATCACCCTTGCAGGATCTTGTGCTACAAGTCCTTGAATCACTGCAGCATAAAGAACTGTTTGCAGAACTGCACTCACACATGTTTGATAATTCTCCACTGGAGAATCACTATGTCCATTTTTTAAGAAGTGTCGCAGAGTATTACCTTAATGTGCGCCTATATCAGGTTGGTAAGCAGACAACGCAAAGTTTTATAGCAGTCAAGTGCGCCAAATGTTCACGAAATTGACCCAGTGTAAAGGGAAATAGCACTCCATATGAACATTTACTTTGCATGGTAACAATCTTCAGAATGTCTTTGCTATATGCTCTTGTAGTCCAGATCAATGTTCCTTATGTGTGACGTTGCAAGTTTTTGCCCTAATGCGTAAATGCTGCTGAGTATACTCAGATGTTTTGTGTTTGACTCTTATTTATCTGCTGCTTCGATGACATTGTCCACAACGTGCGTGTTGAAATGTCTTCTCTTACGCATCTATGTGATTTTTACAAGCAAATTTGCACACACCCACTTTGTTCTGCTGTATTCTGTGTTTGCCTCTCATTTGAGTGCTCAGTAAATCAATGAATAAGTTTATAACTGGATAAAATTACTACCATCCCATACCTAAATGGGTGAAATGAACCAAAACTGTGTTTTTGGTACCCTTTATGTTCATTACACTGAGATGATTATGTGCCCTTCAATGCTTCTCTCAAAATTAAGCATACACATAAGTCTAACACTTGCGTGTACTCGCAACTGTATTGGTAATTATATTGCACACCCCTTTCTTGAACTCATTCAACTTACTACCATAGGTGGTCTGAGTAAGTCGTCTGTGGTCTGAGTAAGTCGGTGGGAGTAATATAAAAAATTTTTTGAGTGTGAGTCTGAGTGAGGTAGGTTCATAAAAAATAGTCTGAGTCTGATTGAGTACAAAAAGCACAAGATACATATTTTAAGTGAGTTCTACTGTTTTTGCCAAGCTATCAACTAATCTTCAGCATTACTATCAGCATCACCTGAATTCACTATTAAACTCATGTATTCTCAAAGGTATTCCAAAGCAGTGTCGTTCATGCCCCATTGCACTGTTTAATAAACGTAATCCAAAGCAGCGGCGTTCATACCCCGTTGCACTGTTTATTGATTGGAGGCGCGAATTACAGATGAACATGCCTTTACCTAACCACCTCTCCAATTCCTCTAGGGAAGTTCTTGACAAACATATCTTATGTTGCCATGCTTTCAAGAAAAATTACCGTACTAGTTTGCGAGCACTCACAACTCGTATTCGAAGGTACTATGTCAATAGGTGCCAGGAAGAGAACCAATTATGTGAGATATTGATGTTAAAGAGCAGCGACAGCATGGTTGAAAAAGCTCATTCTAAACTAACGAACTCACGAAACAACTCACTCTAAATCAGATGAGGCTGTCAAGGTGAATTCGAGTGGGTTGAAGAAAAGTTTCGCGAGTGTGATTCCGAGTGAGCCCTAAGCACAAAATATATTAAATGAGTCAGTTTAAGTGGGCTGCACAAGTTTTGCTAGTCTATGTTTCTTACATCTGTATTGTTTAGTCTCTTATTTGCATTTGAATGGTACACCTAGACTCTCCCCAAAGGAGACTTGAAATACATGCTGGTAATGCTCATAGACAAAAGTTTTCTGTCTTATTTTTTAGACAAACAACTTGACAGATTTTTTTTAATGCTGTAGCCATAAATATTTGCGCTGAAATATTTCTGTTTACATAAAATATTTTGTCATTGAATTGTTCATACACTGCTCCTTGTGTGCTTCACAATTTTACCACATACTTGCTATTGTCGTAAGTGTCATTAAAATGCGTTTCACTCGTTATATTTGACTTCTCAAATCACTTGGTCAACATCGTTCGAACGGCTTTATCAGCTTCTGAATGCACAAGCACGCGCATCTAGTTAGGTGCACCTGGTTACCTTGTGCAGGTGCGTGTAGACATTTTAACGAGTTTTGCTTCCATACAGACAATATTGCGGAGAGTGAGACAATATTGCGAAGAGGGAGCGTCTTAAGCGAAGCAGAACAGGAACATTATTGCGCAGAAGCATGTGGTAACTGTACAGAAACATGAAAAGCAAGATTAGATTACAGTCTAAATAAGGGCCTGAGGACCGCAAATGCATCGTTTGTTGTCATAAGAAGCAACACCGCATAACTGTCACTAACCTGCAAGGTATTCATTGAACGAATTCTTGAGCACAGTCGTTATCTTCTATGATGGCTTTTCAGCATAATTTTGACGGACGCTGCGAATTCGGAGTTCGTATATGCGCGCTCGTTCCGTGGTTTCTAGTTCAGACACCTGGTTACAACCACAACTGGAAAAAAATCGCGTAGCTAACGATGCGGCACAAAGAATGGATGCTGTCGAACACCTACAGTACGCCACGGTTAGGTGCGAGGCCCATGAAAACGCGCATACCGCCACTGGAACCTACAGCCTGAACGGTTCCGCACCACACTACATCAATAATAACAAAACGCCGCCATTGTGATATGGCCGCGCGTGACGTAATTTCCGCCACATTTTTACGCCCTGCGCCGGGGGGGTGGGGCATGCCCTCTCCTTACCTTTTACCTTTTTCCTTCCTCCGTGGTAGCAGACAAAATGTGCTGCATTTGTACGTTTTACAAGATTATAAGCAGCACCACATTTGTGGACTTGGATGGTGACCATTTCAATTCGAACTGCATTGGTCGTAAGGTCCCTAGATGAAAGTTGTTTCATCTAGGGACCTTAATTGGTCGCTCATTGCCGCGCCGCGGTGGTCTAGTGGCTAAGGCACTCGGCTGCTGACCCGCAAGTCGCGGGTTCAAATCCCGGCTGCGGCGGCTGCATTTCCGATGGAGGCGGAAATGTTGTAGGCCCGTGTGCTCAGATTTGGGTGCACGTTAAGGAACCCCAGGTGGTCGAAATTTCCGGAGCCCTCCACTACGGCGTCCCTCAAAATCATATATTGGTTTTGGGACGTTAAACCCCACATATCAATCAATCATTGGTCGACGATTCAGCGGCGTTTAGCTAACGGTGTCAATGAGATCATGGCTCTTCAAAGAATTTCCTGTCACGGCAAATCACGGGACGGCTTTACGCTCTCCCATCGTTACACCCACTTTTTTAAGGCGGCGGTCTCACTCCGACGGCACGAACACATCGTTTTTGTCACTTTTCCAACTGACGTGGCGGCTGTTCTTCTTGTCCTATATAGTTGGTTTATGTGTCATTGAAATGCTTAAATTTTGTACATTTTAAAGATATCTATTAAATATAAGTAAGCTTTTAGCATTTGGGTAGGGAAAGCCAAGAATAAGCGCTGGTTACATAGTTTGGTCTGACTGTGTGTCAGCAGTGACCATTTTCTGAAAAATCTGCTGCAGTTACAGCACTGTGCTTTGCGCAGAACATTTAAGACATATTTATCTATTTCCTCAACGTAGCAAATTATTCTAGCACTTTTACTGTATTGCTGATTAGCTTTTGAAAAGAGCCAAATTTAGTAAATGTCGATGCGGACTATCCGGCACCCATTCGCTAGAGAAAATTCATTTTCTGGCTGTATATATAGGACGGCATTTGCCGTTTGAGTGATCAATTTTATTTATGTACGCCCGCTCGCTCTTTAATTATATTGATCTAAATTGGGCAATATTCTCATTAGATAGACCTACCGTGGCCCATTTTTGCGGAGAACTACTGAAGTTCATTAGCTGAATTTGCACGTGGATAAACTAGAGCCCCTGATCTATTTCCTCAACGTAGCGTTTTTCAATAAAGCAAGCAGAAATGCGAAAGAAAGCTCGCAAATTTTCTTAATTTATCGTGCCGTAAACATCAACAAAATCGTTGTTATCTTGAAATAGCGCTGAAATCTAAGCATGCATAGCCTAAAATATAACAGTTACAGTCTCCTGGTATACTTATGCACACGAATCGCACACAAGAACTGCAGGAATATTGAGAAATCTACATTATTCCTATCACTACAACGAAAATTGTCCCCTAGCGCCACCTAAACAGAAATAAGAAAAGCGCTAAATTTGAAGGTTCTCTGTCTCTCCGAAAGCGGCGCGCAAAAACATTTTGCCTCAGGAGGAAACGTCTTTTCTAACCTCAAACCATGCACCGTCATCTGTAAGCTTTCCTCCCCTCAGAGTCTCATAAGGCTGCGTGGTACCGCGGGAGAGCGTGAAAACAGGTGGGCAGTATCCTCCGAGAGGATGGTGTGAGCGTCTTCACGGGAAAAGAAAGGCCGCATTCTTGGAAAGTCCCTCTTTTATGTGTGCACGTCTTTGTCGCCCTCCTCACACCCCCCACGGACTATAGCGAAAAGCGAGCGCTGTGCGACGACAGTCAGAAGAAAGCAGAAAAACGAACGATAAACAAGCGATACGAGTGAACTGAGCAGACGTGCGTGGGTAAGGTATTTGTGAATATCTTTGTAAGGTAAGGTATTTGTGAATCTTTGTGAAGAGAGAGAAAGGCAAAGGAAAGGCTTATATGCTACCCTACACGGGGAGGGGGAAGGGGAGAAAAAGAATAGAGAAAAATGTCAAGGGCATGCGGCACCTGCTGACAATTTGTCATTGGGAAGTCTGCCGTGCGGAGAACTGTCAATGCGTCAAGATAGCAGCTCCTTGACTCGTTAGCGTGAGTCATAAGGCTGACGAGTAGAAATAGCCGATCTTGGACTTACGCCTAGTAGCTCGAAAAGAACAGAAACGTTTCTGAAAAGGGTAAGTTTATAAAAAAGTGTGGTGACATCGGTGTGCATAAAACACGTTTACATGAGGGCGAAACATGCGCTTCGCACTCATGTAAGCAATGGAAAGCGCATTGCACTAATGCGTAGGAAATGGGCAGTTTTGCGAGTGCCGGTCGATTCACGGGCCGTAAATCACGATGAGGGGAATGGTGGCCCCCCGTTGTGCGAACTTCGTGCGTCCCTCTTTCGCTATAAGAAATTAATATTAGCTCAAGAAAACAAAAACACTCGAGAAAGAAGTGGGACGAAGCAGAAATGTCGGGAGCTGAGATATTCCTGCCTTCTGCCACTCCTTTCTCAAGTCATTGTTTTTTTGCTCGCGCTAATATGTACCTATTTATATAGTGGTTGATGACGCAGAAAATTGTGCGAATTTCTGTTTCCCATGCTCGAGGCACGACTAAGCTAATGAGTTATTTTTTTGATTCTTTTACATAAACCAACTCGCCCAGCTACAAGTCGCTGTAATCCGATACTCGCTCGCTGTAATCCGACACCACATGGTAGCTGCGGCGTACAGAAGACGAGAGGTCCTGCAAACGGCGTCGCATCACCTTTCCGAAACGCGCTTGCAAAGTCGATGGGCTACTCCGGCATTCGTGTAGAATTGATTACAGCCTGACAGCTCGAGGCAACTGCCAGTCAGTCGGCTGCCAGCTGGGGCGACTAACTAACTTCATTCAACAAGAGGCCGGCACGCCGTCTCCACGGTTGTTGGGAGTGGGGTCCAGTTCGTCTTTCCTCGATAAGAAAGCACGTTTGCGTATAGCCGGGCGTCGACAGTTTGCCGTAAGCCGGCACGGCATGCACAGCGTTTATACGAATGCGACAACTGGTGCATCACGACCATGTAAATGGGGGTAATGCGCTAGAAAGACGTATCGCACAAATGCGCCAGGCAGGTCTGGATTTCAAGAGGTAAGTCGACCCAGAGTACTTTTCACGACAAAGGAACGCCGACCACTCGTCGTGTTGGCCTTGTGTGCACTTCTCGCACACTACAAGACAGCTGCGAGGACAGAAAGCAAGAGCTTCTCGGGACTAAAGTCCGCTAAATTTTTCTCTTTCACCTAAGTACCGACAACTGCCTCCTCACCCGATTCTCTCTCACACACAGCCGGTGTCTGCCGCCATGTGCTTCCTAACTAGGAAGACTTCCAAAGCCACGTACGTATAAGTAAATTAGCCACGCGCCTATCAGTGAACAATGTGCGAACGCGACGCGCCTTTCAACTCCAGCTAGTCCCCCGTCAATAGTGAGCGAGGAATGCGTTTTACCAGGTGCTGGAAAAGCATTAAGAAGAACATGACCACCGCAAACGAGCGCTCCACAATGAGATTCCTCGGCGGCGCTTCAATGGCTGTCGGTACTTAGCAACGAAGAGAAAAAAATGTAGGGCTTTACTCGGGACAGTTCATGCGCTCCATGTAAATTGTAGCTTATCGCACTGCTTGTGGTGCGCGGCCGTTGAATTATGTCGCACTCATGCAAACGCAGCTCGAATGCGGTACTGTTTCCTACAGGAACGTCGTCTAATTGCGATGTTGGGGAGACAAGGGTTTCCCGAAGGTCAGTGGACTGACCAATCCTTCCATGGGAAGAAGGGGTGCCCAAGGCGACACCACTAACACCTGAATAGTCTAGATGGCCTCGCACGAGGGCAGGAGATGTGGAATAACAGCCACTATGCTAGCCTGAAGGTGCGAGGCAGCATGACGAGGGGGGAGGCGGACTGAGTGAGGATGAGGACGGACACAAAAATGCGTGCTCAACACGGAAGGCGACAGAGCTGTAGTAGCGTGAGACACTAGAGATAGAACGCATTTCTGCCGCATCCTCTGGTGTCCACTGCTCGCGTAGAGGGCTTCTTTAGAGTTTGCTTAGCGTGCGCTGCGAGTGCGTGTGGGAGTACCTGCAGCACGAGTGCCTTGCCGGGCTTCACATGAGTCATGACAAATCATAAGAATAGAGCTTCACGGAAGAGGAAGATAGCCGCCATCGCGACATGTCGAGCACGGGCAGCAGCTGCATTTTCACACCATTCAAGGTAAGACCATTTCGATTACTGTGGTTTATTTTGATAATAAAAGCGCGCAGCTACAGCAGCAAAAAGAAAAAAAAATTATAGAAGCCTATTCTTGATACGGTGGCGAGCTCGTTTTGTACCCTAAATGCAATATGGGCTCCGTAAAGAAAGGAAGGAAGCAGAAGGCAAATGGTCACGTTGTGGGCGACATTCTTTCTATGATCAGCTTTACGTTGCCAGCTACACTGCTATACTTTACTCGATTTTATGTTGGCATGTTAGTTTTGGCGGCTATATATGTACAAAGACAAATTCGTTTGAACTTCTGTTTTACGGCTTCAGGTGAACAAAACTGTCCAATGCTATAGTCCGTACTTTGTCGCTGCAGCGCCTTTAGGTGCGTGTACAGGGTTGTTGTTGGTACAGGACGCTGGACACGCAGTCACTCCTAGATAATGCGCGCCCGTGAGAAGAAAGTGCTAAGATCTGCGAACGTGTGGAGTCTATAAAAAGCCTTGTTTCTTTGTGTATCTGAAATGTCGCTGCCGTGTATAAAAATGCTAAGGGTAGGTGCTTCTTAGCGCTGTGACGAGAGGTCTGGGCGAATCAGGACCTACAGCACGCTGTGTGTACGTCACAACGCTCCTGCTTGCGTGTTTGTCTGCTTGGGCGCCATTTATTTGTCGTGACCTTGGGCTCCGTCTATCTTTCTGACCTGCACTTGTCTGATCGAACAGCATATTTTTGGATAGAACATTGAGCAGTGGTGGCAAAGCCCGGCATTTTTGTCTGATGCTGCTTTTGTCGCAAGCACGCGGCGTGCTTGAGAGCTGAGCACTGTAACTGAGGAAGTGTTCTATAAAAGCTAGACTGTGCTCAAAGTAAAAAAAAGATGTGAGATGCACCCAATCAAATGATTCTGTACGCACGAGCGCTTATCCCACAGCGGACGGACACGCGCGCACACAGCGTGTCACATGCCCTATCCGCCGAACCATCCTCTCAAAACGCTATGACGCACTTGTCAATCCGTAATGGTTCATATTTTAGCCCGGCCACCCTTTTCTACCGTAAATATGCTTTTTTGGAAACAAAATTATTTAATTTATATATTGATATATTGATTGATTGATTGATTAGGTTCAAGGAAGGCAGCACAAACACCTGTATTGTCTATCTTGCCTTTCATCGACATTCAAGCAACCCATAGTAGACGACTGTCGGGAGAAATTCTTTTCAGTAATTATCCCGACTGAGAAAAGGACTCGCCCTTTTATTTTGAGTTTTGCAGCGGTCCCTCACCACACGAGCTTATTATTCATGCCAGCTTTGGAAGTGTAGTTGCTACGATCCCTGTGCATCTGGTGCTAGCTCACTAACCACATGTTGTACTTTCCTGTAAAATCGGTCTGAGAACTGGCTAACCTCCCTGTCCTTCCTCATTTATTCCTCCTCCTTCCTGTAAAATTTTCAGGAAGGCGAATTCACCGGAGAGCAACAGTGAGCAACGCCAAAGCGCCGCCTGTAAGCCATGCTTGGACGACAGTGGCTTTGCCAGAGAGAATGACGTAACGTCTGAATACTGGGACAATTTCGGCATCGTCGAAGAGTCGCTGCCGGGCCTGAGTCTGGAGACAAGCGTCACAACTCAGCCAGAGGAGCCGATCATCACCGGAAGAAGAGTTGTGTCGCTGGCCCATTTCGTAAACGCTGTTCGTAGTCTCGACGACCACAGCTGTCCTAAGCTGACTGGACGTTTTGCACTCGTGAAAGAACGGAGAGTGGGGCTCTGGTCGGAGCTCACGTTTACCTGCAGTGAATGTCAGGAAATCAGAAAGATGACGACTGACCCCGTCACAGAACCAACGTCCCTCACTGACAAAGCAAACATAGGAGTCAATGATGCTGCTGTTTGGGAATTCATGAGTATCGAATCGGGCCACTCGCAGTTCGAGGAAGCAATGGCAGTCATGGAAATTCTTGCTATGAGCAAAGGGGCTTTTCTACGCCGGGAGGAGTCCCTGGGAAAGGTAAATAAGCTGATAAATAATTATTTTCTTTTTCTGAAGACGATGGAGGATGTACAGCGCTTTATTTTTAGTAAAATTCACATGAAGTGACAGTGGCACGTGCATGGCAAGCGTTTTAAACGGGAGTACGGCACGATGGGAATTTTTCGGCAACATTTCGTCGTATACAATGAAACGATTGATCGTGAGATATCAGGATTACAAGTGAGCCAGTAATCGTCCTGTCTAGGAGCTCACTCACGCATTGACGCAATTACAAAGTGCGGCATCGCTATTGTGAAAACAATTTCGACGTTGTTCTCTGCAGTAATTTTTGTTTTGTTGCAGTGCTGGAAAACCGTCCTTCTTGACCAAATGATAAAAGCAGGAAAAGAAGAAAAAAAAACTCGCGGAAGAAGCTGGGGCTTTCTGTGAGGATGGCATAACCCCCTATATTACAGTGATTGTCGATGGTGGGTGGTCTCACCGCAGTCAAGGACACCGGTATTCCGCACACTCTGGTGTCGCTGTGATTATAGGAGAACGCACGAAGAAGCTCCTCTACGTAGGAGTACGAAACAAGCTGTGCAGTACCTGTGAGCACTATTCTAGGACGGGAAAGGGCAAAAAAGACCATGTGTGCTACAAGAATTGGAACCAAAGCTCAGGAGCAATGGAGTCGGATATTATCGTTGAAGGCTTCCAGAGAAGCGTGGAAATGCATGGTGTGGAATACCGGACATTCATATGGGACGGGGATTCGTCCGTTTTACATCAGATACTCACGAAAGTGCAGTACGGGCGCTTTGTAAAAAAGAGTGAATGTGCAAACCATGTTGTGAAATGTTACACCACTCGGCTCTATGGCATAGCCAAAGAAACAAAGGGCAGTTCAGCTTTCCTAAGTGGCCCTAGGATTAAGCGGTTAAAGAATGGTGCACGGAAGGCCATAAAGCACTACGCAAACATTCTTAGAGATGTACAGGGTACTGCACAAAAGCAGCGTGCCCAGAAAGCCGACCTTACGCGCCAGCTTGCGGGTGACCTCATAAATGGCCCAAAACATGTTTTTGGTTGCCACGACAGACGCAAAGACTACTTCTGGGATGGCACCAAAGGTGACAACATTTATGATAGCATGCCTAAGGTGCTACAAATGAAAATAGTTACCGCTGCCAATATAATTGCCGAAAAAGCTGACCGTCTTGTGACAGATGATACAATTAGGTAATCTTGCCGAGGCAGTCATGGCACTGGTAGCCAAATTATCTGGTGGTAAACAGATCAACAGAAGTCAAAAGGGCTCTTATGAACACCACTGTTATGGTGCTGGGCTCAGATTTCAGCTGGGGCCACAGTGGCACTGCACCACATCCAAGGCTGTAACCTGCAAGAGCCCCGCAGCCGCCTTGAAGCGCTACGCAAGCAAGAAGACGGCTCAGAAAGCAAACAAAGAGTCTCACAGAAGAAAACTGTTTGAAGAAAATGACCACCAGCAGCATAAGCGCAAAGAGTCTACGGTGAATGACTCAATGATTCATTGTGGTCCGAATTGCCAGCAGCCAGAGATGCCACCAGAGCAATATACCGAGAAAGAACGGGCTGTTTTAGCAAGCCTGCAGGTGAATGAGAAACAGCAGATGGAAATTGAGAAGGCTACTCGAGGACAGGCTGATAATCCTACATGGCATTTTGAAAGAAACATGCGCCTAACGGCGTCGAATTTTTATGCAGTATGCCGAAGGAGGGAGTGGACACCGTGTGACACGCTCGTGAAGACCCTGCTCTATAAGAAAAATTTCAACAGTGCCGCTCTTGAACGTGGAAGACAACAGGAACGTGCCGCACTCCGGTTATACGAGCAAGAAATGGAAACTGGAAACTGCTGTGCAACCTTACGGGTTATTTGTTTACCCAGAGTATGGATTCTTGGCGGCATCGCCAGACGGATTAATTGCGAGTGACGGTACCGTGGAGGTGAAGTGCCCATTCACTGCGAAGGACATGGAGCCAACTGAGGCAGCTAAAAAGTACAATCAAAGGAGCCAAGTACACGAACCACCCAAATATAGCCGCTCTCGTAACTATTTCTACCAAGTGCAAGGCCAGCTGCATATCACTATTTATTTATTTAGTGAATACTGCCGACTTCTATGCGAAGTCTGGGATTGACTGGGAAAACTTAACAAGTACTAGAAATACCGCCAACAGCGAGCTATTATATGATTTAATGTTCAATTTTTCATTGTCCCAGTTGGTCCAGGAACCAACCCGAATTCAAGGAAACACTCGCTCCATACTAGACCTAGCTTTTCTTTCCGATAAGCTATCCGGTAAAGCCACTGTAGAAGATGGAATATCTGACCACAAAATGTTAATCATAACTTTTAACCTTGAATGCTTAAATACCAAACCCGATGGCACAAATTCACGGATAGCCGTGAAAGACTACACCAGAGCTAATGATGTTTGTGTTATTGATTACCTCGACACAGCACTAGAGACTTTTTCTCTAGAGGAATGTGAGGGTGTTAATGGTATGTGGATTCAACTGAAAAAAATAATTACGTATTGTGAACAAAATTTTATCCCAACGAAACTAAAGCGCACACAAAGAAAAACACCATGGATTAATCGCCGTATTATTCACCTTAAAAGAAGGGTACAGAGAATGCGTAAGAAAAAGAGGAATCCAATCATCTTAAAGGAACTTGCATCTCAGCTTAAGGCGGAAATTAGAAATGCAAGACAAACTTTTTTTTCACATACGTTATCTCGCTTCATGACGGATCAGCCGCAAAAATTTTGGCGTTTCTTGGCACGGCCTGAAAACCCAACAACTGAAGTAGAAATTAAGGGTACTATTGTAAAGGACGCGCAGACCGTTTCCAATGCTTTCAATAGGTATTTTCAGTCGGTATTTACACGAGCATGCGCACCAAGCAGCCCTGTTGCTCCGGTGCAACCTTCTTTAATGCCCGATGTCGTTGTCACTACGGAAGGTATTCTCAACCTGCTGTTGCAGATCGATGTTAAGAAATCAGTGGGTCCTGACAATATTTCAAATGTATTCCTTCGACGCTACGCAGAGCAACTATGTCCTTTCCTTGAAGCAATTTTTAAAGCATCCCTGCTAACAGCTTCTTTACCTGCCGACTGGTTGTGTGCAAAGGTTATTCCAATTCATAAAGGCGGGAGTAAGCTGTCCATAGAAACATTCAGGCCTATCTCGCTAACTAGCTGCTGCTGTAAATTATTGGAACATGTAATCAACAAGGCAATAATTACTTATTTAGAAGACAACAACTTATTGCACCCAAACCAACACGGATTCCGTAAAAACCTGTCTACCGTTACTCAACTCTTGGAAATAACGCATGACTTCGTAACTACTATTAACTCACAATTGCAAACCGACTCCATATTTATAGACTTCGCCAAAGCTTTTGATAAGGTGCCTCACAGTAAATTGATTGACAAACTTGTGTCTATTGGTATTAACAGTAACATAATAGCATGGATAAAAATGTATCTATCAAATCGAAGCCAGTATGTAACCGTAAACAACACAGCCTCTGATTCATTGGAAGTTTTTTCCGGAGTACCACAAGGTTCTGTTTTAGGACCCATCTTATTCCTAATATATGTTAATGATATCTATATGTGCCTTGAGCCTAACGTTAAAATGAGATTATTCGCTGACGACTGCGTGATCTACACCACTATCCGCACAACTGATGACCAGCTTAGACTTAATACCACACTAGCTAATATTGTATGTTGGTGTCTTGAGTGGGGAATGGAAATTAACGTGTCAAAAACAGCTTGCCTTAGCATAACTCGCAGAAAAACAATCCAACATTTTAGTTACAATTTGGCCGGCACAAACATTGCAAGAAACGACGCTGTTAAATACTTGGGCGTTACCTTTACAAGTAAACTGAAGTGGGATGCACATATAAGCAGCACATACACAAAAGCCTATCGCCAGCTGGGGTTCCTGCGTCGAAAACTTGCATTGGCGCCTCCTAATGTAAAGATGATAGCATATAAATCTCTCATAAGGCCGATCCTCGAGTACGCCAGCATTGTTTGGAACCCCCACCAAAAATATCTTTCCGACAAATTAGAAAACGTCCAACGCAAGGCCCTTCGCTTTATTTATTCTAAGTATTCGAGGCATGACAGTGTCACTGAGCTGCGCAGGCGGGCATGCTTGCCGACCCTTGAGGCCCGTCGCCGTGTCTCTTCCTTAAAGTTTATTTTTCTTTTGTATCACAACGGTTTAAACATAGATAAAGACAACTATATAAAGCCGCCTAACCAGCACTCCCGTCGTACCAACCACAATAAGTGCATTAGACCATTTATGTCACGCTGTGACACTTTTAAATATTCATTCTTCCCGTCAGCAGTGGAAGAGTGGAACAAATTGCCACGTGAATGCGTTAATCATTCCTCTGTAGATTCATTTGTTCGGAATCTAGAAAGCCTGTTTTATGAAGACTAAAAGCAACTTTTTTTATGTTTGTTAGCGCTTCCTCTGTAGATTCATTTGTTCGGAATGTAGAAAGCCTGTTTTATGAAGACTAAAAGCAACTTTTTTTTTATGTTTGTGAGCGCTTCCGAACACACTGATCACAGTAGCCCCTGCTGATACCTCGATGTTTTGTGACCTGTTCATGATTTTGTACAATTGATTTCATCGTACAAGTTTTATTGTCACCATCATCTTGTGATTCTGTTTCTTCCGCTATGTGCGATATTGCCTGGTTTGTACGCGACTGTGTATATTTGCTCGCCCACCCTGTATGAGCCTGAGAAAGGCTTACAGTATTAAATAAATAAAAATAAAAATAAAAGTCGTAGGCAGGACTGAGTGACAGATACACTTGATTGGACATTTTCCAGGGCAAGAAAACAACAGAAGCTTAAGACAGAAAAAATATGTCGGGGGGAAATGTAGAAGAAAAACGGGGATTTACAAACATTGAAGTCAATGCAGCGCTTCAGAATGAGCAAGTTTTGTTGACAAAAAAAGGCGAGAAAAACACATATCGACACAATCGACGAAGCGTGATACAATTGAGCTCGCGCTGAACATAGGAAAGTTATACAACTCAGACACACACGGGAGAGGTTAAATGCGGTGACAATGAAATAAAAAGAAATAAAGAAAAAAAGTTCAAAGGATAGCTGGCAGATTTTCTATCGCATTCATGAATGAAGCGACAGTTGTGGATGAAACAGCTTCATCCGGCAAGGCATTCCAACTACTTGTTGCTCGGGAAAAAAATGATTTTTGGAAAGCAGTGGTTCTGCATGAAAATTCCTGGACTTTCTTGCTGTGGTGGGACCGGGTTATACGTGATTTCGATGGTAGAATATATTTAGTTTTATCGATTCCAAGGTTACTGTTATAGATCTGATAAAACAGTTTCAGTCTTTCACGGGAGCGCCTGCGTTCTAAGGGTTTCAAGTCCGAACTTTCAAGGAGGGTCGAGGGGGATGTGTTTCTTCTATAAGCGTTGTAAATAAACTTTATGGATTTTCTTTGTACACGTTCCAGTTTTTTAATGTTTGCCGATGTATGAGGTTCCCACACAGGAGACGCGTATTACCAGTATATGTCTCACGTAAATTTTGTACGCCAACATTCTAAATTCTTTGGTAGATTTTCCAATGGTTCTGCGTAAGTACCCAAGTGCCTTCATTGCCTTTTTAGATGCGGAAGCATCTTATACTCGCGCCTTGTAGTGCGCCGTCCGCACCGCTTCTCGAACATTCAACAGCTGACGCGCGCGCATGCGCCGTCGCGCCGTCGCCCACCATCTGTGCCGTGCGCGCTTCTCCTTCGAGAACATTCGACAGCTGACAGCGCATGCACCGTCACGCCGTCGCCATCTGTACCGCGCGCGCGCTTCTCCTTCGAGAACATTCAACAGCTGACAGTGCATGCGCCGTCGCGCTGTATATATACTCAAGGTCGGCGCTTGCTCGCTCAGTTGCCGCTCGTCGGTTGGTTTGTACGGCGCGTCGACGTCCAAGGTCGCGGTGAAATGAATTCCAACGAATCCACAAACACAATGATCGACGTCCCTTCGACCAGCGCCGTCCTTTCGCATACGTGTGTACGTGTTCACTCATTTAAGAACCCCTCCTACAACCACGTTAACCAATTTAGCCATCGACCCAAGTAAGTCGCAATTTAACACCTCATTTCACAACCACGTTAACCAATTTAGCCATCGACCCAAGTAAGTCGCACTTTAACACCCCGTTAACCAATTATATGCTCCGCATCCTCCTCAGTGTTCCCCCGAAGGAAGCTGCGGGCAATTTTTTTTGTGTGTACTCTATGTGCTCGTTCCACTTTAGGTCGGAGGTAATTATAACCCCTAAGTATTTGTAGCTGTTAACTAGAGATATACAGTTATTGTTGATGCAATAGGGGAAAAGAAAGGGACTTTTTTGTGGGTAACTCTCATAGCGACGGTCTTTTTTGGGTTAATGCTCATCTGCCAAGTCGAACACCAAGAGTGTACCTTATCCAGGGATTTGTTTAGGGTGATCTGGTCGTTGGGGTCAATGACGTGGTACAGGATGCAGTCGTCTGCAAAAAGCCTTATTTTAACGGGTAGGTCACAGACTCTATCATTAATAAATACTAAAACAGAAGCGGGCCAAGGATGGAGCCTTGTGGTATACCGCATTGAACTGAAGGGGGGGTGGAGCTTGAGCCATCTACAGAGACACTTTGGTATTTATGGGAAAGGTATGCCCGAATCCATGTTAGTAAAGAATCGTTTTTCAGGATCGGTTTTAATTCTATAAGCAACTTGTGTTGGGAGACTCGGTCGAATGCTTTTTCGAAATCAAGGAATATAATGTCAATTTGACTATGGCTATCTAGAGCACTAGCGAGGTCGTGAACTGTCTCAAGTAGTTGTGTGGCAGTCGATAGTCCTTTGCGAAAACCATGTTGCCGGGGGTCAATTATGTTGTTTCTGTCAAGGAAGGCGGAAATGTGTTTAAGTACTATGTGTTCAAGCAATTTTGCACATGTACATAACAAAGAAATAGGCCTGTATGATGACACAAGTGACTTGTTTTCAGATTTAGGCATAGGATTGATTTTTGCGTATTTCCATTCACTCGGGACTTCGCCACTAGACAATGATTTGGAGAATATAGGTGTTAGATATTTGGAGCACCATTCCGCATAACGAACAAGAAATTCATTGGGTATAGCATCAGTTCCGGGTGATCTTTTTGTATCAATGTTCAGCACCAACGACAACACACCTTCTTCAGAAACGCTAATGTTGTCTAAGGGACCTATGTCGTCTAATGATGAAAAAGGAGGGGTGATTCCGTTATCGTTTGTGAACACCGAACAAAAGTAGTCATTCAACGCCTCTGCGATTTCTGCACTGTCGACAACGTTTGTATTGTTTATGGAAAGGCTGATCAAAGTTTTATTTATTGGTGCGATATGACGCCAGAATTTCCCAGGTGATGAAAGAAGAAGTTAAGGACACTTTCTGATAGTGGTTTTTGGCTTCTGAGATTACGTTTTTGAGTTGCACGCGCAGTGTTAGCATTTTATCTGTGCTGTTCTTTGACGGGCGTCGTTTGTGCTGTTTTCTAGCTTTATTCAGCTTACGACCTAACCGGATAATATCTTTTGTTGTCCAGGGGTTAGAATTTCGCAGTAATTTATCTTTGCATGGAACGAAGTTTTGTATGCACTTGAACACTAACTCTTTAAAAAAGCGCCATAGGTTATCTACTGAATGTTCAGCAGATTCATAAAGATAAGTAAACTCAGAAAAGCTGTTGCCCATAGCATCCAAAATGTCAACGTCACTGGCACAAGAAAAAACGAGAATCTTCCTTTTTTGGACCATGTGTCTTGCCACAAAATCTATTTTCATAATTAGGGACATCATTTTATGGTCAGATATGCCCTCAAGTACCTGAACCTGTGGGTTGCGACGCAGAATGCCGCTGTTAACAAGAAAGAGGTCCAGGACTGACTTGCTGTTTCGTTGAGTTGGAGTAGGCTCCTTCACTAGTTGCGTTAAGTTGTGAAACAAAACAAGGTCAGCAAGTGGCTCGGAAGCTCTGCAAAGTGGATCCGGAAAATCTTGAGCCCAGTTTATCAGAGGCATATTGAAGTCGCCGGCCAGTAGCAAATTGCATGCTTGATTTCTATATTGACACAAAAATTCATTTACTTGATCAAAAAACGTGTTGTCAGCGTTCGGAGGGCGACAGAATCCTCCAATTATTAAATTAAATTCTTCGACGAATGTTTTTATAATTACACATTCAATTCCAGGAGTATCCTGTAGTCTTAGGACGTTTAATGATTCCAATAATAGGATAGCTACTCCACCACCTCGGGAATCCCGGTCGTATCTATGGATTTTATAGTTGGGAAATGCAATTTCAGCGTCAGTGATGTCTTTGTGACACCAGGTTTCAGTTATAATTATTACATGAGGTTTATTTGCTATTATAATGCTTTCCAAGTCATTCATGTTATTCAATATGCTGCGGGCATTAAAATTCAAGCACGTAAACGTTTTTACCTGCCCATGAGGTCATTTAGACCGTCGTGTTCCATCACTATCTTTACCAACCCGCACCCTTATCTTCTTAGTATCATCCCACGTGTACATATTGCCATTGATCTTGATCTTGTCGTAAAAACAGCTGCACTTTGCTTCCAGATGCTCTTTCATCAGCGGAACTTTGCCATATTTGCTTTCTAACATGCCTTGTTGAAGCAGAACATTCTTCCGAGATAGTAATATTTCGTTTGCCTTTTAGCTTTGAACAATTTTTAGCACGTTCAGCTTATCACGGTGGTCCAAGAACCTCATGATTACTGGGCGCGGTTTATCTATTTGTTTACGCCCCATTCTGTGCAGCCGTTCAAGTGAGGAAACCTGTACACCCAGTGTTTCCTTAAATATTTCTTCAACAATTTTTTTCGTAAGTGACTTGGCCGTCTCATTTTCATTCTCAGTAATACCGAATATTATGAGATTATTTCGCCTACTTCGGTCTTCAAGATCAACAAGTTTTCTTTCTAATGTCTGAATGCTATCCTCCATCTTGTCAATTCTTGCTCCAAATTCTAAGCACTTTGCCACGGATTGCTCTACATTCTTCAGTTTTATTTCTTTGCCGTCTAGTCTTTTCATCGTACTTTTCTGACCCGCAAGAATTTCTGTGAGTAGTTCCCGGTCACTAGGACCAGGATTTGGCTCCACATCGCCAGATAGTAATAGCAGCGACAGTACAAATTTTTTTGCATATGATATAAAAGGACTGAGGTAGTGTGGGCACGTCCGCTGGACAAAGAACGAATCGCTAGTTTTCACCGTAGAATACTTTGAACTAACCTGCGTGAAAAACAGGATCGGGTTCATAGCGTCCGCCGGGAGCCAGCTGACGCACCCAATGACAGGTAGCCGGTAGGATGATCTTATAGCTGTCGATAGTGGCGCCGAAGTTGAATGTGGTGGTACGGTGAAGTCCAGGATCTGTGATCATTCGTATTCGTAGTTTTCAGTGTTGGAGCTGGTATCGGTTGTGGAGTATGTTGTTTCCTCGTGCTCGCCGGCCGTCCGTGGAGCGATAAGTATCAGAGCCTGTGTGAAAAACAGGATCGAGTTCATAGCGTCCGCCGGGAGCCAGCTGACGCGCCCACTAAAAGAAGTTTCTGCCACTTCGTCATCTGCACGTCGAAGGGCATCCCCGTACAGCGGATCGAAAGAGATAATGACTTTTGGAAATTCAGAATGCTTCCACAACTAATCAGATTTTACAGAGACTGCATGTTACCTGAAATTGTACATCACCGTACTACGCGCAGCATGCCCATACGCAGACCACAGTGGAATGTGAAAGCAATTGAGTCACACCAGCAGTCTTAACGAGCTTCGATGAAGAACAAGGAGGCAAAGCATAGTGGCGTCTATTTTCCACAGCCTTGAGTCGTAGGACTGCTGGGCACGTGCACTGTCAAGAAATTCACCAATTGTGACGATGCTACCTAATGGTGATTTTGAGCGCACTTTCGTGTTGGGGCAACGCCAAGTGCGTCTGTAGTTTCGGCCATGTGCAGTTGTAAGTATTTACATATTTCCACGCAAATTGCCAGCGCTCGAGCATTACGCATACCACTTTGTGCATTGCAGGCGTCGCGAACCAAGCGAAATGCCGAGAGCCCCGTTACGACAAGCGAAGCCAGCCGCAGTGCACGTGCCAGCCCTGCACGCGCGCGAGCTGCGACCGGAGGGAGGGGGAAGGGGGGCTAGCGAGCGTGACGGAGGAAGAAGGCGAGGTTAGAGGCCAGTGGCGAGTGACATCGGCAGACTCCGCGTTCGCTCTCTTTCGTCCTTGTTCGCTCTATTGGTTACGCCGACGACGCCAACAGGCGCGTCCGCTCAACGCAGCAGTATGTGCGTAAGAGCTTCGCTCTAAAGAACTGCACATTAGGAGAACGACCTTGTATATATTGAATGGCAGATGCAGGCTCAGATTTGACGATAGCAAAGACTCTTGCTCGAACAAGCTATGAGGTAGCAATTCACTTCCTTGTGTCGGGTGTGTCATCAGCCATTCACGTGCGTTCTGCAGCAGCAATGACCGAGAGACATGACCACAGAAGCGCCAATGAACTTTTGTAAAAAGTTCGTGTGTGATATAGGATAACGGAAAATAATATTAAAACATACACCTTCATTCTCTGCTGTCACAAGTTCGCATCCGAAAGTCGTGATTATATGTACTTTTGCTTTGTGCGATTTCACAGTTCTCTGAATGTATGCGTTGTAGTTCTGCGGGCTTTTTTTGTGTGTGTGATGTTCAGGTGTCTTCGTGGCTGTTACCAAGTGCTGCCGACGCTCGTTTCGTACTAAATAAATTGTCACAACAACGTGTATTGACTCAATCTTGCTTACTGCATGACAGCCCTTCATTGCATAGCATATACACAACACTAAGACTTGTTGCTTGAAGATATGTTAGCCGACATAGTTATTTGAATTGACCAGTCATGCATCCAAAAGCCTTATCCAGTGCGACAAGACCTTTTCTTCAACTCCTTTGCAACTATTGTATTTGTGTACTCATGTTTTTGCCTTACACGCGCTTTACGAACTCAAAATGGGTACGACATAGAAGTAATACAAGCAGCGGCTGTGTAGAAAGATGCATGGGAGATTCACTGTACCATAAGTCTTCCCCTCCCTTGTTGCACTCTTGGGAGGTTTGTGTGAATCCACCCCAGTTTTTATCATAAGATGTTTATAGAGCTTGAGGTAACGGCCTCGAATCTACGAGCTTGCAGTCAATAACTGATTTGGGCGAAACGATCACTCTTCATGTTATTGCCACGTCCTTTACAGGAAAAAAATGACGTTGAAATAGCATAAGCGAATAGAGAAGTCGTTCCTTGGACAAGGGAATAACGCACCTGGACCATTCAGGCCACGCATGTGCGAGTCTCGCTCATATGACACACAAGAGGTAATTGCTTCGTTTTCGTTATAAAAATAGTTTGTCGACTACTCCGATGCTTTGCGTACGGCAACGTGATAAATAAATGCTGCATCAACCAAAACATGAATTCATACTAGCCTGCTGAAGTTTCAATTCTAAAGAAATAAATTACGCTACGTATAGTGGGGAAAACGAATGATTATGCAGTCGGCACGCGTTGGGCACCATGAGTCACAGCGGCCGCACTTCTTAGCACGCGATTTGCCTAACTACCCGTTTTTTGTTTTGTTTTGAAAATTCGGAAGTTTAGGTCATACTGGGAAGGAAGTATACATAGTCAAATATAATTTGCCTTCTCCTGTCCCACCGAACCGCATCATGCTCCAGCAACCCGAATTATTTGTAGAACGAACTGTTCCGTTGAACCTCGCATGAATACTCATAGTCCAAGTTTTGATCTCCGTTGTATACATTGTTGTGACCTCCGCGATAGAGTTTTTCACTCAACCCCGCATTCCAGCACTGTATGAAACGTAGAGCAGCTGGCCAAGCAGGCTACGCAGCCTGCATGAGGGATCTCTTGAAAAGCAGCGACCGCAGGGGTCAGGGGCTAGTGAGCATGGAGAGAGATGGAGGTGTCGTTTAAGGGGAGAAATAAAAGCGCCTGCTCAGTGCCTCATTTCTTCGAACCATGTCAGCGCGATTTGCACCCCCTCGTCATGCAGTGTGGCGCGCCGGCACACGTGTGGCAGTTCACCTCCGAAATGTTGGCCTTCCAGTCCTGACTTGGTGGCGCCGTCTGGTGTTTTTTCCAGAACTACTCGCAATATGGCGACAGTAGAACCGCATCCTTAAGTCAGTCGGCGCGTTCATTCCGCGATAGGACAAGCGACCACGCCCGGTGGTTTCTTTACATTCTGCTCGGCTGCGCCCCCCTCTCTTCTCCGGGGGAAAGCATTCTCTTTCAGGCGGCGTGCCCTTCGGCGGGGGCTCTCTCCTCATCTCTGGCTCTTCCTCAAGCGAGAGAAAGCATGCACTATTTCTCCCTGCGAGCTAAACTCGTTTCCCCCAGAAGTGTGGCAGCTCGGGCTAGTTGGTATAGCATGGCGATAGTTATAGCGCGACAACAAAACGACGACACAGAGACAAGAAGGACTTGAAAGGCACTCTCTGTGTCGGCTTTTTTAGATGCGGAAGCATCTTATACTCGCGCCTTGTAGTGCGCCGTCCGCGCCGTCCGCACCGCTTCTCGAACATTCGACAGCTGACGCGCGCGCATGCGCCGTCGCGCCGTCGCCCACCATCTGTGCCACGCGCGCTTCTCCTTCGAGAACATTCGACAGCTGACAGCGCATGCGCCGTCGCGGCGTCGCCATCTATGCCGCGCGCGCGCTTCTCCTTCGAGAACAGCCACGCCGCGGTGGTCTAGTGGCTAAGGTACTCGGCTGCTGACCCGCAGGGCGCGGGTTCGAATCCCGGCTGCGGCGGCTGCATTTCCGATGGAGGCGGAAATGTTGTAGGCCCGTGTGCTCAGATTTGGGTGCACGTTAAAGAACCCCAGGTGGTCTAAATTTCCGGAGCCCTCCACTACGGCGTCTCTCATAATCATATAGTGGTTTTGGGACGTTAAACCCCACATATAAATCAATCAATCCTTCGAGAACATTCGACAGCTGTATATATACTCAAGGTCGGCGCTCGCTCGCTCATTTGCCGCTCGTCCGTTGGTTTGTACGGCGCGTCGACGTCCGAAGTCGCCGTGAAATGAATGCCAACGAATCCACAAACACAATGATCGACGTCCCTTCGACCAGCGCCGCCCTTTCGCATACGTGTGTACGTGTTCACTCATTTAACACCCCATCCTACAACCACGTTAACCAATTTAGCCATCGACCCAAGTAAGTCACAATTTAACACCCATTTCACAACCACGTTAACCAATTTAGCCATCGACCCAAGTAAGTCACACTTTAACACCCCGTTAACCAATCATATGTTCCGCATCCTCCTCAGTGTTCCCCCGAGGGAAGCTGCGGGCAATTTTTTTTCTCGCGCTATAACTATTGTCATTTTCCTCGCTAGCCCCGCCCTCGGCGTGTGTATACCGGTCTGTTGCTGCGTCGCGCGCGTATTTCAAACCGCTTGCTGGCAGGCAGCCAACGGGTAGAAGCGTGCGCGATCGGACGCACCATGGTCCGCTCCCGGTGGGACTAGCCCCGCCATTTCGTCGTCGTTTGGAGGACGTTTTGGCTGATTCGAGTAGACGAGACTCGCTGTTTCCATGCGGTGACCCGGCGGACTCCCGCACCGGTTCTTCGTGGTTTTTGCAGATTTTTGGTGAGGTTTTTTGTCCCTTTTTTCTCCGTTTTCATGCGTCAGGTTAGACTAGTTTTTTACCTAGACTTTGTGAGGTTAGGCTAGCTTCTAACTGACTTGGCAGCTTCGTGGTATTTTGTCCGCGATGGCTAACCTACTCTCGCTGATTAGGCCGCGGGTGCAGTATGCACGCGTGCCTAAGGGCGTCGGCAGTGCCGACATTTTCTGGGAGCTTGTAAAGTGGTTTAAGCTCAGTCAGCTTAAATGTGTGCAGGACTATGGTCTTGTGAAGTTTGAGGTGATATTCGTGACCGATGATGCGAGTCGGCGGTTTTCCGACAATCCAGTCCTGGTCTTTCGCAATGCGAGGATCAGGTTTGAATACCGAGGCGTTCGGGTCAAGGTAGTGCGCGTTCTTTGCTTCCCGGCGGACGCAGAAGTGCGTATGAGGGGCCAATTTTTGGGAATGTATGGCAATGTTTTGGAAGTTTCGCGTGAGGAATGGAGTGGTTTTCTGGAAGTCTTGAACGGCAACCTCGTGGTCCGACGGCAGATGCTCAAGAGTGTCCTTAACGTCCACAAGGTGGGGGACATCATCGTCCAGATTGAGTACGAGGGTGTCGCGCGAGTTTGTCGGCGATGCTGCAGGACCGGAAACCATGCGGCGAAGTGTACTGTACCACAGTGTGTGCGCTGTGGGGTTTTTGGTCACGACCAGTGCGCGCTCAAATGCAAGCACTGTGACGGCGATCATGGCCCCTCAGAAAGCAAGGCGCGGAGGATTTCGTCGGCCGCCCCACCTGTAGACTCTTCTTTTTCCCAAGAGCAGGTGAGCGGTGTTGCAGAAGACCGGGAGGCTGCTTTGAGGGACGCTGAGGGCTCTACCCAGCCACAGCCGGAGCCCATTAGTGAACCGGCTCCAGGAGAAGAAGAGCAGGAGGCGGGGTTGAAATCAGCTGAGGCCCCACCCTCCCTGCTGCTGCCGAACCGTAGCCAGCCTCGCCTATCGATGCGCCCGGGACTAGCCCTGCTGACGCGCCTGCTGCCGAGTACTAGGACGACACCATGAGCTGGACCAACGCTGTTCGGGGCAAGAATCAGCGCGCCCGTCGATCACCAGGGCCCTCCAAGGAGAGGCTGGCGGCGGCTTCGCGTGGCGGCCCCGGCAGCCCTGAGGACGACCTCCCAGTTCCGAAGCGACCCGCAGCGACGGGGTCTGACGAGGAATCTACCTCGTCGACTGTCACGGGCAGTACCACGGGATAGTTGAGCAACAGTTCTCCGTGCCCTAAATGTGGACCAGGCAATTGCGAGCGTTCGTTAATGTCCGACACAAGGTACTCGTCCACGAACGAGGCCTCCCTCTCCGAGGGGGACTCTCGTCCGTAGGTTTATTTTAGGGCTTTTCAGCAGCTGATACACCTTCGAGTATTAGCTGTTTCCTTCCTCTTCTGTGTTTTTTTCTTTCGCTTCTTGTCTATCCTAGTGTCTGTGTTCTATATTTCATCATGGCTTCTTCTCTCACTATTGCTACCTTTAATATTCAAGGTATCACAGGAGCAGCAAAACAAGCCGAGGTTATCCATTTAGCGTGGTCTCGAGAAATATTCTCGTTTCACAAGAAACCTTTGTGTCTAGATTGGGACAGATTAACAACTTCGACAGAACGTTTGGCCCCAAATCCTACTAGAATTATGGCGGCGCACGTTGCCGGGCAGTTGCTGTCATTTTAATGCCACGATTCGCCGGTTCTGTGCTACGCTACACCAGGAATTAGGACGGCCGCGTTCCGTCGGTGGATCTTAACTCTGGTGTTAGAATTGTGAGTGTTAATGCTCCAGCGCAGTACGGACAGCAGAAAGATTTCTTTAACTCCTTAGATTCTTATCTAGTTGGCCCTTCTCGCGTCATTTTAGCAGGCGACTTCAACTGTGTTTTAGAACAAGCGGATCGTGTTTCCCTCAGAGGAACTCCAAAGTTTAGAGATCGAAACGATGACCTAGAGTTGCACAGCTTGTTAACAAGCTGGCACTTTTCAATGCTTGGCAGTTCCTTCACCCCCTTCAGTCAGGAATGACTTGGACGGGTAGGGGGAGCTGGTGGAGGGTCGATCATTTTTATGTGTCGCCCTCGCTTGCTCCTAGCATGCACTCTAGCTGGCTGTGTTCTTCCGCATTGAGTGACCATAGCCTCCTTGCATTGAGATTTGCCGAGTCTAGTTTAGTGCCATGGGGCAAGAGATCATGGCGTTTAAATCCGCGGCTCCTTAAAGATAAGGACGCCACAAAAGATGTAGCAAGGTTTCTCATCGGTTCTCGCCCTGGCGATCAGAACTTAGGCGGTAGCAAATGGGACACGGTGAAGGCCGGAGTCGTGGAGCGCTTCCGGGATTGGGCCAAGAGGCGGGCGCGGGAGGAGCGCGACAATATCAAAGCAGTCACTCATGCGATTATCCTGATCTCAAAGCCATTGTCCGGCGGCCCTGGGTAACCACGGCTCTTGCTTCACTGCGCTAAGAATATAGAGTCCAAATCCAGGGACGCTGGAACCGCTTGCGGGCCACAGCACGCGCAGAGCATTGGAAAATGGAAGCTTGGTGCAGCAGAAATGTCCTTCGCAGACACTTAGCTAGGAAGAGCTCAGCGATAACCTCTTTGTCGATCCAAGCACAGGCAGTTTAGTGCAAATGCAGGACGAAGTACTAGAGGTGTCAAGGCAGTTCTAAAAGAACGTTTACACCGAACCACCTCCCACTCCATACTCGTTTCCTTTCACCAAGACTTACAAGGACTTTGATATTTGTGACACTCCTTTCGTCAAAGAGGAGGTGTTTACAGCCCTTATATCCATGAACCGTAGTCGTAGCCCAGGTTTAGATGGTTTGACAGTAGAGTTTTATATAAAGTTTTGGAATGTTTAGGGGGGCCTTTTACCACATTGGCAAACAGGCTTCCCCGTGAGGGGACCCTGTCAGCAACTCAAAGGGAGGGGCGGACCACTTTCCTGTGCAAGGATGAGACGAGATGCACCGACCTGAGAGCCTGGCGGCCCATCACCCTTCTAAACTGTGACTACAAGCTCATAGCTAAGTGCCTGTCCGTTCGACTCACTCCAGTGCTTAGTATTGTTTTGGGTTCGTACCAGGCGTGTTGTGTCCAAGGTAGATCGTGCCCACTTCAAAGTTTTGTTATCAGAAACCTTATACAATGGTCGAGTTCACGCAACCTAAGTGGAATCATTTGTTCATTTGATCAAGAAAAGGCTTTTGATATTATCAGTCATATGTGCATCTTTAAAGTTTTAAAGCAGGCGGGCTTCAGTTCCAAGTTCATTAGTATGGTAAGGGCTCTCAATTTCGTCCTAGTTCTGCCGTCGTCATACAAGATCGCGTCTCGGAGCCTTTCGGCATGTGCCATGGAGTCAGACAGGGCGACCCACCGTCGCCCGCTCTCTACGTGCTCGCATTCGAGCCGCTCTTGCAGAGGGCTTCTAAAGAAACCAGCATAGGTAGATTTCCCCTTCCACCAGGTCCCCCCGCCCCCCGGTGGCAATGTTCGCCTATGCAGATGGCCTCTCTATTGTCATCCCGGACGAGGCAACTGTTTGCACCGTCTTGAATGTTATGGAGGGGTACTGCTCGGCGAGCGGCACCAGGATAAATAGGTCGAAGAGCGCCGTCATACATCAGAACTGCACTCCCTCCAGTCCACGTCCTGTGCATGGCCTCCCCATAAAGGAGCGCCTACGTATATTAGGTTTCCATTTCGAGCCAGATGGCCTGACTACCGAAAACTGGCGGTTAGCAAGGCAAAAGCTGACCGACAAGATTGGCGAACTTGGTGCCTTGTCTTGTCCGCTTACAGCTAGGGCCACAATGATTCGATCACTTTTTTTTAGTTTCCTTACGTATGTAGGTTCGGTTATGCCAGCTAAGCCCCACACCAAGGTTCTCTTGAAAAAGAAACTTTTCGAGTTCCTTTGGACTCGTGCCTGTCCTTTTGCGTCGCGCCCCGTGTTGAAGTTGCGTGGGGACGAAGAAGGGCTAGGTATTCCCGACCTAGCGTTGTGACCATGGCATTACATGGTAAATGGACACGGGTATCTTTTGATTCAGATATGCTTCTTACTAGAAGCTTTGCTTCGTAATTAATGAGCACGCGGCTGAGGCTGTTCTCGCCTGGGGCATTTTCGAATTCGGTGCCTCAGGCGGGAATGCCTTCTGCCTTCTATGCAGAGGCCGCTTCCACTTTGGTCCGTATCCAAGAGGTCGACCCCTAGATAGATTTAGTTTCGATAGAACTTGACGAGTTAGTTGATAGACTTACCCCAGAATTACTACCTGCAAACTGTGTAGCATTTGAACTGTCCCACCATAGTCCTAACTGGCGGTTCATTACTGCCAGTTTTCTGGACGCCAAGCACGCTACATTCATGTGTCGCCTAGCCAGAGGGTGCCTGCCTCTAAAGTTCAGGCCCTTCACGAGAATTCCCCACCGAGGAACGTGCCCTTTTTGTGGCAGTATGGAGGACCTGGTTCACGTGTTCTCCCAGTGCGCACTACCAGCTGCCCTCCATCGAAGGATAGCTAGCTTGTTTGGCCATCCAGGTGTTCCTTTCAACACCGTTTGTTTTCTTCATATCTGTCGGGACAAGCGGCTAAGCAATACGTGCTTCTGCTTGTTGAGTGCTCCTACCAAGTGTGGATGGCACGGTGTTGTGCCGTCTTTGATGGGAAGCGCGGCCCGGGTTTCATGAAGTGCTCGCAAAAGTACGGAAGGAGGTCTGGTTCATTCTCTACCGAGAGTGGCAGCGCCTAGGGGAAAGGAAGTTTTATGACATGTGGCACCGTCTGGCAGTGATTTTTAGTGCGTCAGGATGGCAGATAACTGTAAATTTTTAATCATGGCTTTCTCCAAGGTTCCACGACTAGGCCTAGTGAGCCGGTCGCCCCCGAGTTTGGTTTGTATGGTTGTTCACCCGAGCTTTGCATATGGAAGGTGATCCTGTCGCCTTTTCGGGCTTTACCCGCAAGGTCTGTGTTGGCCCCTTCTGCAGGCTCTGCGACTCTACTCGTCAAGGCGGAGGGTGGCTCCCTTCCTCGAGAAGGACTAAGCCGTCTTTCAGCCGTGCCGGTTTTTATGGGTACGTTTGGTTTGCGGGCAGCGGCATTGTCCTCTGCACCAAATAGTAGTCCCGTAGACCCTACAGGACGGATTGTGTCTCACAGCGCCCTAGTGGTGAGGAGACGGCCGTGACCGCAAAGCACCTCGCGCCAAGTGATAGCCCATCCGTCCTAGGTAATGTCGTCACAGGCTCTCATCCAGGCAGTCCTCGAGGGCAGTCCATCAAGGGCAGTCCAGCTGCCACGTGTTTGGGCACGTCTGCTTTGCGTGCGGTGTCGAGAGCCACCGTGCCGAAGGGTAGCCCCTGTGTCGAGCCTCGCTGGGCCCTAGCAGGTCAGGAGACGGGCCATGACCGCAGCGCACGCGCAGCGATAGCTCACCTTTCTAGGGTACGTTTACTTTGTTCGTCGCGACCGAAGTTGCTTCGACGAATGGTAGTCCCTTTGTCGGGCCTCCATGGCTTGTACGCCGGGAGGCAGGCCACGTCTGTTTGGCGCCTGGCACCGAACGGTGGCCCCCTTGCCAGGGCATGGCCGTCTGCCCGAAACAAAACGTCCCCCCCACAACTCTGGGGGGGGGGGCAGTGCTAGGACAGACGCAGGATTATGATGGCTTGATGAGTTCAGTGTGACTCTAGGAAAAAGCGCTTTTGCGCCGCGTCTCCTTCTTATCTGACAACGGCACGTAATTCTCCCGCGCGCCGATCGTCTTTGTCGTGCCGAGGGGGCGTAGCGCAACCGCTCGCTTTGAGCGGGGACCATGGCGGTCTTCGACCTCCGGTCCCCAAGGAAAGGCCACATCTCCGTGTGCTCTGCCCTCGTCAGCTGCACTAAAGAGTGGCCCCCTTGCCTGAGTAAAGTAACGGCCATCTCATGGCATGGGGCCGCGAAATATGTCGCGTCCGCTCGGAGCTTTGCGCGCCGAGTGGATACAGCACACTTGTCCGGGAAGGGCCATTCACCCAAAACAAAACAGGACCCGTCCTCTAACCAGGGGTGAGCCCCCTACCGGGGTGAAGGTAACTGGATGATAAGGGGTTGATGGGTGATATGTACTCTGGGACGCGGCGCTTTCGGGTGCCAACTCTCTTCCTTTCTGACAACGGTAGGGGCGCCGATGGCCTGAAGTAACCCCGAAAAGGGAGGAGTGGTCGTGACTTTTTGTTTACTATCAAAAAACCTCTTCAAATGATAAATACTGCTACTATGTGCTTACAGTCGTTGATTACATTTGTCCTAATTGGTGATAGGAGGTTGACAGCAAGCACTGAAGGGAGGGCCGGGGCTGACCACGGACTTTGGTGGGGGGGGCGGTCGCCCCTACTGCCCAACCTCTGGATCCGCGACTGGATGCCTGCGTCGTTCACAATGGTCATATTACTAGATGAATTGATACTAATTCTTCTGCATATATAGCTGCCCGTACTTACCTGAAGACCACCAGCGCTACATGGCAACCTGGTGCAGTATAGTCCACTACGTGTAAGTTGTGTCCCAGTGCAGTAAAGCTCTCCCGAACTGATCGAAATAGAAAAGAGGCTGTGCTTGTGTGTAGGCTGTGCTTGTGTGGCGGAGCAATGTGTGTAAAGGCATAGCCGACGATGCCTTCAACATTCTGATATGCAAGAACTGTACCACCATTGACTCTACTGTCAGTGGATGTCGGCGGTTCGAACAAGCCAAAACAGGAGAAGCACTGAACGTTTTTCCCGACGATAGTTATAGCGCGCGAACAAAACGACGACAGAGACAAGAAGGACACATGCCATACCAACTAGCCCAAGCTGCCACACTTTCAAGTTTTTCCCGACTCCCAAACATCACTGTGACTTCTCCCTTTGAGAATCCTGTGGCGCCACGTTCATTCGTGGTTCCATCAAACATCACAAGAATTGTCCACCAGGAGCTGGAAGCCATTGCACCTTCCGCTTATCAACCCACTCTGCCTGACAACTCGCCCAAATATCTCTTATTCAGTCTGTTGTGCGACAAGAGTTTGCCAACTTGGGCGTCTTAGTTCCCCCCGAAACTCCAGCCACACACCGCAGCCCTTAAATCCTAATGCTCACTACCACGCCGCCCCACTTGTTGCTGCTGCCGCGTCAGTCCCGTGGTTCTCATCGCGCCACCGAAATCTATCTGAGTGGCGCACACAAGATGAAAGACCGATATGCTTCTCTTGCCATCGCGTTGGCCACATTTCCCACCACTGCCATACAGATGGCCTTTGCGGCAACGTTTCCTAGATGAACACCGACAGGATCGTGGGCAGCATTCGCTACTTCGTTTTGCCGATGACCACCTTCAAGACCTGCCACCTAGCCGTTCTACGCAATGCTCCGCACCATCCTACGCCGATGTCGTCGCCCAGGGAACCCGGTCCAGCCGCTCGCCGTCGCCTCAGGGTCGCCAGCCCCACTCCTATCAACGCCGTCGCTCCAGTCACCGGCGTACTCTGGCAGTTTTCGGGAAACTAACTGATGCAGCTCTTGGAGGTGGTGCTGCACTGACAACTCGGACCGAAAAACGTTTACCAACCACTAATTTCGGACGAAATTTACTTTGAGTTATTATCGATGGGCTGACCGTTACAGCTTTAATAGACATTGGTGCCCACATATCCGTTATGAGTTTACGTCTTCGATCCCGCCTGAAGAAAGTTATTACCCCTACCATGTCTTCGACTGTGCGAGTAGCTAGCGGCAGCCGAACATCAGTTCTTGATATGTGCACTGCCCAATCTCTGTTGCCGGCCTTCACACTTCAGTCCTCTTCGCTGTTCTAGACGCTTGCCCACACTACATGCATGATTCTCGGCAATAACTTCTTGACCGCGCATTCAGCCCTCATTGATTGTTCAACCGGCACTTTACAGCTAGGGTTGCCTTTGTACTCTGATGTCCCTCCTGCATCTCGCCCACGGCTACGGTCCGTGGAGTGTCTACGATCACTGCCTCAGGCCGCTGTGTACCTTTCTATGTTGCCGTTCCCACCTGTTCCTGATGGCGACTACTTGGCAGCTGCACTCATTGACCTGACCCTTTCCCGAAAACGCATACTTCTTCATACTATAGTGCAGATTAGCGACAACAAGACGCTTCTCCCTGTCCTCAACTTCTCCGTGTCGACCCAGCTTATTTCTCAAGGTATCGCCTTAACAGAACTCTCCACTCTGATGCAGTGTACAATTTCATCTCTCACTCCTGACATCAAGACCGTAGCCGAACCTGTCGCAGCCGCACAGAATAGGCTTTTCCTAGACAATATGATATCAAATGACCTGTTGCTGTCCCAAGTTGAAACGCTCCGTGGTCTTCTATTTTATTACCTAGACATTTTTGATATCGACGACCGTTCCTTGGGCTGCACGAGCGTCGTAGCCCACCGTATCCGCACTGGCGACGCCAGTCCCCTTCATAAGTGTCCTTACTGTGTGTCTCATTCAGAGCACCAAATAATCCAGAAGGAGGTAGAGAAAATGCTCGATAAAGACGTCATAGAGCCTTCAACCAGACCTTGGGCATCACCTGTTGTGCTTGTTAAAAAGAAGGACAACACCTGGCGAATCTGCGTCGACTATCGCCATCTCAATCGAATAACCAAGAAGGGTGTCGATCCTCAATCTCGAATTAATGATGCGCTTGACTTCCTTTATGGTGCCAAGTATTTTTCTTCCCTAGACCTATGATCTGGATATTGGCAAATTTCAGTCGATGACTGCGACCGCGAGAAGTCAGCATTCATAACACCCGAAAGGCTTCATCAATTTAAAGTCACGCCTTTTAGGATGTGCGATGCGCCAGGAACTTTTGAACGCATGATGGTCTCTCGTCCGCGGTTTTAAATGGTCGACGTACCTGTGCTATCTAGACGATGTCATAGTTTTTCTCACAAACTTTCGAAAGCCATCTTCCACGTCTGTCGGCCATCCTTGACGTTTTTGGCTGCGCTGGCCTCCAGCCTAATGCGCCTAAGTGCACCTTTCTGCACCGTCAGATAAATCTTGGCCACCTTGTTGACGCTGCTGGTATACGACCCGACCTTGATAAATTCCGCGCGGTGCGCGAGTTTTTGGTCCCACGTTACACGCAAGAAGTCCGCAGCTTCTTGGGACTCTGTTCATATTTGCGCCGTTTTGTCAGCAACTTCGCGGAAATTGCTCGGCCCCTCATGGGTCTCCTCAAAAAGAACGTGGCTTTTTCCTGGCGTGAAGACCAAGAACATTCCTTTGCGCTGTTGATTTCTTCGCTCACATCACCACATGTGTTGGCTCATTTTGACCCAGCCGCTCGAAGGGAGCTATGCACCGACGCAAGTGGCAATGGCATAGGGGCAATACTCTCACAAATGCAGAACGGCACAGACCTTGTCATAGCGTACGCCAGCCGCCCACTTTCTCAGTCCGAAAAGAACTATTCAATTACTGAGCGAGAGTGCCTGGCTCTCATCTGAGGTATTGCAAAATTTCGTCCGTACCTGTTTGGACGCACGTTCGCAGTCATCACACACCATCATGCTCTCTGCTGGCTGTCAACCCTTAAGGATCCTAAAAGGAAGACTCGGGCGATGGGCATTGCGATTGCAGGAGTACACGTTCTCTGTAGTGTACAAGTCTGGCAAGCTTCACAGCAATGCCGATTGCTTATCTCGACACCCTGTTGATCCGCCTGACTCCTCTGAGTTAGAAGCTGATGCCAACATCCTACCCATAACAGATTTTCTGCAAATAGCTGACGAACAACACAGAGATCCATCGCTGCTATTGATGATTGACCGTCTTCAATCCAGCCATAAAGACCATTAAATGAGCCTACGTTTTCTTCAAGACAATGTTTTGTACCACCGCAACTTACAGCCCCAGGGCGCGGAACATTTGATCGTCGTCCCACGTCATCTGCGCAAGGACAATTTGCAAGGACTTCACAACACCCCAACTGCCGGACATTTAGGTGTCTGCAGAACCAATGATCGCGTCCGCCGACGGGTATTCTGGAAGGGCCTTTATCGCTCCTTCGCCGCTACGTTGCAGCGTGTGACCTGTGCCAGCGTCGGAATAAGAGTACGTTTCTCCCTGCCGGTAACCTTCTACCTATTCAAGTCCCAGCCAAGCCGTTTCATCTTGTGGGTTTGGATTTGTTAGGTCCCTTCCCAACATCGGCAATAGGAAACAAATGAATAGCAGTAGCTATGGATTATCCCACTCGGTATGCAATTACTCGAGCGCTACGGACCAGCTGCGCATCGGACGTCGCAAATTTCCTACTCTATGACATCATCCTTCAGCATGGCGCTCCTTCTCACCTACTCACGGACCGTGCCCGCTGCTTCTTGTCTCGTCTGGCTGACGACCTCCTTTGATTTTATGCGACGCGGCACAACTTTACGACTTCTTACCATCCTCGAACCAACGGACTTACTGAACGCCTCAAGCACACGCTGACCGACATGCTTGCTATGTATGTTTCTGACCACCACACCGATTGGGGACACTGCCCATCCGTTCATAGCATTCGCCTACAACTCATCCCGTGCCCCGCCACGGTGGTCTAGTGGCTAAGGTACTCGGCTGCTGACCCGCATGTCGCGGGTTCAAATCCCGGCTATGGCGGCTGCATTTCCGATGGAGGCGGAAATGTTGTAGGTCCCGTGTGCTCAGATTTGGGTGCACGTTAAAGAACCCCAGGTGGTCAAAATTTCCAGAGCCCTCCACTACGGCGTCTCTCATAATCAAATGGTGGTTTTGGGACGTTAAACCCTACAAATCAATCGATTGATATGTGGGGTTTAACGTCCCAAAACCACTATATGATTATGAGAGACGCCGTAGTGGAGGGCTCCGGAAATTTAGACCACCTGAGGTTCTTTAACGTGCACCCAAATCTGAGCACACGGGCCTACAACACTTCCGCCTCCATCGGAAATGCAGCCGCCGCAGCCGGGATTCGAACCCGCGCCCTGCGGGTCAGCAGCCGAGTACCTTAGCCACTAGACCACCGCGGCGGGGCAGTACAAATCAATCAAATCAATCAACAACTCATCCCGTCATGAAATTGCCGGATACTCGCCGTTTTCTCTTCTCTTTGAACGTGATCCCGTACTACCTTTCAATACGCTGCTTGCGCATGACCTTCCATCAACCACCTCGTAGGCACAAGCTGTCATCTCCCATGATCTGATCGCACGTACAGTAGCCCGCGCCAGGTTCACATCGTCCCAGACAGCACAAAAGTCGCTGCACGACAGCCGTAATAGGGATGTCGATTTTTCTTCGGGCTCTTTCGTGCTACTGTGGCTGCCATCCCGTCGTGTCAGCCTGTGCGAGAAACTTTTATTGCAATACGTTGGGCCTTACTGAGTTCTGCGCCAAGTCACACCTGTCACCTATAAAATTTCTCCTACTAAGAACCCCACTGTTACATCCAGAAGTGACATTGTGCATGTGTCTCGCCTGAAGCCCTATCACAGTGACCAGTCCGTCTAATAACAGCAGGCACCAGGATGCTTTGCCGCCCGGGATATTGTCACGGGTATAGAAAGGTACCTCAGGCACGGGTGCAGGATTGACGCAGAAGGAATGAAGACGACGATGGTGTTGTGATGCTGTGTCTGAACTGCCCTCTTGTCCTGCATCATAGCATACTGTGTGCAGTGTTAGCCCATCCAGCGTTCACTTATAAATACTGCTCGGTACAATATATATAAATATATTGCCACGCGCTGTGTTGGTAGCAGAAGACGAGAGCCAAGAAGTGAATAGCAGCTGTGGCTGAGTAAACAGTCCTCTACTTCGAGTTCCTGCCTATCGTTTTCTCTCGCGACAGACTGGTGGAGGTGCTGGGTATCGATCCCAGTACCTCTCGCTCCTGCTGCTCTCCGGGATGATGTTTTGCGTGCTAGTCACGACGAGCCATCGTCAGGGCATCTTGGCTTCGCGCGTACTCTGGCGCGGATCAAGGAAAAATACTACTGGCGGAAACTTACGAAAACCGTCCGGCAGTACGTCAAGACATGCACAGCCTGTCAGCGCCGCAAAACTCCAACGACGAAACCAGCCGGTCTGCTTGAGCCTTTGCGACCCCCTCACGAACCTTTTGAAAAGGTCGGGATGGATTTACTCGGCCCATTTCCGAAGTCTACGCCTGGTAACCGCTGGATTGTGGCTGCCACCGATTACTTGACCAGATACTGCGAAACACAAGCCGCCGAGCGAGCAACTGCTTCCGAGGTAACTGACTTTTTCATCAAGAACATCGTTCTCCGCCACGGTGCTCCCGCTGTCGTCATCACAGATCGTGGTACTGCTTTTACGGCACAGTTGCTCCGACAGATCCTGTTGCTGAGCGGCACGACGCACCGAACAGCAACTGCGTACCACCCACAGACTAATGGGTTAACCGAACGTCTTAACAAAACGATTGCAGATAAGCTTTCGATGTATGTCGCCAAGGATCAGAAGAATTGGGATGAAATCCTCCCGTATATAACATTTGCCTAGAATACGGCTTTGCAGCAAACCACCGGCTTTGCTCCTTTTCGTCTAGTTTACGGCCGCGACGTCACCACAATGCTTGACATCATGCTGCAACCAACTCTGCCGGACACGATTACCCCGGACGCAGATGTATTTGTTCAGCGTGCCGAAGACGCCCGGCAGCTGGCGCGCTCTCGCATTTTATCGCGGCAAAATCAAGATGCTCGCCGGTACAACACCCACCACAGAGCAGTAATATACGAACCCGGTGACCTAGTTTGGGTTTGGACTCCTATACGTCAACGTGGACGCTCAGAAAAATTGTTATGTCGGTACTTCGGACCCTACCGAGTTTCCTATCGCCTCGGCGAAGTGAACTACGAAGTTGTCCCAGCAGACACGTCACACCGTTCTCGCAGACCCCGCTTCTCGGGTGTGGTTCACGTCTCCAGGATAAAGCCGTACTATTCTCGTTTGACTGTAAGACAAGAACTTTGTGATGTGGCAATATCCTTCAAGACAATTGCACATTACTTTCTTGCCTCTTTATTTTTCATCTCGTCCTTTTTCTTTTCAATGGACACAGACATTTCTTACTACTTTACGTTGTTTTTCGGAGCCATGGCATTCATTCGATGCTTCTTCTTTTTTTTTCATTGGGGAGAGGGTAATGCCACGCGCTGTGTTCGTAGCAGAAGACGAGAGCGAAGAAGTGAATGGCAGCTGTGGCTGAGTAAACAGTCCTCTACTTCGAGTTCCTGCCTATCGTTTCCTCTCGCGACAATATATACTTATTTTTATTGTTGCACCACGCAACAATATTACTATGATAATAGAGTCAATATATATATATATATATATATATATATATATATATATATTTATTAACGCAGTAATATTCTTGCGTGGCGCAAGTGTACATTGTCATCGGGTGTCAGAACATGTGATTATCATAACGATTTTATCTCCCATAGCTTGGTCACTCATTACAAAAGGCACAGACTTTACGGCGTATATTCCACTAAGACCACGTAGTGGGTGCATAAAGGGCTCGAAGGCATTTGACTGTGTGGTAGGTCACGTGCTTACGATGCCAACGCCTTGGATTCAATCCTCGATCGGAACCGAAACTTTTTATCAATTATTTTATTAGCATTTTCCTATATTTTTTAGGCACGCACAAGATTATCAATTTTCCCTCATAACCACAGACGCCGATGCCGGAATTTCTGCCAAACGACCTCTTTAATGCTGTCGCGTTGAGAAAATTCACTCAAAATTTGTTCAAGCGGTAAGTTCTCAGTATTTTTCACTGCAGTGGGACCTCCTGCTTTTTTCCCATATAAACAACTGTTCTCAGGTTGTCTATTGAGAAAATTATAACAAGTTTAAATTATTAGCAACCTATCCAAGCAAGACGTTATCACTTGCAGCGTGAAGGCAATGCATCGGTATTGAACCAATATCGAACACAGTCGGGCCAGTCTTGTTTGTCGGAAACTACAACGCGGACATCATAGCAGTGGACGACTGCTGGCTAGTCTCGCACACAACGTCTCGTTACAATCGCTGGGGGCAGCTCTTACGACAACAAGCGTCCCACCGCCATCAGAGGGACCTGTATGGACATTGCTTTCTCCAGTTTCCACTAACCTCTCATCTAAGATCCTCTCGCCACGTACTTCACCAACCACAAGATTGTAATATTCTAAGAAAAACGCGAACCCACAGCTTTGTAATCTGTGACGTAAGCCTTGTATATAAGTTCATCGATATATAAATGATTATGTCTTGCATGTATAATAATACATAGATATGTGAACAATAATCATCGTTTATATAGAATTACCCCTATAACAACGTGTCCAATCCATTGATGTGTGGGCGAATATTCCACGGTTTTACAGATAAGTACTGCTGCTTGGACCCATGATGATCGTTCACTTCTTGGAGGTGGTGGGATTATTTATGGCATTTATTTCCATAAGCCATAGATTGCATCACCTGAACACTGTAACTGCGTAAGTGTGATTACTACAAACTCATTGCGTATGCATATAGCTTGTGCAACATAGAGTTCCTGCGAGGGAGAGAGAAAGTAACATTCAAACAATTCAGCCAACAAGTTTTTAGGAACATTAAACGTTGAAGTAATTCTACTTTGAAGTTGCAAGCCGAAATTCATTAACAGAGTAAGTGCTTACGAGTACATGTTCATTTTATTGGGGATCTTTCTTTTTGAAGTTCCCACCAAAACGCTCGCTGTGCTATCCACATTCAATGCCGAAATCACCATTGATGGCGGGCCGCATGAACAGCGCGCTTAGCCTCGCGTTAGCCAACAAGCACGCAGCTTTCTTGCTCTGACGTTGCAGGTGCACCGCGTGTTACACGTGGATGCCTCCAATGTGCCTCAAGCTTAATGGTGGAGGTAGGACAGGCACGCCCAGACGTGACAGCAAAGCTCGGTAAGGATGAAAAGCGCCAGGCTTGCTTCTTATTTCCCCTGCCAATGATAACAATACTTCCGACTGAACACGCCAAAGTATTAATTGAAAGCAGCCATAAAAGTAGCCATGAAATCAACAGTCAATTTTATTCGGCACACGGTGTCATAAGGTCACCAATTTGGCGCAATCAGTGCCTGAAATTTTTTTTCGGGGAGGCGGGAGGTTTGGGGTTAAACCATACTTTACGCATGCTTATGCGTGCCTTTGTAAAAGTGCAAGTATATGCACTTTTACATACGCAACAAAGTTCAAATTCTTTTTGTACATACGCAAGCAAAGTTCAAATTCTTTTTCGGAGAGGGAGTTGAACCCCCCCCCTTCCCCCGGCTACACCAATGCCTAGTGCTCACTTAAAACCAATTTGTGCATACTTTTTATTCAATGATGTTACTACAGAAGCTTGAACTGTGTATTACAAAACTGTAATCGATTTATTCAAAGTGGCGGGTATCAGTGAAGCTTCCGCATCAATTACGCTGGTGAAATGTTTTCCAATTTTTCATGCACCTACTACGTTGGAAAAGGCGATGTTGCGTGTAGGTCTTTTGCAATGGGTGGCGCGTTCGAACTACGAAGTCGTCATGATAATCACGTGTTCTGATGGTCGATGACAAGGCACGCTTGTGCCACGCAATATTCCTCCGGTGTAACGTGTTGTATTGGGAAGCCTGTTGACAGGACATGTGTGTTTGTAAAGCATGAATATTATTTTTCCTGCAATTCCAAGCAGACAAAGTTATTTTCGCTGCATTTCTTAGCAGGCATTCTCGCTGCGTGCTAGAAAGCCTGCTTTCCACGCAAACGGCCTGGGTTGGATCATCACTCAGACCCGAAAACTTGTAATATTTATTTCAATTACATCTTTCTCTATCTTTCGGTCACGCACAAGATGTTTTTTCGCACAAAACCAACGACGCCGACGCCAAAATTTCTGCGAAGCGAGCTCTTGAACGCTATCGCGCTAAAATGTCGAGATACAGAACGTTCATGGCTAAAACTCGCTCCGGAGGATGCTTTTCAGCTGTGTTCACTTAGATTACTGTATGTCATCGATGTAGTCTTGTTGTCATTTCAGTGTTCAGCCTCAGCCCCTATACCGACGTTTTTACAATTTGAATGCATAAATGCAGGGCGCCCCGTCCATCTCAGTAGACCAGTGGCTATGAGGTGCTTAACTGCGGCCCCACGAGGGCCCCCGGAGAGCCACCCGCGTTGCCGCGCACCTGGCGCCCACGCTAGAGGCAACCGTTCGCGCCCACCGCCACCACCCCCAAAAAGAACCGCTCATCTCTCCTGTGCCGCCACGCATAGGCGTATCAGCCGGTAGATCAAAGGGACGCAGCCCCCCCCCCCCACTGAGAAAACTGGGGGGGGGGGAGGGCTGAGCTCCCTCATGCGACAGGGGTCAATTTTGGCTACGCGCTAGGAAAGCCAACAAGGCTTAGTTTCCAATCTTAACAGTGGTCACTCGATTATATTCTTACGGGAGAATGAAGTTGTTACGAGGCTATGTTACAAAATAGTAAAATTTTGCCTACATTCCCGCTGTGAAGATTTTCCCGATTTTCCTCTTAGGTTCGTATATGTATATATATATATATATGTATATATATATATATATATATATATATATATATATATATATATATATATATATATATATCCACTCGCGAAAGAGTTTGTACACAGCCGCCATTCTGGCCTCCCGCCAGGCGTCCTCGCCAGCGCCACCGGTTTTACGTCATGGTGATAACAAATGCTCGCTGCTCGCGAGCACCACGCCACCTAACGACCGGTAGTTGTGAACCCTAGATGCGGCCATTGTGCGACACACGTGGACCACGTGACGCAAACAACTTTTTACATGGGGGTGTTAGCTCCCCCCCCTTACAGTGGTGAAGCTATATCACCTCGGCACGAGCTAGAAAGTTACTCCCTAAAAAACGTTGGCTTCCTGATTTACGAATGTAATTCGTTTGCATCGAGTTGCACTGACTGCGACTCCTAATGATACAATTTTGTTCATTATTATTCACATAGCGAGATGGAGGGCTACGGGGATTCAGCCTGTCCCCCGTCGATATTTTCAGATTTCACCCATATGTGCGTGTCTTGAACATATTGAGCAAAATACAACTCGGGGCTGGTAATGTGCACCATTAGGGAAAGCGGTGTCGGCGAAATCCCCCTGAGAAGGACGTAGTAATGCATGGGCAGGTATCACTACCTGCCTTGTCATTGTGTTTCACTTCCTCACAGCTATGAACAGGAACTTCGTTGGTGCAGTGACTGGGCTTGTTGGTCTGCCATACTCGTAAACTGTTGCCTGTGAAAGATGAGGACAGGAACACAGAAAGGCCTCTCTGTGTTCCTGTCTACGTATTTTACGTGCAACAGTTTACGAGTGTGGCAAACCAACAAACTCAAGTCATCAACCTTCTAACATGTTATAATGACATGTTTTTTTTAATTTTTAATGATATGCGCCCATGTCCCTGTCACTTTTCAATGCACGAAAGTTTACCAGTAATCCTTCATAACATCTTTGGTTAGCAGCCTGACGACTACCACAAAAAAAAAAATAAGGGACAGGAAGTGCTTAATTGTCGTTTTACTCCCTTTCTGAGTCAGCCGTCGTACTGGTGACCGAGAAACTCAGCAATATATTTGTCCATCTACCCTACCGTCACAGACCTACATGCAAGCTTTTATTAAGCTGATAATAAATCTGATAGACACAGTATTGAGACTTCAGAATTCACTTTCATGGAAATGAACGGGCAGACATGTTCAAATGTTGTTTATGCTTCATTTCTTGTAAACAGACTTTAGTATCAATAAGGTAGAAATGCACAAAATGGAATCGAAAGGGCGACAGCAAGGACGAATCTGACTGCCCCTGTAACCACAAAAATTTAGTTTCTCTATCATTGTGCTCTAGGACTCGGGCTGCTACAGAATCTAGCGCTGTAGTGTTCTTTGCGTGCTATGCTTAAGAGCAGCACTGACGAAAAACTTCACGCGAGAAAAAAGCCCGTAATCAAGATATTATACTTAATAAAGTAGTGTGGTAAGGCATGTTTATCAACGAAATATACGCCATTGTACTAATTTTTAATTAATATCTTTGCCGCTTTAGCAATCTTGAGATCATATGCACTTGATAATGGTTATATTTCAACCATTAGACAAGATACATCATGAAAAATAACCGGATTAAAACTGGCAAGTTCTTAAAATTCGTACTAATCGATACACACAGGCGTAGCTTTGAAAGGCAATTAACAGGCTCCGACTTTTTTTTACACCCCCTCTACAAGACTGGCAATTCGTAGATTAGACCACAGCGATCACGTTTTCTGAATATTACAGCGCTGTGTGCCACGCAGAGCCTCTATTTCAAAAAGTAGTTCCCGCGCATCTTTCCTACGCCTGACCGACCCTATTGCACGCGCAGTGACGTCAACTCGGCGATCGGCGACGTGACGTAGCACGCAGCTCACCGAAGCAGCTCACCGATTGGTCTACATCAGGTGTGAAAAAACAGTAAGTGAAGCGAGCGTCAGTTCCTGTTCCCACCCACAGCTACAAACTGCCCCTTCTTTCTTTGTACTGTGGTGAAAGAGCCAGCCTCGCATCTGTCGTGTGCGTGTGTAAACTCCTCGCTCAACTACAGCGCATGTGCGCACGTACGAACGTGCTTCGCCCTTGACTCTAGCAGCACGGGCAAAAAGCTTTGCTCTGTCGTCAGCTGCAAATCGAACGACTGGGCAGCGGAGAAGTATCGGAACCGCGTGCCTCACAATGGGGTCCAGCGCGCTGCATGGCGAAAGCGAATCGGCCGTCCAGCGACATACGTCGGGGACCTGATCATTTGTGGTCGACACTTCGCACCTGACGCTTACACGGTTGACCCGCGGCTGGAGCGGCAAACGGTAAACAAACAACCTACGCTTCGCAGGAAGTGGAAGTGCGTTGCGACTGATCAAGTTTGCCGATGACGTCAATCGCTGACGTGTTGTCATATTGCCGAAGTGGGTGGAGTCACGACGATGGGCTACGCCTTCCCCTTCATGGAAGAGAGAAGGGGCCCGAGGCTGCGCGAAAACTTGAAACCAGCTTAGACCGATGTTCTAATCCCTGTAAGTTCTTTGATATAGCACGTATTCGCATTCTCGCGGCAGCCTGTTTGCAAAGAAAAACTGCACATAAATCTTTAAAAAAAATTTTTGGACCTCAGGGCTGTTTACTGACCCATTAAATAAAGACGAGCACGATTCAAGCACAAGATAGAGCTATCCATTTTTGAAAGAGAGTGTGCAGAGTTATTAGGTTTCTGTTTGAAAAAAAATTGCCCGCAGCTTCCCTCGCGGGAACACTGAGGAGGATGCGGAGCATATAATTGGTTAACGGGGTGTTAAAGTGCGACTTACTTGGGTCGATGGCTAAATTGGTTAACGTGGTTGTGAAATGGGGTGTTAAATTGCGACTTACTTGGGTCGATGGCTAAATTGGTTAACGTGGTTGTAGGAGGGGGTGTTAAATGAGTGAACACGTACACACGTATGCGAAAGGGCGGCGCCGGTCGAAGGGACGTCGATCATTGTGTTTGTGGATTCGTTGGAATTCATTTCACCGCGACCTTGGACGTCGACGCGCCGTACAAACCAACGGACGAGCGGCAACTAAGCGAGCGAGCGCCGACCTTGAGTCTATATACAGCGCGACGGCGCATGCGCTGTCAGCTGTCGAATGTTCTCGAAGGAGAAGCGCGCGCGCGGCACAGATGGCGACGGCGCGACGGCGCATGCGCTGTCAGCTGTCGAATGTTCTCGAAGGAGAAGCGCGCGCGGCACAGATGGTGGGCGACGGCGCGACGGCGCATGCGCGCGCGTCAGCTGTCGAATGTTCGAGAAGCGGTGCGGACGGCGCGGACGGCGCACTACAAGGCGCGAGTATAAGATGCTTCCGCATCTAAAATGGAGAACAGTTGCTGTCTGGCATGTGCACGGTGGTCACTTCACGCAAAATATTTCTGTGCGAACCATTCTTGGTGTCTTCCATTACAAGCTAGGCGGAAATGTTGTACGCCCGTGTGCTCGGATTTGGGTGCACGTTAAAGAACCCCAGGTGGTCGAAATTTCCGGAGTCCTCCACTACGGCGTCTCTCATAATCGTATGATGGTTTTGGGACGTTAAACCCCGCATATCAATAGATTTTCATATTCCATTACAAGCAATGTCACTTCTACACAAAAGCAAAAATACTCGCGAAATTTCTTCATAGTATTCCACCATATTAGGATCACATCAGAGGGAGACAGACAGTCAAATTGAAAGGTAGTGCAAACATTCAAGCTCTGCTTTACCGTGATACTCAAAAATGGCAGCTACGCAGTGACACGGCAATAAGGAGAAAAAGTTAGTCTCGAAAAAAACAACATAATTGTCGTTTTTATGTCTAATTCAATACGACTAGGCACGGTACAATCATACGAGTCTTGCAACACGACATTGTTGTGGAAAGTGCAGTACTCCCATGCAAGTCCCAACGCACAATTCATAGAGGCAACTCCACTAATATATAGAGGCAACTCCACCCGTTTAGAGACGTTTTGTAGGGGTTTTGTGTTTTGTGGTCCTGCACAAGAGGGGTTCGAATTTGTTGCCGCTGAGCTCGCTAGGGTCTATAGCGGCAGTGACGAATCAGTCGCGAGACTGCGTCTTCGACCTTCAAAGTTGCAACTGCATTCTCGGCCGACAAGAAAACCAGCTTCGTCTTCCTCAAACCAGACGCACTGGCGAGTCCATCCTGTTGACTGCGCCAGTAAGTTTCGTCCGAAATTCAAAGGTGCTTTGTAGAGAAGCAAGCTTATATTGATTGATTTGTGGGGTTTAACGTCCCAAAACCACCATTTGATTATGAGAGACGCCGTAGTGAAGGGCTCCGGAAATTTTGACCACCTGGGGTTCTTTAACGTGCACACAAATCTGGGTACACGGGCCTACAACATTTCCGCCTCCATCGGAAATGCAGCCGCCGCAGCCAGGAATCGAACCCGCGACCTGCGGGTAAGCAAGCTTATATAAAATACACTTATAAGAAATCCGGGGTACCACAGGGTTCAGTATACTAGGCGCCATATAGTTCTCTCTATATATCAATGATATACCGCACATCCTACAGAGGTCAAGGGTGTTGGTGTACGCGGACGACACTGTTTTAGTTTTTACAGGGCACTCCTTAGCAGCGCTAAAAATGACGTGATGACCAATTTTCGAACATTTCGCCTAGAAATAGCTCACTGGAAACTGTACTAAAACGATATACGTAGTGTTTCACTTTCAGAAAAAAACACGTTCATATTGAATTTTTCATCCTAGCAATAAACAACGCTCCTATTTAACAAATTGCTTCTTTTAAATATTTGGGCGTAATTTTTGATAAGAATTTACATTGTCACGAGTGAGTACAGAGTGTGTGTGCAAAGGTAGCCTATGGCTGCTATACCTTAATAAAAGCTCGTCGATATCCTCCACAAGCCATACTTCGTACACTCTACTTTTCACTGTGAGATATGTGAGTTACTGCTTGGAATCGTGAGGTGTTACGCACAAGCGTTACCTTAAAACTCCTGAACGAATTCAAAAGCTACACTAAAAAATTACTAGCCCAGGTGAACCTGTAGGTAACATTTTCGAATCACAACGCGTTGTCTTGGCTGCAATGTTGCAAGACTACAATATTGTCGTTTCAATAAATAACATAAATAATGGAAATTTCCCTTTGCCTACTGATATTTTCTCAATTCCTACAAGCGATACGTGACATGCATTTAATGGGAATTCTAATTTGCCCAAATGCTACAATATTTATGGAGAAAGGCTGATCGAATTTAATGGAATGAAAATATAGAGCGTGATTCCTCTTGAGAATAAAGCGGCACGTAGTTTCGGTCGATAGCATGCAAGTCCCTTTTTTTATCAAGACAAGATATGTAAGCCTGTGTTATGTCTGTTTCATTTTTAATGTCTTTTTTCCTAATGAGTGCTGGGTAAAGCAAGCTAACCTAGTAAGGTCGATTGTTCGTAAAGAAAATGTATACGTGTGTTGCCTGTATTTATATAATTTGTTCCTGTTTTTTTTCTTCTTTTTGCGTCCTGTACGTTCTCTATACACAATGTATTGAACCGGTCGCTAGCCACTTAAGACTATCGGTCCAAACACTCTTTGTTCTTTTATTCATTTCATAACGAATAAAGTTCTCATGTTTGGTTGTTTGATTGATTGATTGAAACTGGTGGTCTCGCGATCGGAACATTCACCATCTTCGTCGATTTACTCCGGAAGGCGACGCCATCAAGCCTTGTGTACACGAATATTCATGGGCGTTCGAAATGGGGAGGGGGCAAGGGGGCAGTCTACTCTCACTAGGTTAAGGCACGGCGAAAGAATCAGCGTCTGCCAATGGGAATATCTGCATACAAATAACAACAAAAAAGTGACCTGCAGAGAGCCCTGTCATGCATAGAGGACACACAACTAAAAATTAAGTGGTATTTGTATTGCTATTATTCCTTCCATTCCTCCATGGCATCATGTAAGGACCGAAGAAGGTATTTTAAATATGTACACGGCACTACGTGTCAATGTTATGTTTTAATTCTTGCAAAATGTCGGGAAAAACCTCCCAGAGCAGTTGAAATAAAAAAAAGTTTGGCTGATTGCGCATATTGTAGGAAATAATGTTGGGCGAAGCTTGAGGTGGGAAGGTGACGGTTCAATTTTTTATTGAGCAAAACGTTATGAAATGACGCTAACGATATATTTACAAATATTATACACACACGTACGTTGAATACTAATAATACCAGCTGTTCTCTATGGTTTGACACTAATTTACATTCTTGTTTCGAGAACAAGATTTCGTGTTCACATGGGTCGCTGCGTTCGGCACCTCCTCCCGTTCAGTGTACCACCATCGTTCAGTTACCGCCTTTGGTTTCTTCGCTAAATAGCATCCACTGCTAGGCAAGTTTCGTTCAAACTTCTTCAGTGCCCACTTCTCGTCTTCTTGTTTGGCAGTGCCGTGTAGGTCGTGAGTGGCAGACAGGAAGTGGCGAAGCACCGTGTTGGAGATGACCTTGCCGATACGCGACTCGTGGTCCTTAGGACATGTTGCGAGGTGGTCAAATTAGGTCACCGTTTACCTCTATACCTTTGGATTGCCGTAGATGAGGCCCCTGATCGTGTTGATGGCGCCTAGACATTTTCCGCCACTGTAGTACAGGTTCCAGAGAGCACGAAAAATTTTGCGCCCGCATGGCAAGTGCAGCCTCTTGTCCACATTTCCCTTGGGACGATTGGCTAACTTTCAAGGGCATAGGAGACTACTTCAAGTTTTTTTGGGTGGCGCCTTGGTCAACAAGGCGTCCGAATTGCGTTTCCTTCTGTTTTCTGGTGGTTACCATTATTCTTGTCTTTGCCGAAACGTATTAATATATCCCAGGCATTATACCGAAACGGAACATGTGCAAGCAAGAACTCATCTTCATGACAACTCGTGTCGCATCCTTGCTTTTGGAGCCGCTTCCGTTATCGCCGTTGCTGAAGGACAAGATATTGAAGGGCGCTTCTTTAGCGGGGGCCGAGGGCTTGCTCAGAGATCCCCGCCAAGCTTCAGTAGATCCACGCCACCTGTGCCGTTGCTCGGTGACAGACAGCCATCCAAGTTGCGGTCACACGCACATCTAGCACCACGAAGACACTGTGTGTTGGCTTCAGAGGAGGTCTCCCGTGCTGGCCGCATCAAGTAGCAGGAGAGACACGTCGCATGGAGATGCGTCGGCCCTGAGTGGTTACACTTCACGCGCCTCTTCTTGCTCCACGAAGACGTGGTGCTTCGGCTGCGGCTCAGGCCTCGAGGACGGGCCGCATCAAGAAGCAGCGGATGCAGATGCGCCGGCGTCGACCCTGGGTGGTTTCGCTCTACGCGCATCTTGCACCCCAACGACGTCGTGTCTCGGCTGCGGGCCAGGCCTCAGGAACGGGCCACAACGAGGGGCAGCGGATGCAGATGTGCCGGCGTCGACCCTGGGTGGTTCCGCTTGACGCTCGTCTTGCGCCACAAAGACGTGGTGCGTCGGCTGTGGGCCAGCCCTTGGGGACGGGCCACATCGAGGGTCACCGATGCAGATGCGCCGGCGTCGACCCTGGGTGGTTCCGCTTGACGCTCGTCTTGCGCCACAACGACTTGGTGCATCCGCTGCGGGCCAGGCCTCGGGGACAGGCCACATCGAGGGGCAGCGGATGCAGACGCACCGGAGTCTACCGGGAAATCGAGTATACGCATCCATGGCGGCGACATTTCTCGCTGCAAGTGTAGGAGGCTTGGCAATCTTCAGGGACTCCCCGTTTGCCGTTTGGAGTGGAGCCGCCTCTTGAACACCCTGAGAACGACGGCATGGTACTCGAGGCAGCAGAACATGCATGATGGTCAGCGGAGGCGCCGGCAGCCACTCTCTCGAAGCCGACGGGCCAATAGAAAATAATAAGCGAACCCTGAACATCCACAATCGTACATCGGAGCAAAAACGCAGCTCGAGGTCAACGAGGCACGAGAGGAAGCAGAAGTAGAGCGTGCTAGGAATGTGTGGCATGCACCCACGCTAAAAGAGGGGGCAAGAAGCGTTTTGTCTTTATAAACCTAGACGAGAGTCGACATCGTTTGCTCGTCCTCAAAAGGCACAAACGTTCTCGCCCTCTTGGCAGCATCCTGGAAATGTTAGCAGAACACCGTTTGCAGGATTATCCTTAAAAGACAGCAACCAGCGTGACTTTTTATGAATGTAAATTATAGGATTTGAGCAATGAACACTATTTGACTGCAAATGTATTATAAAAAATACGTCTAGTGATACCACAAAAATGATTGCTGATCGCAAAAGTGTTGCCTTATTCCAAATGAATACATACGACTTTGGTAAACAATGGTTAAGTTATTCCGGTTTAAAACGCACTACTTAGGGGGACTATAACCCTCGCGAAGTAATTCGCTGACATATATTGCTCCGGTGTGGTGGTCTAGGAAGAGGTACTCGGCTGCTGATCCGCGGGTCACGGGATCAAATCCCAGCGTTAGTGGCTGCATTTTCGATGGAGACAAAAATGCTCTAGGCCTGTGAGCTCTGATTTGGGTGCACGTTAAAGACCCCAGGTAGTCAAAATTTCTGGAGTCCTCCAGCACAGCGTCTCTCATAATCATATGGTAGTTTCGGGACGTTAAACCCCCATATCTATCAATTCGCAGACATATAATTACAATTCTCTTATTTCTGACAACCGGAAGCGCTGAAAACACTGTGACTATGTGACTCACAGGGTTCGGACAAAAATAAAGTGGCCAAAATTATCCTAGTTATTGTTGTGCCTGTTTAGGTTATCTTTCTCGCATACTTTTCAGTCTTTTTCTCCTCTCTTCTTTATTTGTATTATTTTTTCTTTGGTTTCACAAATCCTACTGCCGCAAGCATCGTGGCCGATCCCCCGTGGTGGGTAGTGTCATTCTTTTGAGAATCATCATCATCATCATCATCAACATCAGCATCTACACACTGTGCCTACGACCCGGTGGGTTCTTGGAAGAAATACCTCTGTAGGCGAGTGCCAGCAATGCAAGAGAAACATCCTCATCTTCCACTTCCTTTCTGCACTTCAATTTCTTCAATGGCGGCATGCGGAAAGGTGCATCTATGGGCATCAACATTGATGAGTTTCACGCAGTTTCTTGAAAGCGTTGCAGGGGTTGTTTTGTGTATTTCTGATGGCATAAAGCAATGAATGAACATTTTGCCACAAGTTAAAATGCCTCGTCAATGCGCGTGTTCAGCTTGTGAGCGGAAACAATTAATGACCCCGCAGAGCCGGCATCTAGTGCTCAATGTCAGACAGGATCCACAAAAATGTAATGTTCTCTGAAGTGACTCGGCCAAATAAAAGGATTGCGCTTGGTCCCGAGCTTAGTGGCTATCTGCCAGCCTTGTTAATTATAAAGTACACGTAATCAAATAGCGTGTTGCAGATCTAATAAGTAGTCCGATCAGCGTTGGCTCGCGTGGTGACGACGTAAGCTTGCCGCCATCAGCCTTTTTGTTGCAGCATGATCGGCACCGCAGCTCAGCAGTGATTTGCAGATTATGACCGCTTATGTTGAAGCATCGTGTCTCACGACGGCGAAAAAAATTCGACAAGGATTATAAGCGTCAGTGGGTGAATTGGGGGGCTCGCGTGCCATGGTCACGTCGATGCGTTCAGTTTGTAGGAGCCAGTCTTGTTTTTTTTGTCATTACCATCATCTGCGAGGATACTCTTGCAAAGCCAGGTAGTGCCCTTAACATTAGAGAGCTGGCAGGAGAGAAGTTCCCCTATTCTGGCCTAGAGGCCGGTCTGCGGCAAACTGCTGGAATGTACACGCTTGCCTAACGAGCTCAGGCTGTGTTTGAATATTAACTGTTTTTAACTAGCCAAGAGTCACAGGCAATCTTTGGTCGTATCCGGAATCAGAAACGCAGAAACATTTTTGAAAAACCCAACCACTAAGTGCTATTGCGTTTTTGTAGCGCTTTTTTGAATATGCTAAGGGACTGTTTGCTGGAAGTTTTTTGTTTGATGGTGTGTGAGTTCCTGTAAAACTGCACAGCATAGATTTTTATGCATCTGCCAAAATCTATATCCCATATGTCGGGAGCCCCACAGGCTAATTCATGTGCGTAAATTGCGTTGTGTAGGGCGCATATACTGTAAGAAGAGCTTGTTTTTTGAATTTTTCATACACTGTCCGCAATGTCGCCATGCTGTTCTTGCGAAATATTATAGTATATTTAACTATACCGTCCTCACAAAAGCATTCTGACTTTTTTTAGGATCACTGGAAGTAGACTCATTATTCTGACGAATTGAGACTACTGAATTCTTCGTTCCTGTCATCATTTGAAGGATTTTATTGTTGGTTTTGCTGGCCGACTCATGAGAATAAAGTATTTCTTGAAACTGGTTGTTTTTGTGCTTGCGTCTGTGGGTGGCACAGTCATGTCTCCTGCACGTGCATTGTATGCCATTCACGCGTTTCTATATTATTAATACACAACCGTGCTCTAGTGTCATCTTCACGTAACAGTAAAATCAAAAATACAGCAATTCAGCCTACAACCAGTCCTAGTGCGTAGCGTAGTCATTACGCACAATGTCCCAGAAATTTCCTGATGGGTAGCCTACTCGCTACGCAAGCCATCCCAGAAATTTCCTAAAGGGTAGCACAGTTAGTATGCGAAATGTCCTGGTGGACCGATATAGCATGTTTGAGATGTCATACTGACACTTGTATACACGCCACCATATATACCGAACGCGAGGAAGTAGCCAGGCAGCTCGCGCGCTTGTGAATCCACCAGCAACAACATTACGACGCAGGTCGCTACAATGCCCACCGGAGAGCAGTAACTTACAAAATGGATGACCGAGTGTGGGTCTAAACACCCATACAAAGACGTGGACTGTTCGAGAAACTCTTAAGGCGATACTTTGGGCCGTATAGAGTACTCCAACATTTGAGTGACACCGCCTTCGAGGTCGTTCGTTACAGCCGCTGTTGCTTCAGGCGTCGACAGCGACGGCCCGACCTGATACATATAGTACGCATGAAGCCTCATGTCAAGTGGTTGACTGTGTGTTTTCTCCACAACGGTCGCTCGGATGTAGCATCGGGGCGATGCTACTATAAAAAGAAGCAAGTGACACGTGTATATACCTAGAAGGGGATGACGATGGAGGAGTTTTTGGAGACTCCGGGTAGCGGGACAGTAGGTTTGAAAAAGAAAAACGAGAAAGGCCTTTTGTGAACAGTTGATTATGAAACGTGCTGTTTCACTGTAGCAAGTTATTTCTATCGTTTGTTCTCGCTACACGGCGTCGGTATAAATCCTGGAATAATGCCAGAAATCCTCTGGCGAATCATTTGTAGATCTTCAGAAAACGCGCCGAGGCCGCAAATTGGGACGTTTTTTGAACAGTATGCGGACTAGTTGAGCATGTTCTCTGGATGTTCAAACGTCCTTGCGAAAACGTTTAAACACACTTAAGATGGGGTTTCTGTTGTCTGGGATCAAAACACTTGCACATGCACGCAAAAGCTCAAGTTCCACGACGTCCTTCTCCTTCGTCGAAAAAGAGACGACGACGACGACGCTCGATTGGAAGCGGGTGGGGGAAGATGGCATGACAGCTCTCGATTGGAGAATTTCGAAAATATTTCTTTTGTTAAAAAAAGAAAACATGGAGCTCAATTTATATAATATATAATCTACCTTATATATATATATATATATATATATATATATATATATATATATATATATATATTATTCCCTACAAATTTTAAAGATCTACCCAATAAATATAACTAAATGTCATTTTGAAAGACCTCCTTGTAAATTTAGCAACAAACACCCCTTGAGATTATTATTAAGCGGGCATCTTTGTTCAGTACCACTCATCTGTGTGATATAAGGACGTTGCAAAGGCCGCGCAGCCAGTTTAAAGAATGAATACAACAATGAACAATGCAATTATATCAGCTGGGGCCCCATGCTCGTTTTTTAAGCAAACAACATACAATACAAGCGATATTTAGAAAAAAAAACAAAATGGATCAGGCCACCCATCTCATCACATCCTGGCATCGAGGCTACATCATCTGTGACAGAATAATGTGGCCATAAGGTGAAATCAGCTCGCACATTACAAATATTTGGGAAAGGCTTTCATCCTGCAATAATCATAAACAGTACACGAATTGACATTAGGGCAAGCTGGAATAGGTTTAGCATTTCTGAAATGGGCAGCGCGAAAACGAGCACACGAGAAATACACACAGTACATAGCACCTATATTGAGAATGATAACGACAATAACGATAAAATTTCGAAGTTGGTTCACATAAGTAACGCATTTATTCTGTGTGCTACCTTTCACGCAGTAAGGTCAAGACCTACCGCCACATCTTGGGCCGACAGTTCGGAGACGTTACTATCCCGTCGTTGGAGTGGCCCACCGTGTGCTAGGGCACACGCCTCTGGACTGGCATAATCATCATCATCATCATCATCATCATCATCATCATCATCATCATCATCCTGACTACGTCCACTGCAGGACAAAGGCCTCTCCCATGTTCCGCCAGTTAACCCGGTCCTGCGCTTGCTGCTGCCAATTTATACCCGCAAACTTCTTAATCTCATCTGCCCACCTAACCTTCTGTCTCCCCCTAACCAGCTTCCCTTCTGTGGGAATCTAGTTAGTTACCCTTAATGACCAGCGGTTATCCTGTCTACGTGCTACATGCCCGGCCCATGTCCATTTCCTCTTCTTTATTTCAACTATCATATCCTTAACCCCCCTTGTCCCCTAATCCACTCTGCTCTCTTCTTGTCTCTTAAGGTTACACCTACCATTTTTCTTTCCATTGCTCGCTGCGTCGTCCTCAATTTAAGCTGAACCCTCTTTGTAAGTCTCAAAATTTCTGTTCCGTAGCTAAGTACCGGCAAGATACAGCTGTTATATACCTTCCTCTTGAGGGATAGTGACAATCTACCTGTCATAATTTGAGAGTGCTTGCCGAATGTGCTCCACCCCATTCTTATTCTTCTAGTTACTTCAATCTCGTGGTTAGGCTCTGCGGTTATTATCTGCCCTAAATAGACATAGTCTTTTACAACTTCAAGTGCAGTATTACCTATCTCGAAGCGCTGCTCCTTTGCGAGGTTGTTGTACATTACTTTCGTTTTCTGCAGATTAATTTTAAGACCCACCTTTCTGCTATCCTTGTCTAACTCCGTAATCATGAGTTGCAATTCGTCCCCGGAGTTACTCAGCAATGCAATGTCATCGGCGAAGCGCAGGTTACTAAGGTATTCTCCATTAACTCTTATCCCTAACTGTTCCCATTCTAGGCTTCTGAAAACCTCCTGTAAGCACGCGGTAAATAGCATTAGGGAGATTGTGTCCCCCTGCCTTACACCCTTCTTGATTGGTATTCTGTTGCTTTATTTATGAAGAAGCATGGTAGCAGTTGATCCCCTGTAGATTTCTTTCAGAATGTTTATATATACTTCATCTGCACCCTGATTCCGCAGTGTCTGCATGATGGCTGATATTCTACTGAATCAAACGCCTTCTCGTAATCTATGAAGGCTATGTATAGTGGTTGGTTATACTCTGAGCATTTCTCTATTACCTGATTGATAGTATGAATGTGGTCAATTGTTGAGTAGCCTTTTCGAAATCCTGCTTGTTCCTTTGGCTGATTGAATTTCAATGTTTTCTTTACTCTGTTAGCAATTTTTGTAAATAGCTTGTATACTACAGAGAGCAAGCTGATCGGTCTGTAATTCTTCAAGTCCTTGTCATCTCCTTTCTTATGTATTAGGATGGTATTAGCGTTCTTCCAAAACTCTGGTACCCTTCCCGTCAGGAGACACCTCGTAAACAGGGTGGCTAGTTTTTCTAACACAATCTGTCCTCCATCTTTCAGCAGATCTGATGTTACCTGATCCTCACCAGCAGCTTTGCCTCTTTGCATGCTCTCCAAAGCTTTTCTGACTTCTTCTATCATTGCTGGTTGGGTGTCATCTGGGTTACTGCTAGTTCTTATAGTATTAGGGTCGTGGTTGTCTCGGCTACTGTACAATATCTCTTTAAAACTCCTCCGCTATTTTAACTATCCTATCCATATTGGTAGTTATTTTGCCTTCTTTGTCCCTTAGTGCATACATCCGACTTTTGCCTATTCCAAGTTTCCTCTTCACTGCTTTGACGCTTCCTCCGTTTTTCAAAGCGTGTTCAATTCTCTCCATGTTATACCTTCTTACATCGCATACTTTACGTCTATTAATCAACTTCGAAAGCTCTGCCAGCTCTATTTTGCCTGTTGTACTTGACACTTTCATGATTTGACCCTTCTTAATTAGGCTCTTCGATTCCTGGGAAAGCTTGCCACTGTCCTGTCTAACTACCCTGCCTCCAACTTCCACTGCACACTCCGTAATGATACTCGTCAGATTATCATTCATTGTATCTACGCTAAGGTTGGTTTCCTCAATAAGAGCCGAGTACCTGTTCTGCAGCGACACTCTGAATTCCTGTATTTTCCCTCTCAGTGCTAGCTCATTGATTGGCTTCTTGCGTATCAGTTTCTGCCGTTCCTTCTGCAAGTCTAGGCGAATTCGAGACCGTACTATTCTATAGTCACTGCATCGTACCTTGCCAACCACTTCCACATCCTGCACGATTCCTTGGTGTGCAGTCATTTTAAAGTCTATTTCGTTCTTATTTCCGCCATCAGGGCTCCTTCATGTCCACTTGCGGTTTTCTCGTTTTCGGTAGAAGGTATTCAAAATCCGCATATTATTGCGAGCTCTCCTCTGGCGTTTCTAGTGCCGATGCCATAATCTCCTACCACCTGGTCTCCAGCCTGCCTCTTCCCTACCTTTGCTACAAAGTTGCCCATCACTATAGTATACTGTGTTTTTACCTTACTCATTGCCGATTCCACGTCTTCATAGAAGCTTTCAACTGAAGCGTCATCATGGCAGGATGTAGGCGCGTAAGCGTGTACTACCTTCATCTTGTATCTTTTATTCAGTTTAATTACAATACCTACCACCCTTTCATTAATGCTGGAGTATTGCTCTATGTTGCCAGCTACGTTTCTGTGAATTAGCAACCCCACTCCCAGTTCTCTTCTGTGTGCCAAGCCCTGATAGCAAAGGACATGCCCATTCTGTAGCACAGTATAGGCCTCATCTGTCCTCCTAACCTCACTGAGCCCTATTATATCCTATTTAACACCCTCTAGCTCCTCGAATAGTACAGCTAGAATTCCCTCACTAGATAAGGTTCTAGCGTTAAACGTTGCCAAGTTCAGGTTCCAATGGCGACCTGTAGCCCAGACATCCTTAGCACCCTCTGCTGCGTTGCAGATCTGACCGCCGCCACGGTCAGTTGCTTCGCAGCTGCTGGGGACTGAGGGCCGTGAGTTATTTGAAGTATGCATGTGGAAGGTAGTGGCCAGATACTGCACCAGAGTGGCCAATCCTTCCCTGGTGAGGGAGTGCGTTCCCGGCGGTGGTTACCGGTGAGGCCGCACCCCAGGCCTCTTAATGCAGTTCCATCAACACGCGGATTTTTTTTCCGGTTGGGAACTGCACGGCACCGGGATTTGAACCACGGACCTCTTGCATGCGAGGCGGATGCTCTAACCACTACACCATCGCCGCACCCGGATTGTTATGTTCTAAATGAAGGTTTCAGCGGTGTATCAGTCAAGTTTGTGGTTATTTTTATAAAAATGTTTCAATGAATTGAGTTTTCTGCTGATTTTTTCTTAATTAAGGGTCTAGAGAGTACGGAGTTGGGCCTCCGATTAGCCTATGGGGTGCTGTTTATTAATATATTAAGCGGACAAAATTTAAATTCGTTTGTGAGGTGATGTTACCAAATAATTCTTTTTAGTGTTTAGGCTTATTTTGGTCACGAAATAGTTCCGGTACTATTACTCCTGTCCTGATGAAACCTTAGCGGCGACAGGTCTACAACTAGGGCTTTGCACTGTATGAGTTAGAAGTTTCCCGGTAGGTTATAAGCAAAGTTAAAAGCGATCGTAAAAAAAAACACGTGGTTCAAGACTTTGACCTGACGGGCGTACCTTTCTCCCGAGCAGTGAGCCACCCTCCTCCTCTGAGGGAGGGAAGACGCGGGCGCCACACGTTTATTAGCGGTTCTCGTTATTATTCTTTCTAACTCTGTATCTTACGGTCACCTTAAGCTATCAAAATTATTTTTACACGGAAAAAACCGGACTGTTGTGTTCTAAAAGAAGATATTAGCTATTTTTGGTGGCGTTTGTAGCTCTTTTTTAAAATTTGTTTTATTAAAATGAGCTTTTTGCTGATTACCACATTAAATAAGGGCCTAGTGTGTACGGAATTGGGCCTCCTGGTAGCCTATTGGGTGCGGTTTATTATTATATTAGGCGAACAAAATTTAAATGGGTTTCCAAGGTGATAATATCAATTCAATCTTTTTAGTGATTAGGCTTAATTTTGATTGCGCAATAACTCTGGAACTATTAAACCTAGCCTGATCAAACTTCAGTAGCGTCAGGTCTACCCTAAGGACTTGTTGTGCTGTGCGTGATGACGGCGCGTCAGCAGCACGGGTAAGTGAGCTCTGCACATAACTACCTATAACTTTAGCAATTTTGCTTCTAGGAGGGTCAGAGTGGTGTCTATTTGTTCGTGAAGATACAAGGAGTTCAACTGCTACAAATACTGCTATTACAATGAAAACTTTAAATTTAAGAAGCAGAAAACAGTGAGAATCTGTGAAAACAACAACAGTCGGACCACGTGTTTTTTACAATCGCTTGTAGCTTCGTTAATATTCTTGCATAATAAAGTTTACCCAAACCAAACTAAGCCTTCAGTCCACAGATAGCTGCAGGCATCACCTCCCTCAATCTTCCATAGCAACGTCGTCTGAATCAACGTTACTAGACCTTCAATCTAGTGACGTTGGTCTGAATCATACCCCTCCCTTCTCTTCGATCTCTGGTAAATGGGAAACATACGCTACCCACGCCTTTTATAACTGCTGGCTTTCAGGGTTCGCGAGTGAAAGATACGGTGACTTGTCACCGTGAAAGTCGACAATAAATAATACAATGAATAGGCCGTGGTTTCAGGGCAATCTTTAACATTTATAGTGCTTAAAATGAGGTTCAAGCTAGGTGCGTATTTCAGTGGTCTGCAGCTTTATTTTGTAGTAGCAGCGGAAAATTTGCTTTTTATTAATGACATATGAACGTGATTGCGTGGAAAGACACTGACCGCACGTTGCACGACTGTCCAATCATGCTGCTTTTTCTGCATTGCACTATATACCATACATTCTGCGTTTATTGAAGCTACTTCTCTACAACACGAAATAAAAAAGAAGCGTGCAAACGCGGTCACAAGAGAAAGGAACCCGGCAACACAAACGCGCCTGATTCTCTTGCGTCTATGTTTCATTCTCCGCGACGAGGTACTTCGAACGCCTTTCCTGTGGCTAGTGTTCGCGACACTCTCGCCGCGGTGGTCTAGTGGCTAAGGTACTCGGCTGCTGGCCCGCAGGTCGCGGTATCAAATCGCGGCTGCGGCGGCTGCATTTTTGTTGGAGGCGAAAATGCTGTAAGCCCATGGTCTCGAATTCGGGGGCACGTTAAAGACCCCAGTGGTCGAAATTTCTGGAGCCCTGCACTAAGGCCTCTCGCATAATCATATGCTGGTATCGGGACGTTAAACCCCACATATCAATAAATCAAAAGTTTCCGCGACAGATTTTGCACTGATTTACGTGTCCAGTAAGCCAAAATATGGAAGGCACAGGGGCAACTATATACTGCGGTTTTCTTTATTGGTAATAAAGGGGTGATAAAGTAAAGGGGTAATTACAAAAGAAAAAGAACACCTAGCTGCGAAAAGTATTGCTTCATTTCTTCGCCCATGAGCTCCTTGTGCCATGCATGCGAACGCAGTTCATCGGCCCTGCTGTGTGGCTCACCTTGAGCTCGATCGTTTTTATTTCAAGAGCACATCCGAACGGAACGGTGCCTCGTGTGTTCGGCAAAATGGGCGTGAAAGAACGCTAATGACCCTGCCAGACTACGAAAGGCCCGGCCACTGTTACACCGGAGTGCCTGCTTGGGTTGGTGGCGTTGTCGACGGTAACACGTTCAAAAAAATCTGTTACTAGTAACTTGTTAGTTTTGTTTAGTAATTTAATAACGTGTTCACTACTATTTGGGAACTGTAACGGGAAACGTTTACCATTGCAGGCGAGGCGATCTGTCCAATGATAGCTTTGAAATAGAACTGTCGATAAAGTTGTACAAGTCGTAGTTGTGAGAAAGTCTTTCCTGTATTGCGCCAATGCTTTTTATCAGTTTTGTTTTCAAATTAACGATGTCTTTCTATGCATCTGCAAGTGCGAGTATATATTTCTGGTTGTTGAAGTTTTGAGCGAGCGAGGCTGGCCTTGAACGCCTTCACATAACCACTCACAATTATCACGGCAATAATACATGTTAAAGGGTAAAAATCATTTATGTTACAAACGCTTTCCGGACTATGTGCTTTACTGCACGCATATTTTGGTAGAAGTGCGCGGTCGGAATTACTGTAAACTTGTTGGGAGATCACTCTTTCTTTCGCTGAAAGTTTATGATAAAATCATATTTTTAAGGTAACTCTGTGAAATGCGCTCATCATGTACCACATCGTTATTAGCGTTGGTAAGGAACGGTACAGTTAACTTTAGGCTACTATACTATTACTAAAGTTCGGTGCTCTCATGCAAAATATTTTCGTAATACCAGTACTCAAGCTAAAATCGTACTTTGGAATAGATGGCTGATATTAAATATAATGATGAGCTTTATTAAACTGTCATTCTGGCTTTCTGCAGCGAATGCGTACAAATTAAACTTATTCGAAATGGAGTGCTGAAAAAAGTAATGTGCATTATTTTTGTTGATAATGGTAACGCGTTAGCTTTCTTGTATTTATAACGTAGAGCGGAACCAGTCTCCCTCCCTCCTTTTTTAGCGTAATGAGCAACGTATTCAGTATTTTTTGTGGTAACGCCTACAACACTAGTTCGTGGACTAATTTTCTGAGAAAACTATTAAAATCTGTCATGTTCTCAAATTAAGGTGTATACCTTATACCTGGTTATACATTTGAGCAATGACGGTCAAAATGCCATCCCCCCGTATAATTTTTGTCTTTTAAACATCAATGCAAGAAGCATTGTAAATAAAGCTAGTGAACTCGAATCTGTCCTGCTAACCCATGATCCTGACGTGACCGTAATATCGGAGAATTAACTACATGATGGAATACCCGATTCTGATATTGTTCTCTCTTCCCACCACATTCATAGGCGGGACAGGCCTTCGCATGGTGGAGGTGTTGCTGTTGTTCTTAGGTGTAACGTAAGTGCTGATCCGTTAGATCAGATTGACGACCATGAAAGTTTGTGCCTGCGTATAAGCTGTAATAGCAAGTCATTTATTTTATTTGCGGTTTACAGGGCACCTTGTGCTGATTCCTCCTTCTTGACTAAACTATATGATAATCTAATCAGATTCTCTAAAAGTAACATTATTATTGCCGGAGATTTCAGCCTTCCAAATATTATCTCGCCCTCTTTATCTTCCCCTCTTCCGATGACCACTTGGTTTTCGACATTATGCTTGCATGCAATCTTAACCAAGCCGTAAACATTCCTACGCGAGTACAAGGAAATTCTTCTTCAATTCTTGACCTTGTGTTTTACAGTGCCAGCTTGTCTGAAACAGATGTTGCAGTGGTAGACGGTTTGTCTGATCATAAAATTGTAACTTTTACGTGTCAACTGGGTGGACGATTAGGGCATGTTTCCGACAAAAAAACTGTAAAAGACTTCAGTAGGTCTAACGACGAAAGTGTTCTTGATTATTTAGACTTTGAACTCGACAACTTCGCCGATAACGATGTTAACTTACTATGGGACAAGTTCCAAACAATTTGCCATTTCTGCATCGATAACTTTATTCCCGTGAAAACGAAGAAGGTGCGCCGCGACAACCCGTGGATCAATCGTGATATCATTCATTTAGTACGCAAGATCAAAAGGTTGAAAAAACGTAAGATAAACAATTCGTTATCCAGAACCGTGCGCCAAACACTAGTGGATAAAATTCGTGCAAGTAAGCAATTTTTCTATTCTACCACCTTGCCTAATTTTATTAAAACTAATCCTTCAAAATTCTGGCGTCGCCTAAATGCGAGAGGGCGTGACGACATTAATAGCATAATAATAGGAAATCAAACTATAACCGATAAACAGCTGATTGCGAATGAATTTAAATGTTTCTTTCAATCCGTTTATTCTGATTCAGTGCCTTGTAATGATATTGGAGAGATACGTAATGTAACCGGACTGAACTCTGAATTTATCAGTTATGAAGGAATAGTTGAAATCTTACTTAATCCTATATTGAAATCCATGTAAGATTCTAAACATGTTTCTCAATCGGTATGCCGAATCCATAGCTAAATTTCTAGTTGTTATATTCCGTCTTTTCTTTTCTGAAGGTGTTGTCCCCGCCAAGTGGCGTATTGCACGTACAGTTCCTGTTTCTAAAACTGGCGATCGAGCCATCGTTACTAACTATCGCCCTATTTCGCTTCTCAATTCCTGCAGCAAACTCATGGAGCATATTATTTCTAACTATCTTGTCGACTTTTTAAATTCCCGCAATATTTTAACACCCTTCCAGCATGGTTTCCGTAAGGGCCTATCTACTACCACTCAACTCGTCTCTATTGTGCATACCTTTTCTTCAGTTCTCGACAAGTCCGGCCAAGTTGACGCAGTATTCCTAGATCTAAGCAAAGCATTCGACAGGGTTTCGCATTCAGGTCTTCTCTATAAACTTAATACACTTAATGTCCCGCATCTTCTAATAAAGTGGATTGCCTCGTACCTTGAACATAGAAAACAATTTGTTGATGTCGGTGGTCACGTTTCAGATCTTGGATCAGTTAACTCCGGAGTGCCTCAGGGAAGTGTCCTGGGGCCTTTATTATTTCTGGTATATATAAACGACATTACCTCTTGTGTGTACGAAAGCGTTTCTATTCGTTTATTTGCGGACGACTGTCTTCTGTACAGAGCTGTTGAATCAAGTAATGGGCAAATTACCCTCAACGACAGCCTGAATTTAATATCTAATTGGTGCGACACTTGGGGAATGAAGTTTAACCAAACTAAAACGGTGTACAAGCACATAACTAATAAAAAATGTCCTCTTATGTTCAATTACTCTGTAAAGAGAGTCGAAATTTCTCAAACCAATAGCTTTAAATATCTCGGCTTAACATTTACAAATAATCTAACCTGGTCATTGCATATCGACAAAATCTGTGCATCAACTCGGCGTAAGCTTGGCCTCTTACGTCACAAACTAAAAAAATCCCCCTCCCATGTTAAACTTTTTGCATATAACACGCTAATCAGGCCTCGTCTTGAATACGCGTGTATCGTTTGGGACCCGTTCACTAAAAAAGACATAAACAAACTTGAACAAATTCAGAGGCTGGCTGTACGATTCATATATAATCGTTACCGCCGACATGACTCGCCTACCTCTTTAATGCAAACAAACAACATCATGACCTTACAGAGCCGCCGTAAAATAACAAGACTAAAATTTCTTTATCAGCTTCGGAACCGTAAACTTGCACTCGACCCCGCTCCTTATCTAAACCTTTTGCCCCATAGACCCACCAGGAACTTTCACCCTTTTAAATTTAACTCGATTTTTGCAGGCACAAACATATTCAAACATTCCTTTTTCCCGCGCACCATAAGTGATTGGAATGCCTTACCATCTGAAACCTTCTTATCAAATGATGTTCTTCAGTTGTTTAGCCAGCTCGCAGAATAAATTTGTAACGGTGCCTTTATGCTGTGATTGGTTTCCCATATCTAGTTGTGTAAAATCTGTGCTACGCTACTGTTATGATCATTGCTGCCTTGGTTCGTGCCATATGTCTGAAATATTCACTGATTAGTCCTCTCCTGTTCTCTGGTGTATTCTTCGATTGTTCGTTGCTTATTTCTTCTTGCTCTCAATTTGTACTTCTTTTTTGTTTAAATCTGGTTTTCATCATTGATATACAAACAAACCACTCCTGCTTGGGCTGCCCTAGGCCTGCAGTATTGTATAAATAAATAATAAATAAATAAATAAATTATTCTTTATGAGTCGGCACGCTTGGTGATGACAGATTGTGGCAGGTAAAAAGGCAATTATTTCAATTTAAAGTTCCGTTCATATCTGAAGATGCTATCTGTCAAACCTGTAGAAACCCGCCTAAGCGGAACCTGAAGGGAGACAGCAAAATCAATATACACACACACACACACATATATATATATATATATATATATATATATATATATATATATATATATTTATTTATTTATTTAATACTGCCAACTTGCTTTACAAGCCATAGGCAGGAGTGGATTGTACACAAAAGAAAATGTTGAACAATCTGTGAGAACGGTTCCAAACAAATCTGTGGAATAAAACTAAAAACAGTGTTGAACAATCTTTTCAGTATGTGAAACAAGAAACAACAGGTTCCAGTAAAACACACACGATAATACAGTTGAAAATACTGGTAAGAAAATATATGGACCACAGGGTGAAAAAATGTTTCAGTTTAGGACAAATAAAATAACTACAAGGGGAAAAAAAGAGAAGAATGTGCAAAAAGAGCGCATGTTCACGCAGTAGTCTGCTCGACAACGATAAGAAGGGTGTAATGACTTTTGTTTCAATGTCGCACGCCATCTGGAAAGCGACAGACGCCACAGGAAACATCTCGGTCATAGATGAGCGAGAGCGTGCATAAACGACGACATGGTTGGGCTCTGTAATACATTTTCAGGCAATGCGTTCCATTCATGGATTGTACGAGGGAAGAACGATTTTTTGAACATGTTGGTTCGGCACGAGTATTCGATTAACTTGAACGAATGAGATGAACGGGTTGGGCGCCTACTACACGGTTTAATATACAATTCCCTATCTATTTTGACATGTTGTCGATGAATCAGGTATAACATCTTGAGCCTGTCTCGATAGCGTCGTACCTCTAGAGTTTCGAGGTTCGCGTCCTGTAAAAGAGCACTGACGGATGTATGACGACGGTAAGAATTAAAGATAAATCTGACTGCTTTCCGCTGTATGTTTTCGATTTCGCTTACGTTTGAATGGGTGTAGGGGCCCCAGACAGGAGTAGCGTATTCTAGTAATGGTCTTATGAATGTCTTGTAGGCCAACAATTTTATATTGCTCGTAGATTTAGCCAAGGTTCTTCTCAGGTATCCAAGTTTCTTCATGGCCTTTTTTTTAATGTGAGCTACATGGTTACTCCACCTAAGGTCCGACGTGATCACTAAACCGAGGTATTTATATTGCGTGACAAACGATAAGTTATGGCCATTAATGCTGTACACAAAAGGTAACGACTTCTGTTTGCGTGTTATGGTCATCGATACTGTTTTTCTGAGGTTAATGCTCATTTGCCATTCTAAGCACCAAGTAGCTATAACTGATAAAGATGAATTTAGGATAGCCTGATCTGCCTCGCTGTGGATTTCATTGTAGAGTATGCAGTCGTCTGCAAACAACCGAATTTTAACTGGTATGTGTTGCACTATGTCATTAATGAACAGTAGAAAAAACAGGGGACCCAAGACTGATCCCTGTGGTATTCCAGACCGCACATCAGATGAGTCCGACTTTGCGTCGTCGACAACGACTGTTTGTCGCCTGTTTGTCAGATACGCCTCTATCCATTGAAGTAGCTGGTCGTTTTTGAGAATGGGTTTTAGTTTTAATAGCAACTTTTGATGGGATACACGGTCAAAGGCCTTTTCAAAATCCAAAAATATTATGTCAATTTGACCTTGGCTGTCCAGTGCTGCCGCAATTTCATGTACGGTTTCCAGTAGTTGCGTTACGGTTGACATTCCGCGACGGAAGCCGTGTTGACGTGTGTCGCAGAGGCCATTATTTTCAATGAAGACTGAAATGTGCTTAAATATAATGTGCTCCATCAATTTCGATGAGGTACAAAGAAGAGAGATAGGGCGGTAGGAGGACAGCAGTGAGCGGTCTTCTGATTTAGGGATGGGAATAATTTTTGCATGCTTCCAGTCGTGTGGTATTTCTGCACGTGAAAGTGATTTGTTGAAAATAATGCACAGATATTTGGCGCACCATTCCGCATATCTCCGGAGGAAAGCATTAGGTATTTCATCGACGCCTGGCGATTTTTTCACGTCAATGCCAAGAAGCAAGGACAGTACTCCCGCTTCGTTTATGTCGAGGGAGCTTATGGGCGGAGTAGCGTCTAGAACAGATATGCGTGGTATCTTGCCATCATCACTCGTGAACACGGAGCAGAAGTACTCGTTCAGTGCATTTGCAATTCTGAGTTTGTCAGTCAACATGATACCATCAACACAAATATCAGACACGTGGGTCTTCTTTGGCGATAGATATCTCCAGAACTTATCCGGGGATGACTCAAGAAAGTTTTTCAGTGAAACATTTTGATAGTGATCTTTAGCTTTTAATATGCCGTTTTTAAGCTGTCGGCGCAGGTTGGTTAGCTTATCAGAGTTTGCTTTTGATGGTCGTACCGTATGCTGCTTTCTCACTTTTTTTAATTTTCGCCCAAGACGCACAAGGTTTCTTGTCATCCACGGATTCGTTTCACACACATATTTTCGCTTTTTGGGCACAAAATTGTCGATACAGTTGTGAACAAGTTTTTTAAAAAAGCACCATAAGCTATGAACAGAGCCGTCATGTAATTCCGAAAGACATACAAATTTGGAAAACTCATTATCTAAAGCATCAAGTATGTCGACGTCGCTAGCATGTGAGTACACAGGAATTAAGTGTTGGCTTTTAGATGGTTTTAATCGGAAGTTTAACTCTAACGTAAGAGATGCCATTCTGTGATCTGAAATTCCCTCAAATATGTCGACTCTCGGATTGCGCTTGAGGACGTGGTCGTTTACCAGGAAAAGATCTAATATGTTAAGTGCGCGAGTCGGTTGTTTTACTAGTTGCGTCAGCCCATGAAAAAGAACGATATCGGTTAAAGGTTCTGCTGCTGCGCAAAGAGCATTAGGGAAATCAGTTGACCAGTCAACTGACGGGGCGTTGAAGTCACCAGCAAGCAAAATGTTCTTACAATGCGTGCCAGCTGTACACAAAAATTCATTCAAATTGTCAAAAAATATGTCACAGGTTGGTGGGCGGTAAAAACCGGCGATTACGAGATGGAAATCGTTTAAAAAGACTTTCGCAATGACGCATTCGGTGTCTGCTATGTCAGGGGATCTTTGAACATGCATGGACTCTTGAAACAACAGAGCGACTCCGCCCCCCCGGGAATCTCGGTCCTTCCTATATATTTTGTACCCTGGTGGTGTTATCTCGAAGTCTAAGATACCTGAGTGCAGCCAAGTTTCAGATATTATTACGACATGCGGCTCATGCGCCACTATAATACTTTGCAAGTCGCTAACTTTGTTTACGATGCTGCGGGCGTTCAGATTAATGATGCGGAAGTATTTTTGAGTGACCGAAGAAGTTCACTGTTTCTTCCTAGATTTTTTGTTGGCTGCTAAAACGGGAATTCTTTTCATCTCAGCAGCATCCCAAGCATATGTATCTCCATTTATGATGACTTTGTCGTGTACAAGTTTCACTTTCTCGCCCTTTTTCCTGATATTTGCAGTGCTTTCCCATAAGTACCTCCTGGTCTGCCTAGTTTCTGGTGAGAAGTCTTCGGCAACTGAGATATCTTTTCCCTTCAGTTTAGAGCAGTTTCTGAGTACATTAATTTTTTCACGGTGATCAATTAACCGGAGCACTACCGGCCTGTTTTTGTTTCGCCTCTTTTGTCCTATTCGGTGAATTCTTTCGACTGTTGACACCTTTACACCGAGCATGTTTTCAAATATTTCAGAAACCACCGTATTTGTTAGTGACTGGAATGTTTCATCAGGACGTTCCGGTAAACCGAACACAAGAAGATTATTGCGTCTGCTCCTGTCTTCGAGGTCGATCAGTTTGGTTTGTATGGTCTGGATAGTTGCCTCAAGGCTGGAAATTTTGCTTGTGAGTTCTGTAAATGCTGCTGTCGAATTTTCGACCTTGGATTCAATAGTGTCAAGCCTTGCTTGCATGGTTTTTTGACCATCAAGGATTTGGCGCAAAAGCTCCTCTGTGTTCGGCCCAGGGTTTGATTCCACATCACCACACATTATCAGCAATGAGCATACAACATCTTGAACAAAAAAGTACAACTTATTCAGACATGTGGGGCACGTCAGCTGGATGAAACAACGGTTGCTAGTTTTGACAGTGGAGTAATTTTTACTAACCTGCATGAAATACAGGAAGGGGTTCATGTTTGCTGGGGAGCAGCTGACGTGCCCACTGAAGAAATTGCAGCTCGGTCCGTCTCTTATAGTCGGCCGCATTGATGACGTCGAACTGGGGGGTGGGTAGATCTGGTCAAAGTGGCCGTCGAAGTAACAGTGGCCGTCGAAGCAACAAAGAAACCCATCTGCGCAGGCGCCTCCAGTTAAGTCTGTCGATGCGGTGCCGTGCGTTTTTCCATCTACAGATGCGCTGCTCAGTCCAGTCGAGCCGACGAGAACAATCTGCATGAAATACAGGAAGGGGTTCATGTTTGCTGGGGAGCAGCTGACGTGCCCACTGAAGAAATTGCAGCTCGGTCCGTCTCTTATAGTCGGCCGCATTGATGACGTCGAACTGGGGGGTGGGTAGATCTGGTCAAAGTGGCCGTCGAAGTAACAGTGGCCGTCGAAGCAACAAAGAAACCCATCTGCGCAGGCGCCTCCAGTTAAGTCTGTCGATGCGGTGCCGTGCGTTTTTCCATCTACAGATGCGCTGCTCAGTCCAGTCGAGCCGACGAGAACAATCTGCATGAAATACAGGAAGGGGTTCATGTTTGCTGGGGAGCAGCTGACGTGCCCACATATATATATGTGTGTGTGTGTGTGTGTATATATATATATATATATATATATATGAGATCTAACAGACAGTAATGCCAAGGAATGTACAGGGGAAGTTATTGAAACCAATAGAATGTAAATAAGAAGAAAGAAAAGTGGATGAAAAAATTACCAAAAATTACCACAGATAAACCCAAAAAAGTGGATGAGGGGAGGGCCGCTGTGATAGCTCAGTGATTAGAGCATCGAACGCATAATTCGAAAGTCGTAGGTTCGATTCCTGCTCACAGTTTGTATTTTTTTCATCCACTTTTCTTTCTTCTTATTTACATTCTATTGGTTTCAATAACTTTCCCTGTACATTCCTTGGCATTACTGTCTGTTAGATCTCATTAATATTGTGTTAAAACACGGAAAAATGAGCCCTTAGGTATACACTTCTTTCCCTTATATATATATATATATATATATATATATATATATATATATATATATATATATATATATATATATATATTACAGAGCAGATGAGTTCAATTGTATACTGGTTACATTCGGGTGAATCATGCAGTGCATGCTAGTACAGACATATATATATACGACACCATGACTGAGCGAGCGAAATTCGTGACCTTATTGGTGCGGATTTTCCTCGTATATTTGTCCTTCGGCGCTCGCCTTGCTCTCAGAGCTGCGACGTGTATGCAGTGTTCAAGGACGTGTTCGTACACTCCAACCGGTGGTGTGAGGTCGCGTGAGTGAGTGAAACAACTTTATTGACGATCTGGCATAAAGGGGAAAGGAGTAGGGGGATTAAAGCGAGACACTAGCGTGCTCGGACGTCCCGGAGCAGCAACCTACTCGCGTCAAACCCGTGGGGGCGCTGCTTTCGGCCGCTGGCGTTCCAGGATGCTAAGCACGTGCTGGACCACGTCTCTTTGGTTGCCTGGCTCTCGGCTGATGATTTTGCTGCTTATGGCAGTTGGCATTACTTCTTCGTTACCCGGCGGTGGTGCACAGTCTCAGAGGAGGTGTCTCTGGGTCGCTCGCGCCTTCTTGCTGTGTTGGCATACATCAGTGGTGTAAACCTCCGGGCAAACGTGGGTAGAGGCGTCTGCTCGTTCTGTACTACTGCAGAACGTCGGCGTAGGTTGTGATAAAATACTCTCCGTCTTCGGCATCGGGTCGTTGCGGCTCCGAGGAATGCGTTGACAGAGAACCGCGGCTAGTTAGCGCGTGTGCCTCCGTATCTGCCTCCTCGTTGCGGTTCGGGCCCACGTCCAGCTCCCCGGCGTGCGCAGGGTACCACTTGACGGTGACGTTGGTTTCCGGTCTTGCTATAGTTGAACATACTCTTGCAGTGGTTCCATGGACGTTGTTTGCAGCAAGGTTGACTATTGCCGTCTTCAAATCGCTGAGGACCGTGCGGCAATCCGGGATCGCTAGTGCCAGTGCGATTGCAAACTCCTCGTCCTGCGTGGGCGACTTGCACCGTATGTTTCCCGACGTTGTGAGTACTCCAGTGTCTGCTGCGATGACTGCTGCTGCGTACGTGTTTGGCCGGTGGGGATACTTCGCCACGTCTACGTAGTATGCGCGCGGTTCGTTGGCGTGACCTTTCGTGAGGGCCGTGGCTCTCGCCGTTCTTCTTTCTTGGTGTACTTGCGGATGCATGTGCTTCGGTTAGGGTGGTTTGGAGAACGTCCCGGGGTAGCTGCTTTGCTACCTCTGGAGTCATCGCTGGCGCGTTGATTCCGATGCATTGTAGTATCGTTCTTCCCGTCCTGGTCTGGGACAGGCGGTGATAGGGCGCCGTTCGCTGGGCTTCTGCGATTTCTTCCTTTCTTCCAGTGTGTTGTGAACGCCCAACGCGAGCATGCATTCCGTGTTGGGGGGGGTATAAGGCCAGGGCCATCTTCTACGCCTTTCTAATCATCGCGTCAATCTTGATCTTCTCCGCCACTTTCCAATTGTGGAACGACGCTACGTAAGAGATGTGGCTGACTGCAAACGACTGGGTGAGTCGTAGTAAACTGTCTTCTCGCATGCCCTGGTACCACGTGGCCACCTTCTTAAGTAGGCGGGTGGCCAGCGAGAGCTTTGTGTGGAGCTTCTGTACCGTCACGTTGTTGCGGTTCAAGTCCTGGAGGTGCAGCCCCAAAACTCTGAGCGTCTGCACGTGCGGTATCAGCGTTCCGTCTTGGGTTACCACGTTGATGTTCTGCGTTGTCGGGTGTCGCGCACTTCGTGGTGAGATCACTAGCAGTTCCGACTTGGTTGGTGAACATTTGAGTCCGGTAGATCGTAGGTGTTCTTCTATGACGACGACGGCTTCTTGTAAGGCTGCCTCGATCTGGCTGTCGCTTCGTCCCATTGACCACAGCGTGATGTCTTCCGCGTAGATCATGTACTTGATGTTTCTAACGCGTTCCAATCTTCTTGCAACGCCTATCATGACAAGGTGAACAACAGAGGGGAGATCACCGAGTCCTGCGGTGTCCCCGTGCTCCCCAGCTGCTTGAGCGGTAGTTGTAGTTATCCTGCCACAAGCCGCGTGCTGCGGTTGGTCAGGAAATCTTTGATGTAAGCGAACGTCCTCTCCCCCATGTTGAGGTGGGACACCTGCCGAAGGACGGCCGATTGGTGTACGTTGTCGAATGCTCCCTGGAGATCCAGTCCGAGAACCGCTCTGTTATCCAACGTGGGAAAGTGTCTGTCCTCGATTTTGTTCTTGAGCAACAGCATGGCATCCAGGGTACACAGTTTGGCCCGGAACCCCAGCATTGTATGTGAATATATGTTGGATTCTTCCAAATAACGTTGCCATCTGTTGAGTAGGACGTGTTCAAGCACCTTGCCCACGCACGACAATAGAGAGATGGGTCTCAGGTTGTCTATACTGGGTGGTGTTCCCGGTTTGGGGATCAGGACCGTTTTCGCGGTCTTCCATTGTTGCGGTAGCTTGCCCGTCTGCCAGCACTGGTTGTAGTACTTGGTGAGGGCTTCGATTGCAGTGCCGTTCAAGTTCCTCAATGTCTTGTTGGTGACGTGGTCCGGTCCGGATGCCGATTTACAGTTGATTGTTTGTAGAACCGCTCGCACATCCCATTCTTCAATGTTGGCATCTAGTCTCTCGTTGGTTGCCCATTCGTAGCTGGGGAGTGCGTCCGTTGGGGTTACGGGAAGATACTTGGCGTCCAGGCGTCGTTGCACCTCAGCCTCTCCCATTTCTTTGACGGCTTTGTGAATTGTCTTGTTCAGCATGTAATGCTGAGCTCCCTTGGTTGTCTGATTGTTGAGCAAGTGGCGTAGCAGGCGCCACGTCTTACCTTTGTGTAGTTGACCGTTGGCTTCTTGACACACCGCGTGCCACTGTTGTCTGCAGAGGACTGCGCTGTGATGCTCTATGTCTCTGTTGAGTTGTGCTATACATTTGCGTAGCTTTCTGTTGTGGCGTTGACGTTTTCCAGCGCCGTCTCAGCGAGTTGCGGGCTTCCATGAGGTGCGCTAGTCTCTTGTCCAGCATCGTAGCCTCCCGCTCCGCTTCTGCCATATGAGTGGCGTCTTTGGTCGTGGCGTTCAACATGTCGGTCCATACTTCTATGTTTTCAATGGTTTCCATAACGTCGTCTAACTACTTTCTGTACTCGTGTCAGTCGACGATTTGCTGTTGCTGTGCTCTTTTCGTGCTCTCTGCGATGGGTATTGTAATTTCAAGTATGCAGTGGTCTCTTCCCAACGTCCTCCCCGGTGTTCCGCCACGTGACTCCACGCAGTGCCGGGGCCTTGCTTGTGAAAGCGAGGTCCGGGTTTGTGTCTCGCTGCGACGACGTTCCGTTTCTCGTAGGTGCGTTGGGGTCGTTTAGTAATTGGTAACCTGCGTCCATTGTTTCGTCATAGAAACTGTGGCCCTTCGCCGTCGTGTATAGATACCCCCATGCCGTATGTGGAGCGTTGAATTCTCCACACAGTAAGGTTACGTTGGAGCCCGCGAGCTGTTGCACTTTGTGAACAAGGGTGCGGAATTTTTGCTGGAAGTGCTTCGAATTGCTGTACAAGTTGATTATAAAAGTGCTTTCACGCGCTTGCGCTTCCCGGTGACGATTTCGATCGTGCCGTGCTCGATAGCGCCGTTGGGTAGCAGCTCGTGATTTATTGAAGTTAGATTCTTCTTTACCAAGGTGCAGACACCCTGCCGGCACCTTTCCCAACTGTTCGTGCGCTGGTCGACTTCGCAAAAAATTTGTACCCCGGTAACGTTGGTGGGGTTTCACTGTGTGTTTCTTGTATTATTATAGTGTCGGGTCTCTTGGTCTTTGCTGTATGTACTGTTGTAATGATGCTTTTCTCCCCTGTATGCCGTTGGGATTCCATTGCCATATGAGGAGATGATGCTGTTGTGTCTGTGCCCTGTTTCTGTGGTTAGCGGTGCCTGTTGCCGTTGTCCCGTTCATTATTGCGGTTGGGTGAAGGCCTGTTGTGGGATTAGTCCTGACGGCGTCAGCGCGTATATTAGTGCATCCAACTTAGTCTGTATTGCTTGTATGGTAGACTGCATGCCATGTACGGGTGTCACCAATGTGTCGAGGCGTGCGTTGGTAGCATCGAGGCGATCGTTAGTAGCTTTGATGGCTTGGCTCAGGATTTCGTAGTTGGCTTTCATGGTCTGTTCTAGTCAATCTTGACGTTCTTCTAGGCTGTCCAGCCTAGCGTTGACTCTTAGTTCACGTGCGTATTCGAGCGCTCGCTTCTTGGGTGCCGGTTCTCTTGTCCTAGCAACGTCGATCGTTTCGGGTTCTGCGCTGTTAGCTTCCATAGTAACTGGGACTTGTACCTCCATGGCTGAGTTTGTGTTGTTTTCCGTTGGCGTTGGGGGTCTTGGTTTAATCTGCGGCGGCGACGGCGGCGGTGTCGGAGTCACCTGTTGCTGCTGCTGCTGCTGCTGCTGCTGTGCGTTGATGAGTTGGTTCAACTTAGCGTTCATCTCTTGCATTTGAGCTCTCTGTTCAGCGATGCATCGCTTGAGCTGGCCAGTTTCATTCCTAGTGACTGTATGATTTTGTCCTTCGATTCAGCTACGTGGTTGAGCGGATTGCGGTTCGCCGCTTACGGGTTGACTGCCTGGGCCCCATTCATCACGTCCGGTCGCTGCTGGTTGCGGTTGTAATTCATGTTCTCGCTGCGATTGCCACCGGTGCTTCTGCCGCGGATCGCCGATTGTCCCCTGCTTTTGCCCCGCTTCCTCGAGCGGCTGCGTCCTCTCTTTGTAAGATACGCTTTGTTCTGTTGTTGCGGTGGCAGCTGCGGGGAGTCTTGCGACGAAAACGTTGACGCCGCGTTTCTGCGCTCCCATCTGCGCTGAGTAACAAGGAAGGGCACCCTTGTACTTGTTCGTACAGCCTTCCGTGCCCGCGGCGTGGGCACCGTTACACAGTTTGCAACGTGGCTTGCATCGCGCCACGTGTTCTGCCGCCGGGTTAGGCGCGCCACACGCAAAGCAGATCTTGGTTTCCAGCGTGGAGCATACATCGGCTCGATGGCCGATTTTGCCGCATGTCTTGCATACGTTGTGGTGTTGTCTGTATATTCCACACTTTACTATAATGGAGCCGTACTTTATGTAGTTGGGAACCTTTGTTCCTGCGAACAAAATGACGATCGAGGTAGTGTTTTCCAATCCTGTGCGCTTCGAGGGCCGGCGGGTTTGCTTGGTTAACAATATTCTCGTGCAGATCTTCGGCAGTGTTCTCTACCGCAATGCCACGAATTACTCCTTTCACTGTGCCTTGAGGCGCGGTGCAGTAGGCATGCGTTTCGCAGCTACGGCGCCCAATGTACAGGGAGCGTACGCTTGCGCTGAAGTCTACGTATAAATAAGCCACGCCAAAGAAAGAAAGATAAAAGAAAGAAAGACACTAAACTATTCTTTTATAACATTCTTATTCCTTATTTAGCAGCTCCTACACATGTAGGTGCGATATGCAGCAAGGAAGTCCCAAAAATATACATTCTAGTGACCGCATACTTGAAGTTTCTGCTGCCCCGAAGCCAGGAAGGCAGCAGTCACATTTTTCCTGCGACCGCAGAACGCGACCTCACTTTTGTGAGGTGCGTTTTGCTAGATTCCGATGCAAGTTGAAGAATCCCAAGTGGGGGAAATTTCTGAAGTCCTCTACTTCGGCGTGCGTCATGATCATGTCGTAGTTTCGGGATGTACACAGCTAGCTAATATTATCGTTTGTCATTCTCTCCGTTGTCCTCCTAAAACACACTACTCCTTCAACTACGAGTGCTGCCACTTCTGAATCATGTCGGGCCAAAATAAAAGTACCAGGTGTTGCGTTGGAGAGGCAACACTGAATTAGAAGAAAAATCGGTGTTTATTGCATATTCCCGCCTAACCTGTATCACTCACGGTCTTCGCGAGAGCTATGGAAAAAAATTGTGCAGCTTTCGATAGCGCGGTTTCAAAACTGAGCTGCATAGTTGAAAACTTTCACCCAGCGGAAGCACTGTACTTGTCGAGAAAATCTAGCCGCTTATAAGCGAACACAGTGTCTCTATACGACTTATCTGAGGTCTACAAGAAAGGCTATCCACATCTGCTATTATTATTTGTAGTCTGGTAAATGCCAGGAGCAGGAAGAGAACCTAAATGTCTACTTCTGAAATGTCGTAACTACACAGTGAGTTCGTGTCGTTTCTATACCGAAGAGTTTCATTGCGTAAAACTTCCTCAATCACGTAATAAAACGAGAAATGGGTTGTTGACTTAGGACTGATGACAGACGCAGAAAACGTTTAGTCAACGTTTGGTCACTTCTTTGCCTTCTGTGTTTAGGCTCGTTGAAGTGACTGTATAGAGTCAATACGAACTGTGTATCTTGTATAGGGACGCCGACAATGCACAAAAAAGGGGGGGGGGGACAAATAGGAAATAACAAAAATAAGAGTAAGAAAACTAAGAAAGAAATAGGTAGTGATGAACCTGACGTCTTGATTGGGGACCAATAATATTTAAGCTATATTTCTGATGATTGAGGGCTTGAAAAAATCATAACACACGCTTTCGAACAGTGCCGTTGTTTTTTGGGTGTAAAAGATAGAAAATACGGAGAAATATAGAAGAGTGGCTTCGCACGGCGCAAGCAGCGCTGCAAGCAGTAACCGCACTACAGGTCAGTGCAATAGCTCTGCCGCCGACCGTTTATCTCGCCCGCGGTCACCGCCTGGCCATCGGAGCGTGAAAGAAAGCGTGTCACGTTTGGGGCGACTCTATTGCGCAGTCATGGGGCCCGGCTGCTCAATGAGGAAACGAGTTTAGCAGGGAGAACAGTGGCCGAAAGTGAGAGAAGAGGCGACGAAATACAATGCCTGGTTGGCGCGAGACGCACTGAACAAGGAAAACAGCGCCGACAGGACTGCAAAGGAAGCACCGTATCCCATTATGTCTGCCCGTCGATGGAATCTGTGTACCGACTAAGAAAATCATACGTGCTACAGAAAGCCCATTGTTGCGTGGCGTTTTGGGCGGGTCGTAGCTTCCATATTGTCATTTGCTTCATTTCTTAATGTTTCTTCTTTTTTTAATATAGATCAGCCAACCAGCATGACTGGTCTAGAAACATTCCGTCGGGCTGACATAGCCTCATCCGAGCGTTAGGTCAAAAAAAAAAAAAAGAAACGCAGATACCCTATTTACGCGCTCCTATGTAGTGGTCAAAAACTGAAACGCTATTATGAGCGACTGTCACAATTAGTAAGACGAAAGTGCGTACTGTAATTACTATGTGACTAATTTATCGGAAAGGAAGCAGTCTCAAGTGCACCACGTTTGCCGCTGTTATGCCTGATACAGGCCATGCTGGTGAGGAAGCAGTGAGTTGGAGTACTTTTGCAAATGGTCCGCGTTTCAATTTTTGGACTCCATGCATGCTCGTTACAGCAAGAGATTTTAGGTTTTAGAATCGTAGCACGAGGATTAAATTACAAAGACCAGCTGAATAAGTGGTAACAACTAACAGTGGTGTCGAACACCACCTCATAATGGGCTCTTTCAAGATAAAAATGCACAAAAATAATACGTGAGCACTTTCCTCTCTTCAGCCTCACGTGTTAAGTAACACGATACCAGTTTCCACACAAACTGCCCTCGTGATTGATGGATGTATATGGAATATATCAGCCATGTTACTCTAGCATGGTTCATGTACCAGTGTCCACTCATTTTTACGACATACGTATGGTGTTCTTTGGCGAAAACTGGTTGGTACCAATAAAAAACATTAAGCGATCAATTTATAAGCGAAAGAAATCACGGGATGTTGTAGTATGACCTACACATAGTACGCATGATCGTGAGTGTTGCGCGTAACCAAAGAGCCAACATAGTGGAAATATATGTAGTTCAACGACATCCGCATAGTTTCGTTTATTCTATGTCCTCGGCAAGATCGCTTCGATCGTCGGTGAAGCTCTCAGTCTGACGAACGTGTCAAATGGCTCCTTTTGCCGCAACGCCTGGAAAGTGTGAGAGAGAGAAAGAACGGTTGCTATTACTTACATCAGAGCCTTGGTATATATGTGGAAACACCGGAACTCAAAGCATGTCTAAAAAAATTTGAAACAATGGAGAAAATGTTGCCATTAACAGAATAAAAGACTCGGATTTCGCGAGTTCTGTAGCCAAAGTCATTGACTTCTTGTTGTTGCTGACTGAGAATTCCGGCAATACTTAAACAGAATTAGATTTGTTTGTTGTAATGTTGCAACAAAATAAGCCGGTTGATTCACCTGCTACCTGCTATTCACCTGCTACTCAGTTAAGCTATTTCTTGGGAAGCAGTATTACCCCAGATACCACGGCATCCATGTGACCGGTCAGCTGTGAATATAAGTAAATACTTCAATTCGTCATTGGTTTGCTAGATCACTACCTAAAGAAGCGACAAACGGGGCTTTAAAACAAAGTTTTATACCATCACGTCTTCGGTATAACTTCGAAATCAATTGATTTAGAGTTCTCTGATTGCGCAATTCCAGTATAGCAAATCATGGATTATGTTGAGATTTTCATAGTTGAAATTGGTTACCGCTGTTGCGAAGCGCATTTCCGACGACGTTACGAAGGGCGCCTCGAAATCCCACCGCTGCAACCACTGTTGCGAACGCTGCCACTCCGACGACGTTACGAAGGGCGCTGGAATCCCACCTCTGCAACCACTGTTTCGAATGACGGCGATGCCAACACGGTCCCGAAGGCGCCACTGCTTCGAACTCCGCAGGGAAGGTCACCAGCCGTTTGGTAGCGTAGGTTTCTCAGCTCGCGACTGCTTCTGCGCAGAGCTGATAGACGAGCGGACGAGGACGACGGTGAGTTAAACAAGGTTTATGTACAGCATATAAAGAGAGGCGTTACAAATTCGGCACTGGCGCCGACAGAGACTCGAAGAGCCGAGCTCTCCTCTCTAACACATAGGTCTGCTCTCAAACGGGTCTGCTGCGACACACATGTCGGCTCTCCAACAGGTCTCCCTTCACCTAGGACCGCCGATCGCGACGTGCCGCAGGGCTTCTTTTATATGCACCGTGTCCAACCAAAATGTCCAATCAGAAGCGCCGCTGGTCGCCAGGGCAGACTCCTCCAATAGGGTCGCCGCTGGGCCGCGTCATTCTTTCTCAACGAATCTGGAGAGGCTGCGCTCCAGGTGGCTGCACCCAAGGACGAGTGACGTCGCAAGGCATTGCGTCAGACCCGCCAGACAGGAAGACGCCAGTTGTTTACTCGACGGGCTCGCTTGCACGTGCGCTGACTCACTGCACGTGGGCGACAGAAAGGCGCCGACAGAAAGGCACCGTGGCGTGCTGACGCCGTTGAGTTGATCGCGTCAGGCGGACTGCGGGCTGGCCTTGACACAGATTGCCTTTTTCAGAGGTACGGACGTCCGCTGTGGACTCGCAGGCATAACAGCACCCCCGCCACCAGACAATGCGCCGGAAAGACGAGCTGCTTCCACGTGGCTCGGATGTCAGGCGCGCTCGTTCGCCAGGTCCCTCCAGGTTCGCCTCCAGGGCCATGGAGAGAATGCAGCTCCAGACTCTGTCCCGGCAACACATCCCATTTTTGAGGATGGATCCCAGCTCCACTGGCTTGTCGCCACAACTTGTCGGCCAGCTTCGCTCGTCTCTGACGATCCTTGGTTTCAGCACTTGTGGATGGTTCTGCAACTTGTCAAGAACGGTTCGACAACAGACAACACACGACACGAGCAAGTGCCCTCGGTCACCTGACAGAACACCAGACAAAGTATAGTTCAACATATACCTATCTACGTGTCTATCTTAATTTCGTTCCCTCTACATGAAGAGGTACATGTAGGACACAAGACTCTTAAATGACAACTCAAATTTTTTTCCCACGTACAACAACGTAAACGAATTAGAATACAACATAAAGTTGGCTCCTTGAGCTCACTCTGGACGAGAGCACTCAGCCCAGGTCGTGATGAGGTTAAAATTTTGCCCCGAATCGCCAGCGAGAAACCGAAAGGTTGAGAAGGTACTAACTAAACGCACGGCTCAATGCGTCTGCATTAGCGTTTAGCCTTCCTTTTTGTAGCGAACGTCAAAGTTGTGCTGTTGGAGTATCATGCTCCACCTCAGTAGCCGGCCACTTTTAGGCGACATGTTATTTAACCAGGTTAGAAGACAGTGGTCCGTTTCAACCACAAACCTCGAACCGGAGACATAACAAGCTAGCTTTTGAACGGCCCCACACGAGACAAGCGCATTCCTATTCAGAGGTACTGTACGCCTCTTCCCTGCCGCTGAGTTTTCGACTTAAATACAAAACAGGCCCTTTCGTTACCAGCACTGTCCTCCTGGCACAATACAGCTCCCATGCCGCGAACACTCGCGTCGCATTGAATAACAAATCTCTTAGAGAAATCGGGTGCCCTGAGAACAGGCTTTTTGCTTAGGCCTGTTTTAGCTGGCAAAACGCATTCTCCTTTCTGAGTCCCCATACTACTTTAACCAGCTCAGATTTTCGAAGCACGTCAGTGAGAGGGCTGGCAATGCTAGAGTAATTTTGCACGTAATGCTGATAGTATTCAGCCAGGCCCAAGAATGCTCTTATCTATGATTTTGTGGTTGGTCGTGGATAGTTCACTACAGCGGCTACCTTAATTTCTGAAGGTCTACGCCAGCCACGCCCCACAACGTGCCCCAGGTAAGACACCTCGCCACACCCTAGGTGACATTTAGTAGGTTTCACGGTAAGGCCAGCCTTTCTCAACCTGTTCAGCACGACGCGTAAATGCTCGACATGTTCTTCCCAGTTGTTGGAGAAGATGGCGACATCGTCAATATACGGCAGAGCGAACTCGGAGAGGCCTTTAAGAACGCGATCCATTAAGCCTGAAAAAACAAAAGGGTGCATTTTTCAAGCCAAAGCTCAGCTTAAGTGGACGATACGTCCAAATGGAGAAACAAATGTGGCATAGCGGCTAGGCACGCTCTGTAAGGGGGGACTTGCCAATACCCTCGCACGAGGTCTAACGTGGAAATATAGCTGGACTGTGACACAGTTTCCACCCTCTCCTCTAAGTTTGGTATCGGGTAAGTTTGGTCTCGAGTTATTGCGTTAAGACGCCGGTAATCGATGCATGGCCTCGGATCTTTTCCTGGCCACCTGAACCAATATTAGAAGGGATGTATAGTCACTCTCGCACGGTACTATGACTCCCAACTCCAGCATTTTATCGATCTCCTCTTTCATGATCTGCTTATGCACGGGGGAACAACGATACGGCTTGCTACGGATTGGTTTCTCACAAGTTAGCTCGATATCGTGCTCGATCACCGTCGTGTTCCCGGGACGGTCCGAAAACACGTCTTGAAACTCGGAACAATCCTTCTCAGGTCCTCCTTCTGGACTTCACTTAACCAAGGCTCTAGGTTCAACTGCTCCAAGATTACCTCTGATCCCCTTTTTATTACATCACTAGAACTCAAAATTTCTTCTCCCTCTTCCTTTGGAGCATTCAACAGCAGATTTACGACCGCTTGACGTTGAACGTATGGTTTCATCAAGTTACTGTGGTAAATTTTGTTCGGCCGCCTTCCTAATTTCACTTCATAATTGGTATCAGAAAGCTTCGATATTACTTTGGCGGCCCTTCCCAATGAACCTCAAGCTTGTTCATTTTTGGACGGCCGCAGCAGCATTACTTGACTACCAACTTCAAATGTGCGCTTCTTCGCCGATTTGTCGTAGTACTCCTTCGACAACACTTGTGCAGCCTTTATGTGGCTTTCCACAAGATCTTTCGTTTTTCCAAGCCTCTGAACGAGGTCTAAAACATACGCAGCAACATCAGGGTCCTCATCGAATCCCTCCGAGGACTCGCGTAGCATTCGCAATGGAGTTCTCAAACTCCTGCCATACACAAGCTCTGCAGGGCTAAACCAGTGCTCTCATGAGGAGCTGATCTTAAAGCGAACATAGCTGGAGGAATACACGCTTCCCAGTCGCATTTGTGCTCGTAAACAGAGAGCTCTCAGTATCCGTTTCAAACGGAATGCCATACGCTCTACCGGATTAGATTGCGGGTGATGGATCGAGCTGTGCACTACTTTTATTCCACATTTATCTATAAAGGTAGAGGTAAGGCAGCTGGTGAAGACACTACCATTGTCGCATTGGATTTCAGATGGAAATCCGACGCGGGCAAATATAGATAGCAGTGCATCCACGACATGAGGAGAATTGAGCTCCTTAAGGGGTATCGCTCCGGAAATTTTGTGGCTACACAGAGAGCCATCCGGATGTACCGACAACCTTGCCTTGACTCTGGCAATGGCCCGACCTATATCAATTACTAGGCGCCGAAAAGGTTCTGTGATAATTGGCACAAGCTTCATGGGTGCCTTCCACTTGTCCGTGGATTTCCCCGCTTTCTGACAAGTGTCGCATGAGCGCACAAAGTCTTCGATATCCTTCCAGCATTTCGGCCAATAAAACTCAAGGGAAACTCTAGCCTTGCTCTTTTTTATGCCGAGATGCCCTGCCCATGCGTTTTCATGCGCCAGTTCCAATAGTTGGCGACGATACTTTTGTGGCACTAAGAGCTGTTCATTCTTGCGACCTTGCGCATTTGTGTAGCTCCGATACAAAAGCCCTGCTTTCTCAAAAAAGAAACATTCTTTTTCTTTTTTCCCAAGTTTACGCTTCCCATTAGCGCTTTATTCGAGAGGTCCTCACGCTGCTCTCGAATGACCGTTTCTCGATCAACCCTCGACAGCTCACTCCAACTTTCCGCTACAGGCGAGAGCATTGCAGCCCTCTCGCTCCGATTCAATGGCGCCATGTCGTCTCCCCTTTCTACGGAAACCACGCCGGTCGGTTCGGCGATGGGCCGCTCGCGCGACTGCTCACATGACTCACGCGGAAAATTTCCTCTCTGCGGTTCCGTCGACCCGCAGACAAGGTCACTTGAGAGTTCACCGCTTTGAACAAGGTCAAGCTCTTGCAAAAGCTTCCGCGCTTGCGATCGCGTGAGGGCCATGTGCGCTAAGTTGGGGAAGAACGATTTACCCTGCTCTTTGAGAAGCTGCTCTGAGTGTTGGAGAAAGAGAAAGAAAAGATAAGGAACGATCGTTTAGCGCGGCAGAACACAGCCGCTTCGGTGCGAAGCTTACCGAACGGGCCTTCAATGACAACCGTGGCGATTGGTAAGCGAACACTGCTCCTCGGCGACTTGCCTGATCCACGCGCATTCTCCTGTAAAGTCATCCGGAGACAAAAATGAAGGATGGACAACGTCCATGGTTGCCGCTGAGTCTCTAAGTGCTCGGCACGTTTTCTCATTCACTCTAATTTCTTGGAGATACGCTCCAACACACCCGCATTTTTTTTTCTGATTCTCGGATTGTTGCGAAGGCAAACTTTTCCTGACAGTTTCTCGCGATGTGTCCTTCCTTTTTGCAGTTGTAGCAGATTAGCGGCTTCCGTGATTCAAATGCCCGTGTGGTATCAGTGCGTTGTTTAGGAACCTCACTCGATTTCTCCGCTTTGTTTGCCCTTCCCTACACGTCCTTCGTAAGAGACGGGTCCTTGAAATTACGGTGCGGAGCGGGTCTCCGTTGATCAGGTTTCTTTGAAAAGCCCTCTTTTCTCTCATCCTTTTTCAACGCGCACTACCCTGCTGTGCAACTTTCGGCGAGTATAATACTCCTCAGCTAACTCTGCTGCCTTGTTTAGCTGTACTTCACCAAGTTTGTCCTGCAGCCAAAGTTTGACATCCTTCTCGATGCAGCGGTAGAATTGCTCCAATGCAACGCATTCCACCACTTTATCCGTCACCCCGGAAAAATTTTTTCAGGCCTGCGCCCAGCAATCTGACGTCATTTCCGGCCGGCCGACTCTCGGGGAAGCCGCAGCGGCAGCGAGCGCAGCGCGGGCGGCGGAGGTGACGGTTCGGCGGCGTGGTGTTGACGGTGTTTCACGTTTCTTGCTTTCCGTTGTTGTTTTGCGGCAATTTCGTTTCCGTGCGTGATGCTGGAGTGATGCGACAATGCCGAATAAGTGTTGTGTACCCGGATGCACCGGCAACTACAAAACAGGAAAGAAGATACAAGTGTTTTCCTTCCCTAAAGACGCCGACGCTCTCAAACAATGGCTACGCGCCATTCCTAGGAAGGACTTCGTGCCGACTTCGTGCACTAAGGTAAGAATTTGAGATGCTCCTGTTCTTAGCTTGTCGTTGCTTGTTCGGGTAGAAATCACCTATGATGGGAAATACTTGAGCGTGTGGCCGCCGGGCCTCGCGAAGCGCTGACGCCAGCAGTTGAGAATCGCCCAGAAAGGCACGTTCGCAGCAAGGATGGTCAGGCGCTTTGTTCACTAACAGTGCCGTGGTGTCGTCCATTCTTGCAAGCTCTCGGTGGAAGCGCTTCGTGGAGTGCGGTGACATCACGCTCCCGTGTTTCCTTTCATGTTGCTTGTACCGCTTAGCGCAGCGCTTTTATTAAGATGCTTGCGAAACGTAGGTAGACTTTGTTTTAGCTACACGGACTGTAAACACGGTCATGCAAAGGGAGCGCATTTTTTTCTTTTGAGAAGTGGCGTCTCAGACGTTCTTGAAACGTTTGTGCAGGTGTGCGCGTATCATTTCGACGCTTCATGCATCGAGAAGACGACATCGTACACGGATCCAAGGACAGGGAGAGTTATTGAAGAGTCACTCCCAGTACCACGGTTGCGTCCTGGATCTGTCCCAACGGTATTTCCCGGCTGTCCGTCCTACCTATCAGTACGAGACCAGAGCACGAGAGAAAACCCTGACGCCAAGAGGAGCCGACAAGAAGCCTCCCAACTCGCCCGTGCTGTAGAAGAGTCGCTGGCGTCATATGAAGCGGAGCAAGAACGAGACCGGTTTCGTCCCTCGAAGAATTAAGGGCTCGCCTGCAAGGGGTGTCAGTGTCTCCGAAGTGGACTGTGATTCATAAAGAAGAGTGCTCCATGTTTTTGAACATTATCGACTATCGTGAACCTTGTTTGAATGCGTCATTGACCGTGCTTGCAAACCTTGAAGTCTTTGCCTGCTATCAAGGTTCACCAATCAAGAACCTTGGTAGCGCTGTTGTACCAGACTCAGTTCAAAAAGTAAGTTCCTTGTGGAAATTTTGAACAACCTCGATGCTGTCTGAGGAGCGCTGCACTTATCGCCACCTGGCTCAAGCAATACATTCCCTTCTGGACAAATTGGAAGCCAGCATTGATGAAGGCAAGAAAGAGACGGTGAACTTTATGAAGGAGCACTCCTTTCTGCAAAGCGCATTCAGTATAGTGCACAGGTGATGGTCTTTGCATGCATCTTGCGTACAATATCACACCACATGCCTACAAGTTCCTGAGAAGCACAGGTGCACTAACTTTGCCCCACCCAAGCATATTAGAAATGTGTGCTCGTCTATTCAAATGTGCCCACAAGTTGATTCTTCTGACGACATTCCTTCAGTATGTGTCTCAGAGATCAAACATCTGCAGGCACATGAACACACTGTGACGCTGATGCTTGACGAGATTCATATCAAACCTTGTTTAGATTACAAAGGTGGGAAATATGTGGTGCAGCAGTTAACTCCAACGAAGCGGCCACATCGGTGCACGTGTTTATGATACAAAGTTTACTGAGCGCTTTCAAGGAGGTGGCGCACATTCTTCCGGTAAAAACCTTACAGGGTGAAGATCTTCATTGCATGCTGAAGAAGGTGATCTTGGGCTTAGAAGAAATTGGATACAGGGTCATAGCCGTTGTCTGTGACAAAACTCGCTGAACAGGAAGGCAATGAAGATGTTTCTGCCAGAACCAAAGCTTAGCCCTGTTTACCCGCATCCGACAGACCCAGATCGGCCGTTATTTTACGTGGTGGATGCTGTACATCTATTTAAATGCATAAGAAATAACTAGCTCAACCAGAAAAATGCTGGAACTTGCTTTTCTACCCACGCTTCGAGCTTTCGAACAATGAAGTTCATCCCGAATGCAAGATGACTGCTTAATTTAAGCATTTGAGAGATTTGCATAAAGAGGAGTCACCCCTGCTTCTGAAGTCTGGGTATGGCTTGACGTCAAAAGCTCTAAATCCAAGCAGCTTTGAACGACAGGACGTCAAACTCGTACTGCAGGTTTTTAATCCGCACGTAGCCGAAGCCCTGGCCGCTCGCAAGGCTCATACTGATTTTCAACATGCTACAGCAACCGCCGCGGTCATCAAAATAATTCTTCGTTGGTGGAGCATTGTCAATGTAAAGATACCTAGTAAGGGCTTCCATCACCGTAATGTTTACGAAGAGCCCATGTCAAACCACACAGATGACCCAAAGGCAAGCTTTCTAAGCGCTTTTATCACATGGCTCGATGTGTGGGAATTTATAGGACGACACCGGAGTACTTACCCAGGAGACATTGAGTGCCTTGAGGCTCTTGCTCAATCTTTTGGCATGGTGAAGTACTGCGTTAGTGAGCTTCACTTTAAGTATATTCTGCTAGGGAAAGTCCAGACGGATCCCCTCGAGAGTCGCTTTGGACAGTACAGGCATATGGCTGGTGGGCAGTATCACATATCTGTTTGCCAGCTTGCGAAACCGAGGGAGGATTCGCCTTCAAAATGCTTCCAAGGATGAGCAACGATGATCTAGAGGCATCGAAGAGACGGACAGTGTCAGGGATGCGGGCACTTAGTGTTCATGTTAGCAATGCTGACCTTGATGAGTCAGAGCACAAATGTCGGTGATTGGTTATGTTGGTGGGTATGTGCAACACGCTGCAATGAAAGTTCTCAAGTGTGAAAGGCCGCCAGAGGCAGTTGGTCGTTACCCGAAATACGGCCGAAACAGGAGAGGACACCCATTCTTAATCGCACAACTGGATCGGGGTGGCCTCAAATTTCCTTCTGCTCTTGTATAATCAGTAGTTATGTACACGGAGGTTGTAGTTAGAGCTCATGACGGAAAGTACCTCTACCCAGTTTCTCCATGGGGCGAACCAAAAGAATGTCGTTCGGCAACTTACACTGGACTCTCTGCCAAGGCTGAGGACATAGATACGTGTGAAAACGGGCACACTACGAGCTCCTCATCACATTGGTTGCAAACTGTGC